>CM037783.1:44542686-44592686 GCA_021229015.1 Solen grandis | reverse complement strand
ATTAAACTAATTCAAAAGGAATGCTGTTGACAGATACAGTTTTGGCCGGTTCCAGATGTCATGTTTTGTTAAGATATGTTTTATTTTGATACATTTTAAAAATCCACCCGACAGCTAAAATAAACATGCCTCAATTTCTGACGATAATACAATGTTCATACTTCTGTTTTTCACCCTCTTCTTTTCTCTCACACTTTTTGCATGCTTATTACACCCATCACACCGGACTGCTATCCTTACTGCGTTCTTACGTCGACGCAAGACGCAGTAGAATCTGCGGTCGTGATGAGAACGCCGAAAGTCGAAACGGGGACCCGAAGGACGCATAAAATCGCGGACCGTCGGCGACTATTCATATAAAGCGTCCTTATTACGTCCTGGCTAAACACATCATATTATCCCCCTTGGGTCGCTATGGTCGCAGAAGCAACGCAGTAAGAACGCGAAGACGCCGTAGTAACATAGTATAGACGCGACAGTCACTGTAGAAATGCAAAGAAATGATTCACGAACCGCTCAGGGACCTTACTCCGTCTATGGGGTTCTTATCATTTGCCTGTATCAGTGACCTTTCTAAAGCAATCACGACCTTAACGTATAACCGCCATCGTGAGAGGGAAAATGAATAATTTACTGCTGATATAACACATGATTCTTGTCCAGCAAAAGTCAAATGACCATTAAAGCAGCTCGATCACAGATGATCGATAAACAAGAAATATCTTTAAAAAAGATATTCGGCGTAGGATGAAAGAAAAACGAGATTTTCATTCATGCATAAATATACTTTAATTAAGAAACTTATAAATGGAAATATATGCAAAACACATTTCAAAGACTCTAACGTTATGATAAGTTAAAAAAGTGAACAATGATGAATGGCAATGTTTTTAACAAGGTTTATTTTGCAAATAAGAAAATAGTCCACGAGATGTGTACAACAGGAATGTAGCAAAAAAAAAAAATACAATTTTAAAATAATGTCGATATATTCAAAACAAAATGTACAGTAAAGAATGACTAGACTATTATACAAAAGACACGACTGACCATTAGTAAACCTGCACCATAAAAAATTGTAAAATGATTAAAATCAGAATATGAAATGATTTGATATAACAAATTTTCCCCAAATGTTCTTATTTAAAAGCAGTGTAATGTTATAAATTATCCTATGAACTATAAAAAAATCTATGATAATCCGCTGCATAAAACCTAATTTAGTTCCAGGCTGATCATGTAATGAGCAGTTATTTGCTCGTTGTAGTTAGGACATACAATTTTTTCTTCACCTTTATTTTATTTCTTACTGACAAAAGCTTGTTCAGGTCTGATTTTATCAGTTGTAAACTGTATCAAAATAGTTTATACAGGCATATACATTAATGATCAGCACCTTAAAGCATAGATTCATTGATAAAGGAAGTTACAATAAACAAGATAGCCATGACTCGCCTGGGTATCACGGCTACAATTTCATTTTCATTTTTTTTAAATATAAAAATAGACAATAATTCTAGTATAACTTAAAAATATTTTACCCCTGATGCAGTGGTGCGATATTTATCACCTGAAGTACATGGTTTCATCAATAAACTAAATACCTAAGATCTAGACGACATAGTTTCAAAAAAGAAGAATGTGAATGTTTATCCAATATATGTCTATGTAAAATAACTGTCCCCTGGGTTGTGGCCGTTTATCTTTCGATATGTTCCATCGTAAATATTATTCTTCCAGTCTTCTAGAACATTCCGGGGAAAAGCGCGCGAAAGACCGACGCACAACAAATTTAGTACGCTCTAGAAATAGTTCAGTATTTTTTCTATGAAATATACTTATTTATAGACGGTAATACAAAAAATTATATCTGTAAATAGGCTTGTTTGATATTTGTTCATATCATTATTGCATATGACAATTATGATATAAAAGCGTTATTAGTTGTTTTGGTTTTGGCGAATTAATTTTCAATGAGAGCATCTCGGCAGGCTGGAAGAATTCAATATACATATTAGTAATTAAGGGGTTTCATGTCATAACACGATGGATTCTTTTTTGTTGTTTTAAATCATTTTCACAAAGTAGCATTCCTCAATTGATGGAAAAGGATTGTATTTAACTTACTGAAATCACTTTCATGTTTACATCAAAAAAAAAAGTAATAACACCAAGCTGAATGATATATACAAGCTGCACCCCTTATTTACAGTAATTTTATAGTCCATAACGATGCGTTAACCAATAACAGGAGTCCTTTTATTCAGCTTAGAATCATTTACCGCTGTTAGCGTACATTTGATTGGTTTAAGATGCGAGTTGAAATCGAAATTATACAGCTACGCCGAAAAAATCACTACTCTCCCTCGTTAATATTGGTGTAGTCTTTATTTCCTGATAAATAAACTCGGAAATAGTAGATCACAATGTACTGGAAACGCTGTTTTCGTTAATGCAACTTCGACGAAATCGGTTTAATTTAAAATACGATATCCCCAAAGGACATGTGCCGCAATATAGCGTCTACATCAGTTCACGAAAAAGGTTTCGTAAGTTCATCCTATGTAGTTAGCGCATTCGGGAAAAGTGAATGAATCTAAATATAGATTTTATTAGTCTAAATATAGTGTGACGGTATTAAATGTAGCAGGATTTTTTTTCCATGCAGAATATGGCTTCACATTTGTCTGCTAGATGTTTTTCTTATGATTATCCATATTTACATTATTCAACGGTTATATCCTTATTAGGTACCAGAATGCAAAAAGTCGTAATAGCGTTAATTAAAAAAAATACTCATCAAAGCGTCGTATATAAAATTACTATTTTACCTCTTATAATAACGCAAAAGACTGGGCATGGGACATTGTATTATGGTATATAAATTTTAGCTTTCAAATTTGATGAGTTATGTCAACATTTGAAATTGTGAGACAAAAAATGTTTCTCCTGTAAAACTTTGAAAAATGACTATACAAGGTTTTGATATTAAGACGACTAGAAATTAAATATGTGCAACATTAAAACACTTTGTTGTAAAAGAAATACAAATTAAGTGCTGCCTATCTTCTCTGGGACCCTTTCACTATACATGTACTTCGTTCGGAAAAAAAATCTCATAATGTGAAAATTTCACAGATAAAAATAGTGTTAATTTTCGGATTTTTTTTTCTTTCACGAAAAGTAATAGATTTGGGTAATGAAGTCAAATGGGTTGATTTTCTTTGTTTTAATATGAACATACGTATGATGTATATAATTTTTTTTGTACATATTTTATATAAATGAAACGAGCCCCCGGTTTAAAAAAGCTTTCAGTACATACAATTTACATAATATTCCATAAAGCTCCTAGGATGCCATTTTGACATTAGAAATGTATTGAAAAAATCAAATTATAAATAAATGTGAATGTACTCGTATGTATCATTTATTATCAAACTTATTCACTTTTTTAAACGATTAAATAGAGAGATAGGGAGATTTCTCAAATGAAACAAAATACAATAATACATTACAAAGAAACTGAGTTACCTGGTCAAATGATGTTCTTGTATTTAAACAGAGTTGAATTCGTCTCTATTTTATAATAACTGCGAGGCTGATTTTTTGCTTCGAAATACACAGCTACCTCTCTTGTAATAGGTCCACCTTATGACAGCTATCTTAAATCATAAAATGAGAAATTAATGTTTTTTTGTCTCACTTTATTTTCTGGATAAATAGGATTTACGAAAAAAAAGAAGTCTGGAGAGCTTATTGCTCTTATGTCAGTTTGATATTTAATTAATCATATTGCGTAACGATGATTCACCAGTGGATCGGCGATTCCCGGTATACGAGGGTTGGTCTAGAAGTTCGTCAGACTACTTAAATATTTTAAATACTTGATCAAATATACGTATAAAATATATGTCCATAATCTATGAACCTTCCTTTATCTCAACATTTTTATAAAAATCGATGTAGGTTTATAGGAATACTATCTGTTACAAACAACACGTTTGCACTATCGCCCCACGTCAACGACTCGATAACGACGTCGTTGACGTCACAAAAATCTTCTCTCAGGGTAGATGACGTTTCACATTTGTCAAAGTATCGTCCTCAATTAACGATGCAGCGTTTGTGGCGATGAATCCATTTACTTTTTATATATGAGTACATGTATTTAGATTCAATTGCTTATAGCTATATTCCATGGCTTTTAGGTTTGCGCGTCTCACATGTACCTGAAATTACATCACAAAAGTTATAGATAACCAATTATGAACACCATACAGTCATGTTATATTTTATGATCAATTATTAGACCCAGTAAGTATCACGCAACATTTAACTTTTGACTTTTTATTTATTTAATTTTTTTTTAATTTACATATCTGTTTTGAAATAAAATTAATTTCATATAAAATGAATAATACCTTTTAGTATTTTGCATTCGTCATTGCCGAATTTTGGGTCATTTGTTATAGTCTAATCATAATGTTAATTAAAGTCAAAAACACATAAGATAAACGTGACGACCATCAATATTCAAATTGTTATTTTTTTTTAAAAAATAACGTCAATATGATGTCATATTTTCTGATGATGATAATGATGATGTTAACAAAATATATAAGTACATTATGACGAAAATTTATGGAAATTAGGACATGTTTTCTTATTTTGAAGAGACATATACTTTTTAATATCTGACCAAATAATAGACGGGGGCGCTGATGCGTTACTATGGTAATGCAATCACATTTTGTTACAAACAAAAATAATATTTACGACTACAATTTTACATTTGGCAATAAGGAAGAGATAGACATTTATATTGACACCAACATGTATTCACTATGCAAATATTTAAAAGAATGAGCGAAAAAAACTATGAATATCTGGATCAACCCTCTTTAAATTGACCAATTAGCGACTTTGGAAAAATCTCAAATGTTTGTTTCTTTCCCAATTGAACAAAGTGTGAGATTATACTCATGTTGTCGGGAAGTGCCCGTTGATTTGCGTAGATTTACGTCTCATTTCGGAGAAAAATGGTCTACAAAGAACATACTTTGGTGTCTGGTGTATTTTACGACCATGTTATAAGCAAGATACATAAAAATGGAAGAAAGACTTTGAAATTATAGTTTAAAAATATTGACATGGAACGAGTGATCCATGGGCGATCCTTCTCAGTAGTTGTTGGATAAACTTGATAACACAGATTATTTATTGCACGTGTAATTCCCATCCGCAAAAACAGGACGTAGGGAGGTGCTAATTCCCAAAGTGAAGGAAGCTCAGCGACAGGGCAAGCAGGTATGGATATCGTACGACACGCTCTACAATGATGGGGTTTACGTCACTGAGGGGAACAAGTAGCAAGACGGAGAAGCAGATTTGTCTGTGTTATTGTGGAATGTCAACGGGCTGAGTAGATGTAAATTAGAGGACTCTGATTTTGTAAATATCGTGCTTTCTCCTGGTTTCGGCCCTTGCTCTAGTTTCGTGACCCTATAAAAGATTCGTTTTACCGCACGTGCCTTTCTCGGAAATATACGGAAATGCAAGAAAGTGGTGTCGTCTATTTAAAAAACCATTTTTAATGAAAATATTTGTTATATATTTATAATTATGCAGGTCTAAAAGGAAAACTGCATGAATATCAGAGTCAATCCAATTTCTTAAGCATACGGTTGTTCATTTGTTTTATTTTTCAATGATTTGACATTATTTTTTTGTATTAAATCAACTGTTATATCCACTTCCGGTTTAAATCCAAATTGTAAACAATGGCGGCCATTTTGTTTTGCGTGTTTTGTAGAAAAGCCCATGAAAATTCAAGGGTAACGAATTGAGGAGAAACTGCAGAACATCCAAAAATAGAATTATGTAGCCTTTAAAAGTCAGTTATAAAAAGTACTGAATGATATTTTAACTGAAATTTCTAATGTTGTTCGCGTATATTAAGTTTGTTTTTGGTTTCATTTCATGATTTGTTAAAAAGCGTTAAAATCCAAATGCGCATGCGCGAAAATTTACCTTTAGGGTCACGAAACTAGGACAAACCATGCTATTATTGCTAAGAATGGCATTATTTTACTATATGACAAAAAATCTAGTATATATATAAATAATATAAATAAATAAATAAATAAATATATCGGTTTGAAAATTATCTTGATAAAATACCATTTACATACCGAATGACATTGACTATGTCAAGATTACCATCACATCATCTTCGTATCGAATCTGGAGGATATGGTAACATAGTTCCAGTCTATGGGTCAAGATGACATCGTAACAAGATGAACAAGGTTCGAAAAGAAAAATCTCCCGTATCGACTGAATGTTGAAGTAATTGGTACACTGATGGCAGCTTGGGTCTCTTTCCAAATATTTTTTGTAGTTTGTTATCAGGCATTTTATACATGTATTAGCAATCAGACAGACAGACACTTTTATTTCGATTCTCAGGTACATAGTTGTACAACATGAGATATAAAATGATAACATCATTGAAGAGGGGGTACAAAACAGTTAACATAAAACATACATATACATACAGAATTTCATGGCAGTTATTGGATTTAGCAAAAAAAAGCGTTAGTTCATGTATTTTCTTTACATTGATAGCAAGAGGAAGATGATGGAGGGGGGATAGGGCAAGTTAAATGTTAAATTAGTAATTTATAATAATAAAAGTGAGAAGATTTTTCTTTAAACATAAATATTGCTGGTTGAATCTTAGGATATAGCAAAACAAAAGATAAGTATAAGTAATAAGGCGTACATAATACAGGTGGATGAATGGAGCAATTTGGTTTCAAGAGACATACATTGCATACTCACATACATTTGACATTGCACACTCAAATAAATAAATAAATAAATAAAAAATAGAAAAAACAAATGTTCATACAAAAGCGGATTTTGAGTGATTACATATTACATCAATAAACAACATAAGAGAGTATCATGAAATTTTTATGAACTATCAAAATAAAGATAAAATAAAGCAAGATTTTGTGTAGTTTGATCATTCAATGTGAAGGGAGGAAGCAGAGTGAGGTAGGGGGGGGGGGGGGGAGAAGCTAAGAACAGAGAGAGAGAGAGAGAGATTCAATATACAATTATCATGTCTAATTTGCATCTTTGTACTTCAGAATAGAAACAATTCCCTGTACAAAATAGGTGCATTATTTAGTAGAGCTCGGTCAATAGAGTGTAAATCAGTAGTGGATTTAATCTTATGACCCTAAATGTGTTATAGATTTGTGTCCCTCTTGTTTTGATACTTTATACTTGGGTGGAAAACAGAAAATATTTGTTTAAATAGGCAAATTTCATACAGCCCATGAAGACTTGGTGTTCGGAGAGGACTTTTGACTTACATAGGTGAACGTCCCATTTCAGAGTGAAATATCGATATATAATATGTGGTGTCGCCACAACCTTCATTGACAATCCTGTTATACAATATTTTCTCTTTTTCTTTTAATTTTATTTTTGATTTGTTGTGTTTTATTTTTACCTTCATGTTGCTTGCGATTCACAACATTTCAACTCAGATTTCTCTCTTATATATTGAACTTGTGATTGACAAGTTTTTTCATGAATGTTCTTAAATGGTATTTAATCTCATGCTCTGCAATGTAAGAATAAACTCTGAAAAAAAGTTATGAACTTATAGATTTGCTTATTCAGGGGAAAAATGAGAATTGTCATACCAGATTGTCAGTCATTCTTTTTAAAGTGTAAGCACATCTGTTTGTTTGTTGTTTTTTTTACATGGACCAAAACCGATTCTCGATTAAATTGAAATATTGAAATAACACTATTCTACATTCTTTTTTTTTTTTTTTTTTTTGAATATGAATCAATGACTTTAAATGCTGTTTCCTGAACATGACACTCCTTAGTTCAACATAGCACTTCAAACTCAAGGTGAGCTATTCTGTTCACCTTGTGTCCCATCTTCTGATGGCAACAATTTGCTTTAAAAGACATACTAGCATCTTCTGAAACTACTTACAGAATGCACATTTGTTGTTTGCATTGGCAACCAACAAAAAATTGATTTTTGAAACATTTAAAACTCTTATTCCCTGAAACAAAGTGCCAGAACTATTCAATTTCATCTGTTACAGATTGCCACCTTATGGCTATCTACTGTCATTGCTAAAATTAAGTTGTCCCTTAAATTTCTTCCACTCTGAAATCAATGGTCAGAATTTAATTTCCATTCAATGATTAACTCATAGCCCTCTACCATAATTGCTTACTCCTTAAAAAATGGAGTACCAGATGTTTCGCTAGTTTCTTAGTAGTTATACTGTTATGGTCACCTCATAGTTCTCTACCATAGTGCTAAAATGAATTTGATCGTTTGAAAAATGGTGTCTTAAGTGAGATCAGCTAGTTTTTGTATGTACTCTTTGTATATATTTACATATTTTAATTCAAATCATTCTCCTGAAGCAAGTGTTTTAGATTTTCTTTCCTAATGACAATCTCATTGTCCTTTTCTGCAATTCTATAAAGTTATTAATCCCACGGAAAAAGAGGCATCCAGATGTTTGACTTATTTTCTATTAATTATAATCTGTATAAAAACTTTGAACATTTATTGTACGCGATATTTCACATTGATTGCTGCTGAAGGTAACTAGGTCAAGTCAAGTGGCCTGAAATGTTATTATTAGGTGTATGGTACTCTGTCATTTATTGCCTTTTTTCTTACAGTTATTGCCATTTGTTTAAAAATTGTGTTTCCTTCCCGGAGCATAATTCTCTTTATATTTAAATTAAACAGATCATATTTGGTACATGTATCAATGACTCGGAGACGATGTGTCGCGAGCAATATTTCGTTTGGAGCCTCTTTTCCTTTCAGGGTTAGTGCCTTCTATTAAAAGTAGTCTGATGTTACAAATAAATATTTCTAAGAAGAGCACTTCTCTTCAGAGTTTTTGCTCTTTTTGAAAAAAAAATATGTCTACAGTTTTACTTTGATCTTATTTAAGATAGGCCGAAGATATATACTAAATGTATTGACAACTTGTCAAAATATGTTAAAATAAATTTTAGATAGGCTGATGATATATGATTCTTGTACCAATAACATGGAAATAATGTGTTATTGCTCTTTGTAAAAAAAATGTCCACAACATAATTTTCAATATATTGGTGTTAGAGTTTTGACATTTATTATTTTCTGAATTCCAGTACAGTGACCTTCTCACAGTACAGTTTCTGCAACTTCACATGGACGAATCGGGCTATGTGCTCTCTTTAATTTTTGTAAGCTCGACAATTCGAAGAATAGGATGGGCTATTGGAGTCACATCGGCGTCAGCATCCAAAGAAGTGTTAAGGTTTTGTTTAACGTTGCCATTATCTCAACTAATATTCAACGGATGTCTCTCAAACTTCACACTTGTGTTTATCATCATCAGACAATGCAGAAGGAAAATTAACTGTAACTCTTCCAAATATTTTAGTATTTATATGGCCCTTTTTGGACCTAGAAAAATATGTTAAAGATTTGTTTAACATTGCTATTTCTCCAATTTTACTCGATGGATGTCTCCCAAACTTCACATATGGCTTCATCATTATGAGATCAATCAGTAGAAACAGGAACTACAACTTGTCCATATTTTTTTGTATTTATAGCCGTTTTTGGACTTAGAAATACGTTAAAATTTTGTTTACTTATGCTTTTATATCCACTTTAATTCAATGAAGGTCCCCCAAACTTCCCACATGCCTTGATCATCACCAGACGAGGTAGAAGAAACAGGGACAGAACCTCTTACAAATATTTTTGCAAATTTATAGCCCTTTTTGGACTTGATTTTTTTTTTCAAGTTTTGTTTTATTACCATTATCTCCATTTTTATTCAATGGATGTCTCTCACACATGTGTTTAACAACATCAAGCCTACCAGTAGGGACAGGAATGTATGTCCCTCAAACTCCAAGTAGAAACAAGAACATAACTCTTTTAAAATATTTTTGCATGTTAATGGGTCTTTTCGTACTTAGAAAAATGTTAAAATATTGTTTATAATTGTTATTATCTTCAGTTTCTTTCCATTGGTGTCCCTAATAATTCACACATGAAATAGTATGCCTGTGTTGGAGGTAAGACTCTGTCATGAAATTTAAAATGGTTATCCCCCCTTTTTTCAAGAATCTTGGTTAAGGTTTTCACACCTCATTTTTTCACTTAACCCTTTTAGGTATTGCTTTTATACTTTAGATACCTGTTTATGACCACCACCTCTATTTGTACATGGCAAGAGTATATAACTGTGTCATGGATATTGACATAATTATGCCACCTTTCTGATACTTTTTATTATTATAACAAATTTACGGTATATTAAAATTCTTTTTTGAAAAATTTATAAAAAATAAGATTTTCTTTTTTTTCTTTTACAATGTTTAATCTTTTACCACAGCAACACTTTATAAATCCTTCCAATCACTAACCTTTTTTCTGTAAACTAACTTATGTAGTGCCAATAAGTAACGCTTATAGGCCAAAGACTGTTGTAAGCAGTCCAGTAACTTAGCTGGTAGAAAAATCACCCTTTACTAACTGAAGTCTGGCTGCACATTGTTCATTGATCAAGGGATGATTATAGTATCTCCAATGTATATAACTGTCGTTTTGTTTATCAGGAACATTATCGATTTGATCTCTGTAAATTCTGTAACGAATTCCAGGCAGGGAATATGTAACCGTTATCGATGGGAGACTTTTTTAAGTGGTTCCGGGTTTCAGTCTTGGTGTGGCTGCACATTTTTCTCACCTTCTTACATTGAAACTTTTTTGTGTGCTCTAAATATGTATATGAGGCCTTTGTTTCAATATTATAACATATTGTGTGCATTTCTTGCTTTTAATATTCACTTCAAGTCTTGGAACTAGTTTTCTATTTATGTACTTAAATACATGTATATATACTTATGTAAACAAGTTAACGTTTCAATAAATGTTATGTTTAAAAACAATTTATTTTCCTGTTAACCCACATATATTTTATTATCAGACGGATATCTTTCTCGCCGTACTTATTTCTGTGTGCCGCGCGAGGAAGCACTTTTGTACTGTTTCATAAGTTGTATACCTTAGGAGGTTATGACTTAGCATGCTCCTGTAAATTTACGTGTAGAACTTTGACAAAGTATGTGGTGGTTAAGATATAAGACATTAGTTCGTTTGCCTTTCTGTTTCAAAGTTTAAAAAAACCTACAGGAGAAACTCTCGGAGAGCTATAATTCGTTATAATGAAAAATTCTCGTGTAACGTTACTACGTTTGGTAATTACATACTGTTACGTATGGTGGGTGGGGGCCGTGAATTGCAAGTGATGTTGTTATAAAATCCGGCGTAGAGGTTCAAACTCCAAGTTCGGGGTTGAATAAGCTCCCTGGTAGCGGAAGCCTGCGGCCCCCTGGTAGCGAGTGGCCACACGTAACTAACCTCCGAGCGATAGAATGAATGAAGCAGTAAACAGTTAAAATTATTTATTTTGAAGTCTATTGTTTCAATCCCATAGTAACATACAGTATAGAATATATATTCAATATAAGGCTTCAGACCTCGGCCACTATAAAGAGGTGTAGAATTATTTAAAGGTGTAGAATTATTTAAAGGCGTGGAATTCTTTAATATTGTAGAATAGATCTATTTCCTTTATATCAAATCTATTTACTTGTTGATGGTGTTACCTTATGGTATCTCAGCCTATATACTCTGGGTAATCTTGGGATGATCTAAAGTGTCAACTGCCTACCTGGAAACCCGGATCGCAACTGAATTGTTAGAAGCGTTTGACCCAAAACTGGACAAGCGCAGTGGTAACATAGACCCGGTATACGCAAGCGTACACCACCACCTTGACCCGGTAATGCGCAAGCGCACTTGCACCTAATGACCCGGAGAAGACGACGACAATAATTTGTGAGTCGTCAAAAATTTATTCCACGACGCACGCGCATAAACATGCAGACTAAAAAGACGGACAGATCGACAAGAAGACAGAAAATAGGGAATACAATTAACCACAGGAGATGACAGGTATCATACACGAGAAAATAATTAAAGATATTATTTGTCCGAAAAAAAATCGATCTAAAAATAACATTGTAAACAATTATGATATACAGTATCATTCATACAATAATACATGATATGACAGTTAATTAACAAATGATGTTCTGTTATGTCATACATTTTAACAATTTGTTATATCACTATGTATTTATCCAATAGATAAATAAATAGTTTCAAAGTATCTGAAACAATGTTCTATATATGTAACCAACATTCATGTTCATGGTTATAACATGAGACCACTGCATGGTCACAAACGCTATAATACTTTGGAATGTCTAATGCGAAGCTTTTTTTTTTTTTTTTTTCTTGCTGCAGTAAATCTTTATGTATATGAATTGAGTTGCTCTTCTGTTTCATAAATGTCACGGATAATTAGTTCACGCCTAAGACGGATGTAATTGTATGGAAAAGTATGTAAACCGAAGTTCTTGGGACCAAGATGAAAACTTCGACATAACGTTTATTCGGATTAAAAATCCGATGGAAATTTAGGTGTACGTATATACTAGTTGCAAGTTATGAGAAATAATAAAACTATTTCATGCTTCTGATTATAAAAAAGTCGCAAAAGTACACCTATCTACATGCTTTACGGTAAACTTTGGAGGTATCCATTGTCCGTTGTAATTAAAAGTCGTATGATTGCCTTTTGGTCATGTATTTTATCAGATAAAAATAAACTATCATTTCGCATTTATAGATATATGCTTAACTCATCAAACTAGCTCAAAATGGATTGACAAAGTAAAAGTATTCTAAACACGGTTGGAAAATCTTTCATATGGACCAATCAGAGTATATCATCAAAATTACACAAATGCGTGAAACAAACACTATAGATAAATTTACACAAGAATGGTGTGCACAACTCGGGCAATCGAATAAAGGTCGAATCTATAACACATTTAAACAAACCTTTCAACTAGAACCATATATTAAAATCTTACCATTATACGATGTTGTCACATTCTTTAAATTTCGCACATCAAATCACAAGTTTCCAATTGAAACCGGGCGCAGGGACGGTACAGTCATGAATGACAGGATTTACACATGCTGCAATAAAGGCGAGATCGGCTCTGAAAGGCATTATTTACTAAGTTGTGAATTCTTTGAAGATGAAAGTAAAACGTTTCTGACAGACTCCCAGTCAAACCTAACTTTCGCAGATACTGATAATTGTTTTAAATCTATACTCACATCTGAATCATATCACGAACTAGTTCGTCAGGCTAATAATGAAACATTTCAGATAGACAACAAGAGGCCCATGATGGCCCTAAATCGCTCACCTGAGATAAATAGGTTGACCCAAGGTTGACATCTGTACCAATTTATTTTAAAATCTGGCCAGTAGATTTGAAGAAGATGATTTTTAAAGTTTTCTTTTTTTTCTTTTTGTTGCCATGGCAACCAGAGTTCTATATGGATCAAGTTTATTTTAGGAACTTTTGTGAAGTTTGACCCAAGGATCATTCCTGCCACATTTAATCAAATTCTGTCCAGTGGTTTCAGAGGAAATGTTGATTAAAGTTTCCCCAATATACATATAAGGCAAATAAGCCCCGCCCCTGGCGGCCATGTTTTTTACGGATCGGGAAAATTTTAGCAAATTTGGTAGAGGTTGACCCAAGGAACATCTGTACCAATTTATTTTAAAATCTGGCCAGTAGTTTTGAAGAAGATGATTTTTAAAGTTTTCATTTTTTTCCTTTTTGTTGTCATGGCAACCAGAGTTCTACATGGATCAAGTTTATTTTAGCAACTTTTGTGAAGGTTGACCCAAGGATCATCTCTGCCAAGTTTAATCAAATTCTGTCCAGTGGTTTCAAAGGAGATGTTGTTTAAAGGTTTGTCTATATACATATAAGGCAAATAAGCCCCGCCCCTGGCGGCCATGTTTTTTTACGGATCGGAATAATTTTAGCAACTTTGGTAGAGGTTGACCCAAGGAACATCTGTACCAAATTATTTTGAAATCTGGCCAGTAGTTTTGAAAGAGATGATTTTTAAATTTTTCAAATTATTTTTCTTTTTGTAGCCATGGCAACCAGAATTCTTCATGGATCAACTTTATTTTAGCAACTTTTATAGAGCCTCATCCAAGGAACATTCCTGCCAAGTTTCATTAAATTCTGTCCAGCGGTTTCAGAGGAGATGTCGTTTAAAGCAAATTGTTAACGACGCACGACACACGACGACGGACGAAGGGTGATCACAAAAGCTCACCTTGAGCACGTTGTGCTCAGGTGAGCTAATAAAAATGTATAGTCTAATGCGCACATATGATATCGATGCCTCCCATTTAGTTTCGTCTAATATATGAATATGTTCCAATATAACGTTACTGCCCTAATGCGTTGAAAAAAGATGGCATAATGCCTAATATATCTACATTGTACGAAAATATACATATAAACAATCGATAATACTTACCTGCTCTGTGGGGAATCACGTGACATTGTTATGATAAGCTTCACGGAAAATGGCCGACCAAAACCACCGGTAAGTACAACGTTTTCAAAGTTTGTAATTAGGTGTTATCGAACCGCCTTTCGAGACCTAGCCTATCATGTGAAAATAAAACTTCCGCGTCCATTGATACCATTCTCTTTATACAGTCATTTCTGCAAGTTCTGGAATGCTTTCAAATTTTCATTGATGACAAACTTTCTCCGTGATAAGCTTCACGGAATAAACCTAATTTTCGACTTAATTGCCTTTAGAGACTAATACTTCTTACCACAGCTATCTTAGAAGACACCCAATCCATACTTTACAATGTCCATGATATGCGCATGCATTAATTTTGTCAATTAAATGATATTTCAATGAAAATAAGAAATGCTAAGCTACACGCATAAAATAAATGAAGCTAAGTTTCACGAAGCGTTTTTGTCATCCATTTCCAGTTTACTTTATGCACATCAAATGTTATTTCTGGTGAAAGATTGATGTGGTAAAACCTTATACTGTTTAGTATTTGACAGTTTCAGTGACTTTCGTGCTCATTTATACAATCACGTTAGTTTAATATCGATAATGAATAGAAAACAATACAAAAGCATGTCGGTTCACCCAAGCCCTGATTTGACCAGACCCATTGAAAGGGGATTTTAATGTTGCTATAATTACTTTATGTTAGAATATGTCTAGTGATTAATGCAGTAAAGTTAATTGTTTAATTATACCGGGTTTTGCGAGAAATGATTCTACCAATTCCATGGTCTAACCAATTTCGGGGTAATAATGAGATCGATCTCATATATGATAATCGTGAACTTTTTGTTGAAAAAACATTCCTATGTATCTGTAACATTACTTATCCTTGAATTTTTGTACATATGTAATGTAAAGGAACAGCGTTTCTTCCTTATGTAAGTCAACGGTGTAAATATATAAAAAAAATATGATCAACTGGAATTAATTAAAGTGCTCCTTAATTGCAAAAGAAAACCCCCCCAGGTAAAGCAAATGCATACTTCCGATTATAATGAATATTAAAGCAATTGGTAGGCAGTTAAAGAAAGGTAAGCAGTAAAATCTCTTTTGGTTTTCTTAATGTTTCATATACATCACTTGAAAATTGTTTTAAGCCTGTTTGAAGCACACTTTCAATAAATACAATGAGCTGTCTTTTGTTTACAATCTGACATCATCATGCAGGCTCATGTAAAAAACAAAACAAAAAATAAACCGTGTAAATGTATAATCCCCGAGGCCTTGTTAAACCACGAAAACTAGTTGGTTAACCATAATTATTGCAAAAGAAAAATCTGTTATTTAGATTTGTATTTATTTATTTGTAGCACTATGCAGATCTGCAAGCACTGCGGAAAGGCACTATACTCAACATCTGGGATGTCTGACCATGAAAGAAGACATATGGACAATTTCCCTTATTTATATACTTAGGATTATACGAAATATTTAACATTTCTAACGCTATCATTAGCATTTTCGCACTATAATTTGGAAACTGAAGCATATTATTCTATGAAAAAATAGTATCATATATTATTTGATAGAAATCCATAATTTGAGGATTTTTATATTGCATTTGATGCACCCGAAGATTTACAAAGTCGCAAACATTATCCAATAATTTCAGTTAATAAGAACAAGAAAGCCAATGTCCCTACTCTTGAATACTGTCATCACTATCTTTCAATAATATAAATGCAAACTTTTCAACCGCATTAGGCATGGTATTCTGCCGCATGACATGTAACAACATGTGGCCTATCGTGTATTACAACTACGTACATGATCAATTAATTAAAGAGTTACTTATATGTTTTAGAAACATGAATATTACCTCACAATAAGTATTATAATAACAGAGATTATGAATAAAAATCTTGAATATATTTTGTTTAAAGAATGTTTTCTAATGAAAACCGTTAACTTTCCTGTTATTGCTGTATCATAATTATTGGCTTTTGCGAAGTTTCGCCTGAAAAGTAGTAATATATTAGTTTTAGATTCATTCATTGCTGATTTTGAATAATAGCTTCTACAAATGTGATGCTCAGAAAACATAAACTTTTTCATTGACTGTCAAATTAAACAGCGCATTAACATGACTGTATAATTTTCCTTATTTATCCTTCTTCTTTAATACTTTTAGAGAAAAGGGCCAGTGCTCCTGTGAGAAGTTCGGGAAAGCCTTTCCTCTGCAGACGGATCTTCGATCTCACATGGAAACGCACCAAGATGGGAAGTTCAAGTGTGGTGAATGTGGAGCCGTCATTAAGAAACAGTGTCAATATTTAGACCACATTTCTATACATAAAGGGGGAAAAAGGCATATTTGTGAGTGTGGTAAAGCGTATGTTCACGGTCCTAGTATTTCTAGAGATAGGAAAATTTGTAAAAATTCAAAGAAGTGAAGGAACGTTTTCCACCTGCATACTTGTTGGCAATAATAGCCGTCCACGGTTTCGTTTTTGTGATTGGCTGAACATGAGTTTCATTCACTTCATAGATCATGATCCTCACTTGTAGACAACCATACAAAAACGGGTAATATGTAAGCTGATAACGCCATGATCATTAATTTTTTTTTTTAAAGATTACTGCTGTTCAATTCCATTTTGAATTTTTTAATCTATTGTTTCACCCTGTTATTAAGAAATGTACCAATCAATATATTTGTAAATACGATTTATTTAATTTTAATGGTTGTTACAAAGCAGTGCTCAGGATATTTCATCAGTTATCTTTATTTTTTATATTTATTAACAACTGTGATGATTATATACTCAAGATACAAAGTTGTGCTCCGTTAAGTCTCCGGACACAGTATTGTTTCACCCTGTCATTAAGAAGTGTACCATTCAGTATTATTTTTATATACGATTTATTTTAATTATTATAACAGAGAAGTGCTCAGAACTGTTTTTAGGGTATTTTTTAATATTTTATGTGATTTACTGTGATGATTATATACTAAAGGTCAAACGTTCTGCAGCGGAAATATCTCCGGATTCTATCCTAAAATCCTTCCTTTTTTTATCGTCATATAATCTGTAGGACGTTTGGCTCTTAGTGTTATTAATGATTGGGATATTAATCCGATTTAAATAAGAACAACAGTAATTATTTGTGCAATAATAATAATAAAGTTCAATGAATATTACAAACTATTCTTTATTCTTTTTACTGTCCACTTGCAAAATCAAAAGTCATAAATTTATTTTATTGTTTACACATTTTCAATTCCCATTTTGTCAGAGGGTAGCATTTTCGAGTCGTTTCTTCGGGCTCTCTCCTATCCGACACCTAATGAGCCAGGCTGCGTGGATGTTCGAGACAAGGAGACCGTGTCCATCCTCTTCCTTTCCTAAAGTCGCTTCCTCTCTTCAGTGTCAAAGCTATGATTTCTGAAAATAAATCAATTTCAAGGTTGTTATATTTATTTTTCAAATTGATTTCAACGAGAAAAAAATGTTAATACTGCAAGAGAGCTATAACATTTAACTTTTTAACCACACCAATCTATCACCAGAAATAACATTTGATGTGCATAAAGTAAACTGGAAATGGATGACAAAAACGCTTCGTGAAACTTAGCTTTATTTATTTTATCCGTGTAGCTTAGCATTTCTTATTTTCATTGAAATATCATTTAATTGACAAAATTAATGCATGCGCATATCATGGACATTGTAAAGTATGGATTGGGTGTCTTCTAAGATAGCTGTGGTAAGAAGTATTAGTTTCTAGAGGCAATTAAGTCGAAAATTAGGTTTATCCCGTGAAGCTTATCACGGAGAAAGTTTGTCATTAATGACAATTTGAAAGCATTCCAGAACTTACAGAAATGACTGTGTAAAGAGAATGGTCTCAATGGACGCGGAATTTTTATCTTCATATGATAGGCTAGGTCTCGAAAGGCGGATCGGTAATACCTAACTACAAACTTTGAAAACGTTGTACTTACCGGTGGTTTTGGTCGGCCATTTTCCGTGAAGCTTATCATAACAATGTCACGTGATTCCCCACAGTGTGTTCCCTAACACAGCCCCTTTCATCAGCTGAAGTCACTGGTCTATGGCGGCGCGTGCTTATATCTATTTTTAGACTTGACAGCAGAAGTTCTAAGCGCAAAGTCCCAAAGGGATGGCAAACGTGTCAATAATGCTCTTATATATGTAAAATAATTTTTTATTTTATATTGGTTATATTCTAAAGAAATGATAATTACCTCATATGCATAATGTGCTTTCTCTCTATTTGTAAGTACATTTATTAAATGTAGTTGTATACAAGTATATGCATATGGTGTACGCCTTTGTTTTGCTCATATGGTACTCCCCTCTCTCTCTCTCTCTCTCTCTCTCTCTCTGTCTCATGTCATATAGATATATAGACTTCAATTTGTATGTATGTGTATAATCTCTCTCTCTCCCTCTCTCTAATAATATGTATTTGTTGGTTTTGTGTATTCATTTGTATATATGTTGTGCGTAACCCCCTTTTTAACTTATTATTATTATTATTATGTTCATATACACTGCTCTAATGCAACGCACACACACACACACACGCATATATATATATATATATATTTTTTTTCCTGATGATACTCGCGCATTTGAAGCACACCCGCTTAAAACTGTATTCACATGTTACATCTGTTATTACTTATCCTTTATAATACTTGCTCGCAAATATGAAACCCTCCCCCAACCATTAACCCTTACATTATCTGTTGTATTATTTCAAATAATTGATATTTTACAATTCTGTAGTATAATGTATATGTATTGTTAATTTACTCAGACCGGAACTGACCGGAAATAATATTTCATATCTTATAAAACTGTTTGTAAATAACCCCATATTGTATCACCGATACCTTGGTGACTAAAAGTTATGTTCTGTTCTGTTCTGATTAACATAATAGTTCAAACATGTCAACATAGTGACATATATTTTTGCTGTCGATCTGCTGATTCAGGTAGCGTCACAAGCCGGTGACGAATGCTTTGATGTGGAATGTACTCAAGATTTGACATTTGGGTTTATCGGCTGGCACGTGCATTTTATGCAACCTGTCAGATATCGATTAGCAATAATCAAAATTTCCGGTCGGACACATTGACCAACCTAATCTCGAAAAGAGGTGTGAAAAACTTGCCTGAGCCATCACTCCAGGTGCCGCCGCAAAATAAACTTGATTACTGACCCGGATACGATTGATGATAAGGGCGATAATAAGTTCACCAAAATTTACAAAAACTGATTTCGAAATAAAAATTGAAAAATATGCATGAATTGCGATCTCGGGGCCGGGGTTTTTACTTCGAATTAGCTAAAAATCGAAATAGCGATATTAGGATTAAACATTTTATTTTTAGTTAAAATAATAAGGGAAGAAATAAATAAATTTCGAAATGGCGAGGAATTCGGTTTAACGATGTTCGGTTTGACGAGGTTCTATTGTATAACACATCAAAAGCGTTAAGATCAAAATGTCTTTTACACATAATTCCATTTGTTTTTTACCGCATTATCGCATTTAATAGACGCAATGAAATCAGAGTGATACAGTTTAATCGGCTGCGGCAATCTGGTGATGTCCGCTTTTGCGATTCCACCTACTAGAGACTGACAGTCTGAAAATAACGCTCGCTGTATGACATAACAATCCCACTTTTTGGTAGAATATAATCATATTAACACAATAAATATAGTCGTGGACAGTGCGTCGATAATCTAGACATACCAAACACCTTGTAAAGCACTTATGGGGCACCAAATTAGACATCCGGCGGTCTTAATATGATATGACAGCTGTTTCCAGTTTCTTAAAATCATCACGTATTTTCTTACACGCAAGTGTATTACTCCGTGTCACGCGCGCGTGAAGTCTATATGCATATTGTGTTAATCAGCTGGACTAAATGTATTTGATGCAACCAGGGGCTCTTTAAGTATGAAGAGTGCCTGATGCAGTTAACGTCGTATGGAAATATGTAATATTTACTTTTTTGTTGATATTTGTATGAGAAATAAAGACATTATTTTTTAAGGTCTTTGAACCCTAATAACCATCAATTCCATCAAGCCATGCATATAACTTCACAATATAAGCTTTTATAATGTCAAAAAATGGAAATCTTAGGGGCAAATTGATATGTTATGACATGTGACAGAATTTCTTTTTTATTACTTCCCCTCGATAACTTTACTGTCATGAGTTATTTCTCCTGAAAAATAAAAAAGTGACCTTTTCCATTTCTCTAAAGTTTAGATTTTTTTAAATGGAAATTGAAACAGATTCATGTAATGCATCTTTCTAATGTGTTTTTTTTTTCCTCATAAATCTAATTCAGTTTTTCATATTCACAATGTATATTTTGCTACAGGCTTCAATGTTAACTTAAATACAGATTATCTCCATCAAATTAGATAAAAGTTGAAAAAAAATACTATTGGTGAAATATTTATTGAATGTGGCTATTAGGGTTCTAATAACGTACATTATTGTTTGGAATTAGTTTTATGGTGTAAGATTGCAATTGGTCTGAGTGGTTCACAGTCTGGCCAATCGAGTGTTTATATATATATATATATATTATATATTCGCAGTTTACTGATTCTAGGTTACATGATTAAAAGAATCTGAAATGAGATGTCATTTTATGTCAACTTGTACTAAAATGAGTTCATGAAAAGAGTTCAAAGTGAGCTTCTGACATACAGTGTATATTTGTAGATAACCATCATCATTATTATTTGATGTCAACTGTGTCTTCACGGACTATACATGTATTTTTTATTGTATGGATTGTCACAGGAAAGAAAAGAAACGAAAATAAATTAAAATGAATAATTTATTTGACAAATTTCTTCATCATTCTGTGAAAGCTTCTGCAGAATTTGGATACCAGAATTAAACAGACACCAGGGTACTGTTGGAAAGTTACCAGTTAAGGAAATCCATCCATCATTAAATTGTGATCATGGTCCAGCAAGTGATCGTGGGAGTTTTATAGTAAATGCAATTCTTTAGAGACCTTGAACAAATGAGCCTCTATCTACAAGTCGGTGGATGCTTGCATCTGCACTGAAGTCTTTTTAAGTACATTGATTATAATTTGATGATGGATGGAATACCTCAATCTATATTTACAAAAATGATTTCACCGATATATGTTTTAAGCTTGTCAACACGATGTTTGCAAGTCACTTCTAAATGTCCGAAAGCCGTTTTGGTTTGGAGGATCTTCACGGTAGAATACACTTATTCAGATACTTTTACACGTCTTTATTTCCGCTTTCCCCACCAGCTCAGTCCTTCGTATTTTTCACCTTCGTATTTACTTCCTCGGCTCAATAAATCGACGTTTACTTGGAAAAATATCCCCATCTGACTGCGCGTCTCTTTTGAACATTTCCACTGTGGCCTGATCACTCGTACTTCTTTTTAGGGCAATTACCATTCGGTCCCCTACTCTGCCCACCCATCCGTTTACCTAGTCATAATAATGGTTGAAATAAATATCGTTATAATAAATATATGTTCAATTAATTATAAATCCCGGAGATGGTCAGTAAATTTTAAGTCGTCGTATCATGTTGTTTCTTTCCTTTAAAATAGATCTACCAGAACAGCATAACTTCTGTGCAGTGCGACACCTTGAGATTACAATTAAGCGTGTCTGCAAGGATGACCTCTTTGTCTGAACTTTTTTTTTTAAGTTTAGACAGTTATATGCCTTACACTGAAAGGAGATTAGAGGTATGACTTTATTTGATGATAAGAAAAAATATGGTGTGGCGCAGCTCTTTAAAACTAAATAAGCTTAATAATGTTCAATGTGCCCTATGGGTTTCGTTTAAAATTGCTTTGAATTAAAGAACAGTTATGCCCCCGACTTTGAAAAAAAATGGTGCAAAATTGGATCATCCGTGTTCAGTTGGCACATTTTTAGTTATTATAAATTCTGAATTCAAATGAATTGCAACATTGCGATGTGTTTTAAAAAGACGAAAAGAAACACACATACATGATTGGGAATTCTTTTTAGTAGCTGAAAAGAATTAAGTACATGTATATCTATAAAGATTTAACTTCTTTTTCATTTTACAATGCAGTACTGTATTGCTGAAAATATATAATAACGTCCTAAGTTGACTTCCAAACTTCTTCAAAAATCTACGAATTTAAATAATGCCAAAAATTCAGAAATATAAGAGAGGTTTAAAATATTACATGCACTTCGTTGTCTACGCGCCTAAAAGGTTCGTAATCCTTTACCTCTGAATATTCATGTAAATATTTATGACTTTATGAGTATGAATTTACAGAAATTTGAAAACTACATGAAACAATGAATTTTGTTTTGAGGTGCAGACTGTTGAATCGTAGCTACACTATTGTAAGGGCAAAATCAGACAGCACCAGGATGACGCTGTCGGGTCATTGTCATCTCAGAATTTGTATTTTATATTGAAAAAAAAAATCTGTCATTTCATATTTGATTATATATATATGTATATTGTATGGAATGGAGGGGGAGCCATGACCTCCACATACCAATAGGTGTGGTGAATAAAAAGATAAATGTAAAAAAAAAGATTATTCCCAGTTTGCAAAGGTTCTTAAACACGTCTTTGTAAGATAAAGGCTTTCCTTTTCAGTAATAATAATCATTTTGTGTATTTATATATTTTACCTTGGTTTTTGATTATATTCCTAGAGATAGTTTATGATATAAAATTTTTAAACTAGGTATACGTGGGAAGCTTTTTATTGTTATTAAGTCCATATATAGTCATACATATTCAAGAGTAAAAATAAATAATGGCACAGGAACTATATTTGAAAGTCATCTAGGCATGAGACAGGCAGAGTATCTATCATCCATATTAACTTCTTGTCATATTATTGGTTTAGAAGACTCTCTTTATCTTGAAGTGGCAAAAGGGATTGATACATGGATGTTACTTCTTCTTTTTCTTTCTTCTTCTTCTTCCTTTTATTTATTTATTTATTTTTTTTATTTTTTATTTTTTTTTTTGGTTATGTATGCAGATAATATTCTATTTTTTGCCGATTTGGCTGAAGAGCTTCAACTAAATTTAGATAGTCTTAGATAGTGAATATTGCAATAAACGGAAATTAACGGTTAATATACTTAAAACTTAAGTTTTCGTATTTAAGAAAAGAGGTGGCCCGCCTAAGGACTAAGTATTTATGTATGATGGATCAACTTAATAAATCTTAAATAAATTTACGAATTTAGTTATGCTGGGAGATCTTTTACAGAGGCCACAAATGCATCGGCTGATCAAACACAAAATGCAATCTTTAGACTTGAAAAGTATTCGAATAGTGTTGTAAAATTACTCCTGAACATAAACTTGAACTTTTTGATAAACTTATTAAGCCAATACATTTATATGGTTCCGAAGTCTGGGGTACAGCAAGAAGAAAACGAATGGAGAGAATCCAAACGCAGTTTATAGTACAAAATAAATCAGTTAAAATTATTATAGTACACAAAATGACAGGAGTATTGGGGCAGTTTAACATATGCATTTGTAATATGATTAAGTGTTGCTATAAGGTAATCACTTGTCCAGAACATAAATATATTAATAAATTTATAAAGTCATGCTTACCATTTAGATAAATGTCTAATGAAAAACAACTGGGCATGACAAACAAAAACAGTTTTAAGCTCTCTAGGTTTTTATGATATATGGGTTCATCAAGGTATGGGAGATTATTTCAGTTGCATGTCCGCTTTAAAACAGAGACTTACAGATATTTTATTCAAAACTTAAAATTCTAGTATAGTTGATTCATCAAGGGGCACGTTACATAGAAATATATTTTCTTTTATTTTGATTTCCAGTTTTATTTAATATATGTTAACATAAAAAAAAACAATAAAAAAATTGAAAAAAAAAGAAAAAAAAAAGAAACGCATTATGAAATTTTTTCATTATATAGATTAAATATCGAAACTGGAAGATGGAATGATACTCCCTATGAAGAACGGACATACCTCGAATGTAGAATGACAGGTAACAAATATTATTTTCTTTGAGTGTAATCTGTTTTAAGACATAAGGCAAATATATATTCCTAAATACTTTCGTCTGCGCCCAAACATGTTTAAACCTACTGACTTCTTAAGTACAAATATGGTAAATTCACACGAAATTTGGCTGTTTTTATCTATAAGTCTTGAAATCAGAAAAAATCTATTGCCTAACTAATTCATTAAATTATAGAAATCAAACTTGAGGTATTTTGCCATAAGGATATAATTCTTTTGTTTGACTGATTTATCATTTTCCTGTATAAAATGAAAAATAGTACATTTTATATGTAGTTTTCCCTTGAAAAATCATTTTATAATATAGCAAGTAAAAATTATAATAATTTATATTATAGCAAGTATAATAATTATATCATAGCAAGTATAATAATTATATCATAGCAAATATAATAATTATATTATAGCAAGTATAATAATTATATTATAGCAAGTATAATAATTATATCATAGCAAGTATAATAATTATATCATAGCAAGTATAATAATTATATCATAGCAAGTATAATAATTATATCATAGCAAATATAATAATTATATTATAGCAAGTATAATAATTATATTATAGCAAAAATTATATCATAGCAAATATAATAATTATATCATTGCAAATATAATAATTATATCATAGCAAATATAATAATTATATCATTGCAAATATAATAATTATATTATAAGAACATAACATTCTGATTAACAATGTCAGCCAGTTCAAATATGTGTATTAATTATAATGATCATGGGTCATTTCGGCCTATGTCATTGTATTTGATATTTATTTTGGATGAAAATAAAATCTTCTAACTTTATCTAGTAGATCTCATTATTAGAATACTTGCCATTCTTGAAAATGATTCAGCATCCTTTGGTTTCATGGAATCGACGACTTTGTCAGCATCCTTCATTGTTCCGTCTAGCTCGAACTGTTCTATGGATCTTTTAGAGACAGGCACATCCCATTCTTTAAAATAATGCTTAAATACTTAATCAAAATTCCAATTTCATCCGTAGATATACAGCCATGAAATGTGCTTTTAGAATCAAATAAAGTGATTTTGAATCTGATACAAAATGCTAGTTTCCCCATTTTTTTTCTGCCAAAAAGTAGAATTTGCTCATATTTGCTATTTTGTAAGTTTATTGTTTTGTTGAAAGAAAAAAAATGGAGTCACCGACATCGTTTTTATTTAATACCACATTTAGGTTCATGATTATTAACAGGAATGGCATTAAATCTCAAATTTGATGACTACAAAATACGATTAACACTTTTAACAAATGCTATATATCATAACGATATCATGAAAAAACTTGCATTTGGAACATAATTGTTCTTAATAACACACCATGAAATCCCATGCTTGTTGTTGTTGTTGTTGTTGATGATGATGGTGATGCTACTAAATAAGTGATATTTTGAGACTATATTTCTTTAATCATAAAATTTCTCAAATTCTACATAAAGAAATTTGCCCAAAGTTGCACAGAAAGCAGTGTATGACGTTTTCTTACAAAATGTAATAAGGGAAAATGGGGTCACCGAACTATTTTTTTCTAAAACATACAAGGTAACTCAAATAACAGAAATAGACCGAAATACACGTGCATTAACCAAATACATATTTTATGCATTTTATCAAGTACATTTTTATACTTATTGGATCGTAATGTTATCATATCGAATCTGTGATAAGCATTTTGTGATTGTTTTCTTGTTTTTCTTTTGTGGCTTGTTTTTTGGTGAAATTACGGTAGGTATCAATGGACGACTAGACTTGACTTGACTATTTGAATTAACCGTCGCTGCGACAGTATTTCAGTCATATAGCGACGTCCAGCTAATTACAGGTGGAGGAAGACCCCGAATGCACGGAGGCATTCAGGTAGAGCCACCGACCTACCACAAGCCAGCTGGAAGGCTTCCTCACGTGAAAATCCGAATCCGAAGGTTGGATTCGAACCCACAGCGGTGAGGGGCTGAGTGACTGTAAGTCAGCGACTTTACCCTCTCGGCCACGGAGGCCCCTATCAATGGACGAAGGATGATTATCACACACAAGTGTTTCTTACAAGGGACTATTACCGATCTATTTCATTTTTTTAAATATGAAATTAACATAAGTAATGGTTTCCCTTACTAATTTCCACATAACTATATATATATATATATATATCGGTTATTAAAATAAATAAATAAATAAAACGATGCGACGTGCGAGTATCAAAGTGTAATACTCAACGCGTTTAAGAATAAGCATTATTAAAAATAATCATTACTATGAAGTAGGATAACACTTGGTCTGTGTGTGTTGTATGTTTGTAAACATATATTAACTATATTCAACTCTAGCGCAATATTCGCATTTCTTATGTGCAGGGCCGGGAATCAGAATATGTCATGTTCAAAGTTGAGTCCTTTTTTAATAAACTGAGAGCAATATCGACATTAAAAGAAATAAATACCCATACACGAGTTAATTAATATTTACGGTCCTGGTTGCCGAGAGGTAAGAACGTCAACCACGAAATCGAGAGGTCATAGGTTTGATCATGGCTGCGACACACAAGGTGCTGCAACATCACAAATACGCGTTTTCTTCATGCTCTATATAACGATTTTCCTTTTTATAATAAGTGTTTTACTATAATTAAGTGTTTTAAAGATGGCGTTTAACGTAGACAATATTTATCTTTGAAAAAAATATCAATCTGCAAGATTTAGTAGATAATCCACGCATTTGACTGGTACATGGACACTAACTTCAAACAGAAACGACAAACAAAATATTTTGTTTTCGACATCTAATAAGCAATTTAGTAACGTCCATTCCGAATATGAAAATCCGAATCATTGTCGGTTATATTTATTTACCATGTTACGGTGCAAGGCACCTTTGAAGGCTATCTCTGCTTCTAAACTTATCTTTGCAACATCCGGTTGCATACAAATCCGGTGAAAAGTATAATGAAATTAACTGAAACTATATGTCTGAGGAACGCGCCTCTGATTGTTTGATTATTTTAGTGTAACACTTACCTTCGGAGCTGATGAGACGATCACGTTGTGCGAAAGCACAGGCTGCATACGTCAGCAGGCACAGCGCGAGAAATTGTACTTTCACGTTACAAGCAGCCATATCTATCTTTTAAATAAAGATGTGTCGAGTTACAGTGAGAACGTAAATAAATAAATTTAAAAAAAAACCAGACAGACAGAAGGAAAAATGTAAAATGGTGTAAAAGATCAATTATTAGACCTTGATTTCCAACCCGTGGTGACTCAGTTGTGAACAGATATCTTCAATTTAAGCATATTTCTGTTGTAAACAGATTTCTTCACTGCAAACAGATTTAAATAAATGAACTAATATCACCGTATGGAGCGACACCGGATATTGGTCCTAAGTGAGGTGAAGGGATTCCTAAACCTACATGTACAATCTTACGTTATCCATAACAAAATAATATTATTCCGAAATGGTGCCATATACTTTTTACCAATCGTAAAACATGACATCTAATACAAGCAACTTTATTCCCTATTAAATAGTGCAATTTTAGCTCACAAATTGCGTCTATTTGGTTTTGTAACGCGCAAGCCCAAGCGGTAAAAGGATTTTTCAATAGAAACGAGCAAAAAGTCTCACATGTATGTCTTAGACAGTTCATTTGGGCTTTCCTTACCTATGATTTAAACTAGACTACTATGGAATATGTACAGAAACACTTTTCGATTTAACAATGATTGTTACAACCAGCGAATTAACATGCATCAAACTCAATAATTAGAAAAAAATCAGCTAATGTCTACCTAAACATACATACAGAATTCCCAACACTGTGTGAAACAATGCATTACAATCCCAAACGAAATACCCCAATTTATCCATATGCACGATACTTGAACTATATAAACCCTATTCATTAACAAAATACAGTTTCAAACGAGGTTCGAAACAGTTTCCAAAGCATTTGTTAAAACATATCCCAATCAATCATAAAATATATGTAGTATATAAAGCTATATAAAACATTAAATCCATTCTTCAGACACGGCGTTTGAAGCAATAATGTATTGACCTGACCTAGAACACTATCCATGGTTTAACTAACGGGTTCCAAACACGTCTCAACACGATATGAACCATACCCAGACACAATACTTAACAGAAAAGTTTCGCCTGAAACTCTGAGCACAGAGCTGCAACTTATCCAGTTACACACTTTAAGTCTGTCAATCATGCTCCGAACTACAAGTAACCCATTCTAACCACTTGTCGAAAGCAATGCTTGAACACAGTACTCTGAAGCAATATTAAAAACACCCTTACCTCGAGCGAACCCCAAGGTTCAACAACAACCTTGACTGAAAACCCAAGAGACCCCAGAAAAATATATGGCTTCATCCTCAACACATTCTAAACACAATGTGCTGAACAAGCCAATCCTCGATAACAACCTAGGACCAAGACCTCTTTCGAAACTCTGTGCCGGTGAAGCAACTCATCAGGCTACATATCTAAAGGCTCTCTGCTATCACCGA
Organism: Solen grandis; assembly: GCA_021229015.1. Taxonomy (NCBI): domain Eukaryota; kingdom Metazoa; phylum Mollusca; class Bivalvia; order Adapedonta; family Solenidae; genus Solen; species Solen grandis. The sequence goes on along the minus strand of CM037783.1, from coordinate 44,563,435 downwards.
GACTCATGCAGACGAACTGCACACCACAAGCTGTATCAGCAAACTAACTGAATTCTGAACGAACCCTTCTGTATATACTGTGAACGAATCACGTGACCAACTTATGATAAACTCTTCCGGGTGAAATCATTCTCATAAAAAGTTAAGTGCGCGAAGGGTTGTAAGCTTATTTAAATGTTTCTAGACTTGATTGACGCCCTTACATTAATAAAATATAATAATGAACTACACGTTTAAAGTACGTTTAAACTTACGAATTAATGCTTAATTTGCAATAATTCAACAAGATGCAAAGCTAACACTAACCGGAAACTGATTTTGGGTAAACTGTATCAAATATAAATAAAATAAACTCAACAAAATTATTTATTTGTCATTATCTACTAACTTCTTCCTAGACAAAATCATGTTCTATTTTTTAAATGTAAAGCGGCTTTGAAATTGCTGACAACTTCATCTATGGCATACTGCATTGAAATCTAACGAAGACATATTAGACAGAGATAAAAAAACTCGTGAAAACAACAACCGAAAATACTGTTTAGACAAATAGCAGATCATTGAATATGCAGACTTTAAAAATGTATACATGTAGAATGGAAAACTCACAGTGGAAAATGTTATCATACTATAAAATAATATTTTTTCTACTGCAAGGAATTATTTTCAGTTTGATTTATTTAAAACAAATCTTTTAAATTATGATTTTAATTCAACCGTGTAGCAGAAAAGCAACACTTTCACTTTTTACATAGTTATCATCATACAGGAACCTTAACATTATACATATTTTTTTTTATTTCTATATTTGTTTAAAAGACATAAGTGCAAACGAGTGTTTCCTTGGATTGCAAATCCGCCCAATCAAAATTAAAAAGACCGTCATTTTCACGTTACATTCTTAATTGTCTATGCCATTGGAAATGACAAGATTTTCTCGTTTACATAAAACATATCTACGTTAATATTTTTCTTTTACATCTTTAATAAACCCCGACGTTTAATCTATTCATCCATCGACCTACTTGCTATATATCGCATTTAAGCGTTACAGTATAGCTTATGCGGAAAGCATTTTCTGCGATTGACAACTATGTTAGGTCTCGGATAATTTTACATACATCTTCCATTTAAAAAATATCATTCTGCAAGATTTAGCAGATAACCTGAGCAAATTAATGGCACATGAACACTTATTATATCAATAGAAACAGAAATGAAAAATAAAACATTTTGTATTTCAACATTTAATAAGCAATTGAGTTATTTTCATTCCGTATATGAAATCCAAAACATTGTCGGCCATATTTGTTTACCATGTAACTACGCGAGGCACCTATTTTTTTTTTTTTTTTTTTTTTTTTTTTGACATCTGTGACAATCCGGTGAAAGTACATTGAAACTCAATTCAAAAACAACTGAAATTATTTTATGTGACGAAACTTCAGAACTCAATTGTTAAAAAATGGTGTAGTGTTTTTATCCAACAAAAGAAAAAAAAATTGATATCCGATTTTATCCAGAATTAAATTATCCATTTTTATAGGAAATTCTTTCCAAACAAATCCTAGGCAGACGATTTTGAAAACATTGTTTCAAATAAAAATAGAATAAATAAGAAAAATTGAAAATATCAGAGTGCGAAATTAAATACATTGTAATTATTTAGCTAATCTGATTTTTGAAGAAAAACAAAGATTAGATTAGCCAACGTCGTCGGCGCTTATCTTAAATTTCATGGCTATTACTTTGAAACATGGAACATTTGGGCTCTGGGCTGCAATCTTGATTTTTGTAAGACACATAGCAGAGGGACCCCCAGCCATTTCTTATATTTATTTTATATAGTACTTATGTTTTACTGGTTTTATTGAGGGTGTACTTTCTCCTCTCTTGGGTACTCCACTCTAGCATTCTTTTGAATGCTTAATGTTTTTGTGATTTGGCTTTGTGGGTAATACCCCAAAATCCGGGTACCCGCGCCCCCCACCCCCACCCCCCCCCCCCCCCGCCGCACCTTTGTTTTATTTTTTAATTTACTTTTACTTTTTTGACCTTTTCTCTCCTTAATCAATAAAAGACAATATGTTCCACCCACAGGCAGATTTTGCTTTTTGGAACAAAGTATCGATAACCAAAGGAAATATTACGATTTCTATGTCCAGTTAATATATGTACCATATTTTCAAAAAGAAGAGTGATACAATTTTATTATTATACAATAACAAAAAATAAATGAGGCCCTGCATTCGCAAAGCGGTGTTTTTATTTCTCTTTGTCACAGTGCTATCAAGTTTTAAAGACAGTCTATATATGTCTTAATAATGGCCATTGTTAAATGAATCTAATCTGAACTATCTATAAAAAGCTCTGTAAAAAGCCACATTCAATTAATAACATTCATTTATTGAGACTTAAGATAAACTTTTATCAAAATGATAACGAAGAGTTAAATTGAGCAGTTACATCTAGCCTCACCATGTCACAATTCTATCAAAGCTATTTGTTGCAAATTCGTCATTTTTTTTAAATGTTGGTAAAAGCCATACTTTTGCTTGTATATTTTAAAGTTTATATCATAATGTATATTTGCACCAAGTTCAATGATGAATTAAAGTCATTTCCAAAGAAACAGAAAAGTAACCTGGGACAGAGCAACAATTTTTACCAAATTATGCATATTTTCATTGCCTAAAATTCACCTGAAAGCATTGACTTATTTTTCCTTTTACTTTGCGTAGTGTGCACAATAGTGAGACATAAATATTGTTTAAAGTACACTTTCTATTTGTGGAAGATCAAATAGTTATATACAAAACATGAAAGCCGCTTCTTATAAGATAAAAACAAGATTTTATCGTTGATTAGGATAAAAACTAAGAAGAACTTACATCTACATAATTAGTAGAAACTTACCAGACCTATTGAGCTGAAATGAAACTAATTCAAAAGGAATGAATGATGCAATTTTTGCCGGTTCCATATGTCAAAAGTATTTTAAAAAAATAAGATTTTATCGTTGATTAGGATAAAACTAAGAACTTACATCTACATAATGAGTAGATATTGATTGATAAAAACTTATCCGACATGCTGTTATTGAGCTGAAATTAAACTAATTTAAAGGGAATTAAGGATACAATTAATGCCGGTTTCAGATATCATGTTTTCTTAATACATATATTATTTTTAAGTATTTCAATGTTCACGTTATACTTCTTTTTTTACTCTGATATTTTCTCTTACACTTATTTTGCATGCTATTTCATTTTGCCGTCACACCAGACTGGCGTTCTTACTGCGTTTTTACGGTGACGCAGTAGAATTGCCATGGACGCCATGGGGTCGTGAAGAGAACGCCGAATGTCGTAACGGGAATGCATAAGTTCGCAGACCGACCGCGACTAATATAAACATGCTCAAAGTAAACGCCGAGGTCCCGCGTCCTTATTAGGTCCTGGCTCAAAAAAGCCATGATATCGCTCTTGGGTCGCCATAGTTGCAGAAGCAACACAGTAAGAACGGGAAGAACGCCGTAGGGATGTAGTATAGACGCAATAGAAATTCACAGAATTAATTCATTAACCGCTCAGAGATCCTATGGCGACCCTACTCTGTGTTCTTACTCCGTCTATGGAGTTCTTATCCTTACCGCGTTGACAGTAAGGTTTTTTTTGTTGTTGTTTTTTTGAAGCCGAACCTTAGTCCACGACCCCATGCGTCTTTACAACCTTAATGACGTTTCTTTGGGGTTCCTACTGCTATCTTCCAAGTTTGCACTGCGTGTCTTGCACGTCTAACCATGTTCTTTCATTGGCCCTTATTAGAAAAACCCAGTTCTTTTAGTTTGCCTTTTTCAGCGATCTCTCTTATGCCATCACGACTGAACGTATAACCGGCATCGTCAAAGAGAAAATGAATAATTTACTGCTGGCATAACACAAGATCCTTGTCCAGCAACAGCAGGCGGAAGACCATTAAAGCAGCTCGTTCACAGATGATCGTTTGACATTAAAAAAAATAATAATAAACAATTTTCTACCCTCCTTCGTTTTATATTGGTGAAGTCCTTGTTCCTTGACAAATAAACCCGGAAAGTGAAGGTGACAATGCATAGGAAAACGCTGTTTTCATAAACGCAACTTCGACGAAATGGGGTAAATTTAGAATATGATATCCCCGAAGGACACGTACCGTAAAATGGCGTCTTCACCAGTTCACGGTAGCGATTTCGTAAGTTCATCCTATGAAGTTAGCGCATGAGGGAAAAGTGAATGAATCTAAATTTTTTTAATTTTTCAGTCTAAATATGGTTCCAATACCGTCTGTGACGGTATTGCCTGTGATGGAGAAACCATTCATTTTTTTTTACGCATTGGGTGACATTGCGTCTGCAGGTGGGTATTAAAACATGTGATACACACATATAGTTAAAAATAAAATTCTTAGTCTAGGACCAACTGTGAACGAGCTGCTTTAAATAACTTTACGGGTGATTAGTGGAAGAAGGCGTTCGTATCTGTGTCCGACTCAGAGTTTCAGCCATGTCTGCTCTACTCCTCCCTAGGCTATTTGTTTTCAGTATAAAGCTGTGCAAATTCTATTGACTTCGATAAAGAATGCGCGTCTGCACACCTTAAGAGTAGTCTCGAATGAAGATGCCCGAAAACTGAAGCGTTTCATAAACGCAGCGCGGATGATGTATGTTCGCAATGCAATCGCCGTGGGATCGCCATAGTCACGGTAGAGTCGTCGTTAACACCCCAAGAACGCAGTGAGGTCTCCGATGATCGCCATGTGAACGCCAAGGGATCGCAATAAAACGCAATTGACGCGGTAAGGTCGTAATGGGAACGCCTTAAACACGCAAAGAACACAAACAGCAGGACCCTGGCGTGATGGATGCGTGATATTTCGATATTTTAATGAAAATCCTTTGATGTTCTTAATACGACCATCGGCCCTATCCAAAAATTAAATGACTATTTCAGTCGCAATTAGAACGCCAGGCTGGTATGACGGGTTTGTTTTAGCATTATGAAATAAACATGTATATTTTGTTCTGTACTTTTGTAAGATATACAATCCACAGCCTGATCATCTTTAATTAACATAATCATTAATTTTGTATCTATTCATGCCTTATGTCACACGTATGTTGTGCTAAGTGAATAAATAAATTGTAAACTAATGTTTTACGAGCGATATTAAGTATATAACCCCTTTCGAAATAAATCTAGGGAGCTTATTATGGATATATACACATAAACAGTGCATATCAGATTATGAGAAATGTAATTATTTTGATAAAACTTACCATTTGCTCAAAATGCTTTAAACCTTTTTCTCGTCCCACGTAAATACCAATATCCGGAGTCGCCTCCATTAGGTGAAAATGAACATATGCACGAGGAAGAAAGAATATTTATGTAGTAGGACTGGATACCACAGATTCTTGCTATTTTGCTTTATTAAAAACCAGTTGAAAGACAAATTTCTGTAAGTAATTCATCAGTTATGAATTACCAATACATGTACATATTTTTACCGTTCTTACGTTTTCGAAAATGGATACATTTTTCATATCATTTTTTGTTCTGGCATTGAAATGATTTCATAAGTTAACGTTTATGAATGGACAATAAGACAAAATATGTATGAAACATAAAACAAATTAACACTTCGTGGCAAAAGCACGTGTACACTTAGATTATTGTTGATTTCATTGTTTTATTTCGTTACAAATCTGTCTGGAATATATTTTTGAATTTCATATGACCATTATGATACGCAATTTTGATATTGAAGGTGGCTGTTTACAACCTAAACATAATGCATTTCTCAAAGAAATAATATATTAAAATGAATGAAAACTAAGACATATGTTCAGTTGCAGCAGAAATTAAATACATGTATATGCAACACTAGAACACTTTGTTGTAAAAGAAATATATACTCCTCTGGGACCCGTTCACTATAAATGTACTTCGTTCGGGAAAGAAAATTCTCATAATGTGCAAATTTCAGATGTAAAATAGTGTTGTTGTTTTCTTTCTTTCACAAAATGTGATAGATTTGGGTAATGAAGTCAAATGGGTTGATTTCTTTTATGTTTTAATATGAAAATAAGAATATACTGTGTAGAGCTTAAAAAAAATACATATTTTATGTAAATGAAACGAGGCCCCTGTCTAAAAAGTTTTCAGTACATACAAATTACATATCATAGAGCTCTTAGGAACCCATTGCAACACTCAAATTATAAATACATTTGAATGTATGTATCATTTATTATCAAGCTTGTTCATTTTTTTAAACGATTAAATAGAGAGAGAGAAAGACAAAGAGAGAGAGAGAGAGGGGGGGGGTTCTCAAATGAAACAAAATACAATAATACATTAAAAAGAAACAGCGACTTACCTGGTTAAAAGATGTTCTTGAATTGAAACACATTTGAATTCGCCTCTCTATTTATACTCGACTACGAGGCGGGTATTTTTCTTTAAACACACACCTCTCTTGTACTAAGTCCGGCTTATGACAGCTAAATGATATATTAATGATGACGTTTTTGTTTTTTGTCTAACTGTATCATCTGGATAATGGGATTTACAAAAAATATATAAATCTGTAGATTATCAATGCTTGTGGCCATTTGACATTTCATTAATTATGTCCCCACAACAGAGAATATTGCGTGATGATAACCAATGTTTAGATTTACCGGAGGATCGGCAACTCCCAGTATAATTCGCCGATTTAAATTAACCAATCAGTGACTTAGGAAAATATTTATTTAATGTTTTACGTAGATTTTCGTCATATTTCGGAGTGAAATGAAATGAAACATACATTGGTATCTGGTGTATTTTACGACCATATTATAAGCAAGATCCATAAAAATGGGAAAAAGATTTGAAATTATAATTTAATAATATAGACATGAAATGAGTCGGTAAAAACGTGGCTGTCATTTGTATTAAACACATGCCTACCTTTTTAACTCGAGGTTAGCTATTGTGACCACCCTGCGACATCGTCAACAGTTTGATGTAAATAACTCTGAAACCTCAGAAACCAATGTGCAAAAACTGAGGAAACTTTGCATGAGTGTTGTTACCTAATACATTTTCACATGATGAGACAAAGTCCCAATTAAAGCAGAACACTTTTTTCGATAAAACAATGATTTTTACAAAAAGGTACGACGCAGTTGTCTTTTTGTTACAGCCTATTCAAAGGGTTTCGTTTCGACAATATGTGCACATTTTACCAGCCTTTTCGAACGATTACTTGTCTTCAATGAAAATTTGGGTACACGCAGTGTACAATGTTTTTTTTTTTTTTTTTTTTTTGACATATGTCTTCTGTTTTACATACACATACATCGTATATATTCTAGCTGTCCCGATTGGCTGTAATGTTAGCTTTCATAAATCGCACCATTTTGTTTGATTAGAGACATTAAATCTGTAAAGTTGAACTATTAATTTTCCTTTTCATTTCTATTTGCGTTTTCATAATATACAGAAGGGAATCATGTCATGTATTATGTTTCAAAACCCAACTTAGGTTAGTATATAACAAGTAAAATTATTGCTTATGTTTGACAAGATTTTGATAAATATTCATATACTACTATTCTCGAAATATGTCGCATAATAAATAAATAAATTAATAAAATACGGGTTTATATTTATTTTCAATAGCTTTTATTTAGATTTCGTTTTTATTAAGTTTATGCTAGTTGTTAAAATCCTGGTGACTTCCCTTCATTAAAAGTACTGAAACTTCCACCATCTGTTTTATTTTCACATGCAATATTAAAAATGTGCCATATTTATTCCTTGTTTTGCCATAAATACATTGTGTCGTTTAACTTTAAGGCAACACTTTTTATATACCGTAAACATGTACCTTTTGTGATAATTTCATTTATTTTCAACTGTGAAAACGTACGTAAAACATCTGTCATTTATCAGTTATAGAAGGTCTAAATCATGGTAAAGTTATCGTTACATGTTTTGAATTATTTATTTTTGAATTATACGAAACCAGACTCGATAATCAAGTGCAACTTCTCCCATACTTAAATAGGAATATTTCTTTGATAATTGCAATTCATATCTATACATTGTATTTTATTACAAGTATCTGACTGTCATTGAATCCTGCTAAGTTAATACCAAATAATACACTTTAAAAATGTTCTTGATACATAAAGTTCCAGTTAGCACGTTTGGCGAAGTATAGTTAGAGCTGTAACGAACACCCGAACTCTCGAGAGATTGCGATTTCATGTTGAAATTCAGACACGAGTTTTTTCCGGCCCTTGTATCGCCAGATTCGCGAATCATTGACTTTTTTGTCTTCCAACATTTATTTGTTCTAATTCGCCCTTTTCAACCCAATTTTATCAAATATTCACATAACAAAGCATACTTCAATATCAGCACATAAGCGTATCCGAAATGCATCATATCCCAAACAATGTACAATAGATAAAACTAGCATAAAATAGTTTCGCATAATTTGTTTCTAAAACAGAACTTTCATATGTTGGACTTGTTTAATATCATTTTTTAAATATTCAATTATTTGAAAAGTAAATCTTGGAATAAACAGTTCTGTATTGTAAAGATTCACGATAGTTTAAGTTACAACTGAATTAAATTTAAAAATAACTAGCTTCTCCTCGCTCATTGTAATGTATCAACAAAGTCCATCTGAAACAAGGACATAACTGTACTATTAATAAGAAGATTGAAATGATGTATGTAAGTTACGTAATTGATGGTGAGACTGATATTCATGTATAATTGTAATTTTAGTTGTCTCGCAAACAATGCGTGTATCGTTTGTCCCGTATCGCAATATATATCGTTTCGCCACTTGCCTGACAATACACAGCTCTAAGTATAACAAGAAAGTCAGTAGAACTGACAGATGCTCCCCGAAGAACGTCATTGTTACAAATAAGGCCATGGTCAATGGGTGGGAGGATATGTTAAGGACCGGAATGGGATCAGCACATGCTTATCATGTATAGAATCCAGGTAATGCGCATCTCCTCTTGGTAATAAAGCTTCACATAAAAAGTTTTGTTGAAATCAAGCTGTTAGTTCCTGAGAAATAGTCCGGACAAGGAAAATGTGACGAACGAACGAACGGACGGACAAAGCGGCGACTATATGCGTCACCTTCAGTGAGCATAAAAAAAGGTAAAAAAAAGCTCTTAACTCTCTAAACAGTAAACCATATTATATATTCTTGTTCCTTTTGATGAGACAGAAGATAAAATGGTAAATACTTTGGTGTCCCCCAAGATCACACAGGGGTCAGGCCCCACCCCCATAATTTTACTTAGGACCTTTCAGCTCAAAAATGTTGAAATCCCCATTCCTAAATCATATCTATTCTCCTCATCAGATGAGATGTTTTACCAACTCTAATTTGGAGACTTAGTAACAGTTTACTATTTAATATGATAATACGTGTTACTCATCACATCTTGCATTGTTTTTTTTTTAAGTTTTTATACTACTGAAAATTAAGTCATACATTTCAATGTGTGCTCATATCAAAGAGGTTAACCAACACTCTTGACATATGACTGGATATTTGAAATAGTGTATAATGGCCTAAACAACAATTAGCTGACATGATTATGATTGACATTACTAGCATATTGAATTTTGTTGGGTTTTGTTTAAATGATATCTCCTGTTAAATTAGGCACATGACATGAATATCAGTCAACAACATGGCAGTAGGGGCCATAACTCTCTTAAAAATTGAGGAACCAGGTCACGTCAACGATATGCGTATCTACTCTTGGTAATAAAGCTTCCCATAAAGTTTCATTGAATTCAAGCCATTAGTTCCTGAGAAATAGCCCGGACAAGAATCATGCAACATGAACTATAGGCCAAAAAGTCAAGGGACCATAACTCTGTGAAAAATTGAGGAACCAGGTCACGCCGACGATATTCGTATCTACTCTTGGTGATAAAGCTTCCCTTAAAGTTTTGTTGAATTCAAGCCATTAGTTCCTGAGAAATAGCCCGGACAAGAATCATGCAATATGTACTATAGGCCGAAAAGTCAAGGGGCCTTAACTCCTTGAAAAAATTAGGAATCGGGTCATGCTGACGATATGCGCATCTCCTCTTGGTAATAAAGCTTCCCATAAAGTTTCGTTGAATTCAAGCCATTAGTTCCTGAGAAATAGCCCGGACAAGAATCATGCAATATGTACTATAGGCCGAAATGTCAATGGGCCATAACTCTTTGCAAAATTTAGGAACCGGGTCATGCTGAGGATATGCGCATCTTCTCTTGGTAATAAAGCTTCCCATAAAGTTTCGTTGAATTCAAGCCGTTAGTTCCTGAGAAATAGTCCGGACAAGGAAAGTGAGACGGACGAACGGACGGACGGACGAAGCGGCGACTATATGCGTCACCTTCGGTGAGCATAAAAAAATCAGTACTTATTGCAAAATAAAACCATGACTGAGTCTCTCTTTTAGTAGGTACTGTTGTTTTTGTTCGCTTGGCTAGCCCAACAGTCATATTTGACACACCAAAGCTTTCCCTTTTGTACCACAGGGGCTTGAAGTTGCACTTAATGAAGTTGTACTTAATTGTAACATTAAACAAGAGGACCAAGATGGCCCTGAAGTTGCTCACCTGCGAAAAACTGCCTTCATTGCCTGTACAAGTTACTAAATCATAACATAGTTGTAATGAATACATAATCATAACATCATTTCAATTCCACAAACCAAACAGTACCTGTTGTCAAATTTGAAGTCAAAGTTGACTGAGAGATTCTGGCTATAAACATTGTCGTTGAAACGATGAAAAGATTCTAGAGTGTAAACAGTGAAATTTGGCATTTTTATTTATGAAAGGGCCATACCTCCTGACCTAATTATCCGATATCAGCCATAGTCGAACTTGGCCAAAAGAATATGGTTATTAAAACCATAAGTTAGTTTGATAATGATTGCTTAATATGTGAAGATGCTAGAGTGCAAACAAAGTGAAATCTGACATATTTTAATATTAAAGAGGCCATAACTCCTGACTTAATTGGCCGATATCAGCCATAGTCGAACTTGGCCTAGAGAGTATGGCTATGTTAGAGTGCAAACAAAGTGAAATCTGACATTTTTTTAATATTAAAAGGGGCATTACTCCTGACCTAATTGGCCGATATCAGCCATAATCGAACTTGGCAAAGATATTATAGTAAAAAACATTGTCATAAAGTTTGAAGATGATTGCTTAAGAAATGAAGATGCTAAAGTGCAAACAAACTAATTGTGGACGACGGATGGACGGACGACGGAAGATGGCATAATCTCCAAATCTTGTGGAAGGATCTTTATTCTACTGGTATTTGTTTTGTGTTACATTTCTTTTTATTTAATGAAATGATTTAAGAATCAAAACGTAGAATTACAAGACTATACTTCGCTATGTCTGCACTAAAACTGATTGCACACATTATCGGGTAATTCAATGCTCAGCTTGTCAACAACAATGATATGTCTTTCCCCTGAAGGAAAAAAAATATCTCGATACACCGCGACCTATAATATAGTAGGTAACAAATTCGTGAACATCAATAGAACAATTTTGCTCCGACTTTACCTGTACACTTTTCCGAATAGCGACGAATCAACTTTGTCCGTTTCCGTCGACCAATCTTGAAATAGAATCATGCTTGGCTGGTGCCTTCCTTAAAAATGTGGCCTACATATATTAAGCCATAAAATACTATTGGTGCAGGTTTTTTTATTGCAATAAATGGGACAAGTCTGTTGCATAACTTAGACCTTAACTTTCTTGTACAGATACCATCTGTAGTCCATGTTTCAAGAATATGAAACCTTGTCATTACAACGTTGTTTGTAACTGTAACACCCTCACTTGAATATACTTTTCTTGGAGCATTCAAAACACATAGCACTCCCTTTTTATCAGCATGAAATGTATTTGAAATATTAACTTCATGCAAACTTACAATTGTATCACTAATTTCAAGTGTCCATTTTCCATTTCTATAACAAGAGGGCCAAAATGGCCCTGTGTCGCTTACCCAAGTAAGATTTCTGTGTTATGCATGGTTACCAAAAATGTTTGCAATAAGTTTTTTTAACATTTGACTAAGTGACCCAGAATTTGACCTTGCCTAAATTTGCACTCATCTGGGATTTCATGCAGACAACATTCTTACCAAGCCTTATGAAGGCTGGGACAAAAATGTAGTTTCTACAATTTTCACAAGATTTTTTTTTGTGTGTGATTTGACCTGGTTACCTACTTTTGAACCCATGTGATTCAGTTTCGAGCGCATCCAATATATCATGTAGACTAACATCCTGTCCAAATTTTATGAAGATCGGGCTAAAACTGTGACCTCTAGAGTGTTCACAAGATTTTTCTAAGATTTGACCTTATATTGTATTTGTTTTTGTTATGTTTTGTTTTTTGGAGCTATGTTTGTTTTTGAAAATATATAATAGATTCTTTTCCATCTTTCTAAAATCCTACCGGAATATACTTTCGGTTTGAAAGAAACATGTTTCTTATAGCCATGACATCAGTCTGGTTCCAAAAGAAAAACAATTATTGCCTGAGTTTGGTATTTAACAGCAAAATGGGGCAATTTGGAGTTAAATATTCCATTTTACTAGACAGAAAAAAATGTAAAAAAAAAAAAAGGCCATGTCTAGTCAGGTTCAACAAACCATGCAGAGGCTTCTCAAGGACCTTTTACAGTTTCAGTGTAGTTAACAGACTGCAACACATTTCTGCTCAGACAGCATTGTTGTGATGTTCCGCAGCTGCGCCATGAGTTCCTCTGCATAAATGCGGAACTTGAGACTTGAGTCCCCTGATATGAACATGAAACAGCAGATTTGTGTTAATAAGGGGATATGTTAAGACATGACAGCTATCATGAATGCCGTAATGGCTAGTGTAAGTATTTGGCAAATTTTCCTCCTTATTATTTATTTTTTTTTATTTGGGTTGTATGATTCTTTGTTTAAGGGGTTGTGTCTTCATGCTAATAATATTATGTATGTACTCCCCTCATTTGCACTCTCTCTCTCTCTCTCTCTCTCTCTGTAATACATTTCATTTACAGGCATTAATGAAAACAATAGCTTTCAAATCAACGGAAAGCAAGTGCTGCCATTTGTTAAAATGTATTCTTTTTTACTCTAGGAATGCAGTTAATCAGAATTCATCACATTACTACTTCCTGTTTAGAACCTTAACTTGCTCTTTTATATTATTTAGCAAAGGGAAGAGAACTTATGACATTATTTCTTGTACATAGGAATAGTTATCTCCCCTTAATAAAGAAAGTTTTATTTGTACGGACATGTCGCCTCTCATTGTGTTGATGTAAGTTATTTTTGATTAAATGTTTATTTTCTATGAAGATTTTTGTGACAATCAGCCCTATACAAACTGAGAATGGTCTCCAAAAAAAACAGACATCTCCCAGGGATGCTGACACTGGCACATGAAAGATATAATGACAATTGCATGTCACCCATTGTAGTTTTGTATTACCCCGGTGAGAAGGGTCCATCTGGCATTTGGCCAGTCAGATCCACTGAAGGACCTATAGTGGCCTGTTTCATAGCAATATATCTCTTCAGTCCTTTATAGCTTTATAATAGAATGGTCAACTATGTCTCATTTTAAAGACAAAAGTGTATTATTTCAGATGAATAAAAAAAATGACAGGGTGGGATTTTCCTTTTTTTTATTATTTTTTTTTTAAATTTAATAAATCTAAAAATGTTACTAGGAAAATAACATTATTAAAGAGTAAAATATAAGGATTTATTATCAGTTGTTTCTTTTTTTACATTTTCTAATGCAGATAAGTTTATAGAACACTCAGTATTTTATTTCAATGAAAAAATCCTAAAAATTAAGAAGTTATGAAGTTTCAGTGTCGGTCATGTAAGCTAGACTACATTTGTACCAGCAGTTATTTTGGGTATACACCTGTCTTACATAAAATGTCGTATTTTGATAAACTGATAGAATGTTTTGCTAAAAATTCATATAATGGCTCAGTTTTTTAATGTGCATCACTTTTAGAAACTTTTTGTGTGTGTTTTTTTTTTTGTACTAAATAGGACTAAGACCACAGTTACCTGCCCTTGGTTACCCTGCATAGGCCTTATTGCACAACAACCTTAAAAGTTGAGGATTGCTGAGAGAGGAATTTTTAGGAAATTGGCGTGAAATGGCCGACATGTGCGATAAATTCATACGTATGTCAGTTTGGTTTGGAGAATTATTCTCGTCATTTATATTCTCCCAACCTCGTCTGATAAACTTTATATCAAAGCACAGTGGTATTATTCTATTTATCTTACATAAAATGAAATCACTGTAGAAAATTATTCTATTTGTCTAACATAAAAAGAAAAAGTATAAAATATGTGCATGTTATGCAAATTACGACAGCGTATTATACTAAATGAGCAGAACAAAAACCGGTGTTAACACAATAAAGCTCTTTATTCTATCTATTTATTTCTCATCGTGTACGAATACATTTTTTTTATTTACCTTTTACTAGCAAAATGAACTTACACAGAGAATTTATACGCTTTTACACGCATACCTTTGTAGAGACGTTGTTCTAAAAATAACTGACTGATAAAAGCTAGGTTTATCAGGCAAGTGTTATCAGTCTTTTTTTACAATACATGTAAGATAAAGACCCTTAGCACATGGCATTTTCCTCTCGTCCAATCAGGTGCCAGTATTTGTTCATAGTCACCGTGAACTATAACGCGTAGTCCACACTTTTGTAAAAAATCAATAAGTGTGGACTATGCAACCACATAACTCACACTTTTGTGACGTTTTGTCGCTAGTGGAGGAAAATACCATGTGCTAAATAGGTTAGTTCATAGTTGCCTTCAACTACACGACATAAGTCACTCGGGCTCCGCCCTCGTGACTATATCGTGTAGTTGAAGGCAACTATGAACTAACCTATACTTTGTTCTGAAAAATAACTGATTGATAAAAGCTGCGTTTATCAGGCAACTATTTTCTGAAAACATAACCGGATATTGTGACGTCATTATCTGATTCAGAATGTAAACAGGAAGTAGATTGTAGACAAAAAGCAAATCCTTCAAATTCAAACCAATATTGACGATGGCCGAACAAGAAGCAGGTAAGCTTAAATATATATATATATGTGTGTGTTTAAAAAGATTTAAGAAGATAAAAACGATAAAAGTAAAAAAATAAAAAAATAAATGAGAAGGAAATGGTACTACAAATTAATAAATATACATATCTCATTTAGATACAAGTTTGATTCATTTTTGAAACTTTTTTTTTTTCAAATCATGTTAAATATTGATTATAATTGTCATGATTATTATAATTATTATTATTATTATTGGTGATGGTAATGACAAATTATAACAAAACTAAATAGTAAAACCCTGTGAAGTTGCAGATACTGTGAGAAAGTTATTGTACAGGAATTCATGAAATACGTTTAACAAAGGGCAAGGCAATAACACATCATCTCCATGTTATTTGTACAAAGTCATGTACTATATATCATCAGCCTATATTAAATTTCAAACTATGAAAGGAAAGGACCATTCTCCAAAATTTATTTTCTTTAACAGCCTTTTCAAGTCTTTAATAGATTTAGCATCAGCAGCAGTAGTCTAGACTGCCAGAATAGACAACTTATACGGAGGGACTTTATAAAGGGTGATGGTCGTTTCGTCGACCAACCGTTTCGTCGAACTGATTATGTAAAGTAAATGAAAAGTCGTTTCGTCGCTTTGAATATTCAATAGGCGGAAAGTGTGAAATACTAAATTCACACCCACTTACTTTGCATTATTAATGGTAGTAAATTGTTTAATGCAGGTGTATTTTTCATTTAAATAATCAGCAGATATTTTATCCGATACAGTCAATGCGAATGTCCGTCGGTCAGTCGGACATGTCCGGTATATTTCCATTTTGACCGACGAAAGCGTCGGTTATTGTCGGACACAATGTCCGATGAAAAAATCCATACAGCACCGTTTCATTTTCGGAAAAATACTTTCACTTTCTTCGAAAAACAGTTTCATTTGCTTTTTTTAGCGATTATGTAATGATTATCGGCTGTCTGAGATGGCCAAGTAGTAACGATTGCGAATTGGTTCCCCGCAATTTATATACTAATATCTTTCGTAATGGAAACCATGCGGAAAACTCTGTCTTTATCGATCAACAATCAACAACATGGCAGACGATGCATTCACGAAAGATTTTTTTTCTTTTTATTCGCTTTCCATAATCAATTAACAAGGTCATACTCGTTTTAATTTATTATCAGGTTCAATTTTTATCATTTCAATATTCATTATCGTAAATTATTAAATCTAGATTTTGTTGTCAATGAATTTAGATATTCTGATGGTGCTATGCCGGGTCGAAAATTGCCTGCTAGTTCTAGCAACGAACCAAAGAAGAGAGCTCCTGACAATAACAGACGTTTTTAGGGATAGTTTTTTTGGCTGATTTCCTCATTATGGTCACACAACTTACAGAACTTTAGTTTTTGCATAGCATTTTATGATCTTATCTGTGCAAAAATAATTTCTTGTTGTAATGGGGTAGGGTTTATTCCTCTATATGTACTTATTTTGCAGGTCTCACATTTTTACATGTTTGTGAGTTTTGAACAGCTGATTAGGACAGTGTGTATATTAAAACAGAGACAATCTAAAAATAGCCAAAAATGAATGAATATTCATTATATTAAGTGATAAATTAATGTAATATACTTGCAATAAAGAGACTGAAATCAAGATATCAAAAAATTCTTACTAAATACTGTTTAAAACAGGTAAAAATATGTCGCAACAAGTAAAAGTTGCTGCGACAGGTAAACATTTGTTGCGACAGGTAAAAATTTTGTGTTTACCTGTCGCAATGTCCTGTGAAGAAAGAAAAGTTTTCGCATAGTCTGCCGATATAGAGCACATATAAACAAATACCGTCGTCATCACCACCATCATTATCATCATCAAGTACAACAAAGACCGAATAATGAGTGATAAAATAGTGTTTATTCATCCTAAACTAGTGTGCGATTAATTATGTATGAATGATCCTCTCCCATTCGGAAAACAATATATATATATAAATATACGTACATTTAAAACAAATACTGAGTGATAAAAAGTGTTTATTCCTCCTAACACTTGTTTCTCCGAATAGGATTCAATTTTGAGTACTGTTTTTGACATTTAAGACATATTTTAAAATTTCAATTTAACTTTTTCTAAGATATTGTTATTTCCATGTCCCACTGTTGTATAATCATCTCCGACATGATTAGCATTATAGTTAGCATCAGGAGCTTCTGATTCGTCACAATTTACATGTTTTAAATATTCATACATTTTAGTTAATGCACCGGTACTTGCTCCTGTATGCTTTTTTTGAACAGGGTTGCTTGCAACCCTGTTCTATGGAAGCAACAATTTTGTACTACACAACATTCAGATTTCCCGCTTGTTTACTGCGCGGAAAAAATAGTTCCAAATTCTTCTTCCTTTATAATTTCTCAATGATGATTAATTCTTTGTTTATTTCAATACGGCTGCATTATGTATATCAATGCTAAATTGAAATGTGTTTGAAATTGGTGCTGGGATTCACAATTAATAAATTGTAACAAAAAAATTAATGCGCAAAGTGGCACAAATCGCAGCAAAATTCGGAGATTTTTCAGGTCAGCATCCCTTATAGGGCGCGTAAGTCTCGTTTACTTTCACTTTTGAAATTCCACTTCCGGGTACATCGGCAGACGATGGTGTACTGTTTCGCCTATGGATGTTCCCACCGAACCGGCGGAAAACAGACCTGTAGTCTGTTTCGCTTCCCCACGAACGTGAAGGAAAGGAAAAAAATGGGTCGACCGCTGTAGGTATGGCGATGATCTAACAATATTTAACGTTTAGATTTCAGTGTTTAAATAAAGCAGCCCTATTTCGGGTGGTGACTATTGCTTCGGATATTTTAAAAAAGTTTATGAATTTTCGTGGTTTTAATGATTTTCATTATAATAAACCTATATTGAGGGGAAAAATATGTTTCTAAATTTAGTTTTGTCCATATCTGACCAAATGAAACCCTTTATTTCTATCGTATTTATAAATGTCGCCCTATTTCGGAAATGGAACAGTACTTCGGATATTTCTCACAAATGACTTCGATATTATCCAAAATGGATATAACTATTATTATCGTTAACCAAAGGATTTGAAAATTATTTCAACGAGAGTATTTAAGACAGCGGTTATTAGCATATTTAAAATAAAAATTAATATGCAAGTGAATGTAAATTATACCCCAAGTATATATGCATATCAATATACATACCTTTACATTTAAATTTAAAGCTATGAAGATCAACATGTAGAATCCATTCATTACATGTATTAAACATCACCCTGGCAGTGATGAAACTTAATGTTTTTTTGTGAAAATGACATGGCACTAAATAAGCAGTGCTTTTGCTTATACATATGTAATCATACTATGTAATGTTGATTCATCATTGTATGAACTATTTTTGTTGGACCTTTCAGACGTGCAGACAGGGAGGTCAACAACAATGACCGAATTTGCAGCTGTCACTTCATTGATGGCAAGAAGGAAAATGGACCAACCATTTTCACATTCAGCAAAAATGTTGGCAGCTTTCCAGAGATACCCACACCACAAAGGTATACATGAATAAGAATGTTTTATTATTTTCAACCAGAAATAATTGTCTAACAAAATATTATAATAATATTATCATTCCAGATAGAACTTTATAAAAGCAAATGTTTAAACTGATGAACCTCGCACTCAGTTCCAGAAAATGATTGACACAGTGTCAGGATAATGAGACTGCATGGGTTAGGTATCATGTCACATATCTCTTGTGGCAACACTATATCACAGTAATAATCTGTCTCAATAGGACTTCATATTATTGACTAACTCCTAGTTTCAATTAGACTGAGTCTTCAAATGACTGAAATATTGTTGCTTGGACATTAAACCTGAGAAACAAAACTGATTGAAGCAGAATAAAGGTACTTACCAATATTGCTGTAGGCATAATATTTGCACTAGCTAGCAGGGTATTGGCTTTACAAAATGATTTTTGATTTGTAAAGTTTCCAGACAGCACTCACTTAATTGAAATATGTTTTTAGTACACACACCACATGTTGTAATTAATATTTCAATAAAAAAGGCAAAGTTTACAAAAGCTGAAAACCATCATCCCTTTAACAAAAACAGCTTTTAGGTTTTTATTTATCAAAATGATATTACAGTGACTGCTTCTTTCCAATATAGACGAAAAAGACAAAAGGTAGAGTCAGTTAGTGAGATAGTGTCCACAACTGAGGAACATGGAGCTATAGGGGATGGAGCTTCAGCTCTTGATCACAGCTACCATCTACAAATTCCTGACTGTGAGGATACTGATGGAGAACACACAGTACAAGTGAAATCTGGTATATATGAATAAATATAATAAACTTGTTTATGCAAAAATCATTCCTTTTATATTTAACTTGATCACTTGCTGTCCGACTGAATTAAGGAAAAAAGCATCTTAAGAAAGTTAATAAAATCTTCAGTTATTGAGTTGAAAGAGCAGTTGCTTGAAGTAGGTTTATGTTGAACACCCATATTAAGAATATATTATGAAGCTGGAAATTTGGCTTTGCACAGCCGGGGATTGAACTTGGGTCTCTGGATAACAGGTCCAACATTATAACCACAAAATGACCACAATATCATGTTCATTTGACTTAAAAATTAAACACAAGATGCAAGAACTATTCTGTGCCGAAGTACATGGTGACTTAAAGGGTCTCCAAATGCCAAGTTATAATCTGCCCAAAATATCTTTATGATAGGGGTTTTAACCATTAACTGTTTTTTTAGTTCAAGACCTGGAAATGGAAATAGCTGGTCTGGAAAGAGAAGTAGAAATGTTACGGCTGTGAAAACCAAAAATGAAGTTACAGGACATTCAAGACACAGATAAGGTTAGCCTCTATATAATTATTCAATGCTAATTTCCTCCCCATCTAAAGCAAATATATTTCTGGTAAATATGATGATTTTTAACGATATGAAGGAAAATGTATTGTTTTGCATTAATAATTTCCTGTCTCTGCCATAAGTACAAACACACTTTTGGGCAATGGTAGATATACTAATCAAATCGTCATATAGAGGCAGATCCAGAGGGGGGTACCGTGGGTCCTGACCATACCTGAGAATTGGCTAATATGCCTTAATCATGCATAAAATAGTGGGGAAAAGGGGCATGACCCCCCTGGAATTTGGCATCCCCTCCTCGTACCATGATTTTCAGGTGTGGTCTCCCCCATCCCCCATGTACAGTTAGTGAATTTCATACTTAGAACTGGGCATGGTAATTATCCCTTTCCCCCCCCCCCCCCCCCCCCCAAAAAAAAAAAAAAAAAAAAAAAAATTCTGGGTCTACACATCTACGATTTGTCTTCATCATATCAACAAAATGCTTTTGTTTTATTCACAGATGTTGCTGTATACTTCCTTGCCAGCGGATGTTTTCAACGTGTTGGCCAACATGCTTAAAAGAATGGCACCTTTCAATTATTATGCTGGATGGACAGTT
>CM037783.1:44492586-44542586 GCA_021229015.1 Solen grandis | reverse complement strand
GTCTTGGCCTTTCTGTAAGTTAACAATTACAGTCTTTGTTGCTGATGTGTTATATCTGAGATCAAGTTTTGCCATTACATGCCCGTTGACCATAACATGTGCCCATGTCCACTGACCAGCAAACACATGGAGAGAGACATGGAAAACATATACGCCATCTATAGGTGCCACGAAGATGCCATGGTCACCATGATAACCGTTTCCAATGTTAGTAACCACGTGATTGAAGGGAATATCTTGATTGACTCAAATATGTTCAATGTCATCATCAAGTTTAGCAAAGAAGGGCGACCTCGTATTCAACATTTTGCCGAGGAACGCTGTTCAAAATTCTGAGATCTGGAAAAAAATATATACGAGATTATTCTATATACACTTATATATATTTGTATAATACGCACGACCCGTGGTTTAAAACTTAAATATTGCGTGAAGAAAGTTTTAACTAAAAGAAATTGAAATTAAACCCCAAGTCCCTGGATTCTACGAGTCTTATTTGACCACGCCGCGCTTTTATTCATGGATTGATATAAAGTGTACTTTATATAATTTTCTACGGTCGGATACCTATAATGACAAAACATTTTTTCGACCAAATTTGAACTCGTTCTTTTTTATTTATCGTAACGTAACGTGAAATATTTGTGTCATTAATGTACATAAAAAGATAAATCTTTTAAACATATAAAAATCGAATAACTGCATGTATATTTTCATTTTTTAAGGTTTATTCCTTTGCTTCTTGCGATATCTAATGATAAGAAACCTTCCGAACCTTCCAAAATCTCTTTTCGTGATTCTTGGTCGAGATGTATATCGTTATTTTGAGCATAATCGTTTTGTTTCATTCTTCTTCCTTCTTCCTCTTGGTATTTTGTCTGAGACCTGAGACAGGAACTTTTCTTAAGTTCTTGAAAGCGCATGTTTTTGAATCTGCCGCCCCCCCCCCTCAAACGTTCGCGATCTGGTCGAGTATTCATCCCTTGAGACCATCAGTGTGCATCTCTCCACCATCAAGGATAACTCGTGTTTCAGTTTATTTCATCTCCAAATTTCCTCATGCTCTGAACCAGCTCTTGATATATGATTTCTGTTTTTTCGTTGACTGCTTCATCAATATACCGTTTTATTGATCAGCTACTTTGAATAGATGCCTTCTATTTCCTTTTTTCATGTACACATACGCAAATGAGACTGTAGAAAAGAACAGAGACGATGCGGGGCACCGCCCTGTTTTCTTTCTTTTTATGAGTAATGATATGCGTAGCACATAATCATTTAAAGTCAGTTTGGAAAACCTAGCATGATAGTGGCGGAATTTGCAAGAAATGAGATGAACTAGTCGTGTAGTTAATCTAGATAGCACAAGAAATTTAGCACGTGTAGTACTCATTTATCAGTGAAACATGAATTTTGCTAAAGGTGGAGGAGAAGATCTGAATAAAAACGCAATAAACGTCTTATTAGATCATGATGTATAGATACAAGGAAACATATATTTGACATTTATTTCTTTTTATTATAAAAATGAAACGTTTTTCTTTTAAAGATGCAATACTACAGATATGTCAATTTAGCTCGAATATTAATAGTTTGTAACAAATCGTGAACATTTGACTTGACTATTTGAGTTTACCGTCGCTTCGACAGTATTTCAGTCATATAGCGACGTCCATCTAATTACAGGTGGAGGAAGACCCCGAATGCACGGAGGCATCCGGGTAGAACCACTGACCTACCGCAAGCCAGCTGGAAGGCTCAAATCGGGAACAATTATCATCATTGATGGACCTTCGGTATAGAAAAGGTTCATAAAAACTCGTCTGGCTCGAATTCCACCAACAATACTTAGCGCTAAGTAGTAATATTATTGGCGAATTTCAGTCTTGTTTCTCTAATAAAAGTACCCAAATATTTAATACAAAATATTCAAGTATATGACTAAACTGACATACATTATTACCTTAATGTTTAACCTATTTGCTAAGAAATAAAATATTATATAATATTTTATTAGAAATTTCGCCTCTTAGTACAACATGTATTTAATTACATGTATTTCTTAATGTAAGTATTGTTGATGGAATTCGATCCTGATCCCTAATATAACCCACGGATCATCTGCGATACCGCATCTCCAGACTCTGGAGTTCCAGAAACCGCCAAATTTAGATAAATATAGATAAAAGCGGTCTAAGAATAGAAATCATATGCATGCGACCAGCAAAGACGGCCACTTCATCTGTAATATAGTGCTAAACTAATTATTGCTCTTATGAAAAATAAGTGTTATGCAACATATAGTATATCAATTTCTCTAAATAATTTAGGAGGTAGGATTGTTTGACCAACAGGTGCCTGACACATATGGTATAAACATAAACCAAAACTTTCACAAGGGAGTCATTTTATCGTTTAAAATACTATACATGGATTAAACATGGGGACACTCGTCAGGCACCAATGCTAATGATTGGGGCCTATCTGACCACGTGACAGACCTCGATCGAGTGTAAATATTCGGGAAATCTTCGTGAAGGTAAAGGAGAATTAATTTCATACATTCATTTAATATTTCGGAGATTCTATCGACATCATTCGAGCTAATACAGAGGTAATATATATATATATATATGTTTATTGTCAAAAGAAAGGCTGCCTTTTCATATTATCAACTTATTTTTGTATTTATCGGAATGATTTTAGGTAGTATTGCAACCTAAATCTTATTACGCTGTTTGAAAAGGAAACTGGATATAAATTTTGGCTCGGCAACGAAATTCTGTTCACATCAAATAATTGCTACATTCATTAAAAAAACTTCACGGAAATTGATTAAATTCTAAAATAAATAAGATCTCGATCTGAACTAAAATTGGAATCAAATCTGACCACTTTTAAAACGTAGATCTATATTTCAATTGTTCCATCGCGATATAGATTAAACACAAAAAAATCCAACTGATATAAATGTTTCCTTATACGTAAACGAGTACATACATACATACATACATACATACAGATAGACCCTTTGAATAAAAACTCTTTTAGCCTCATACACGTAATGCACACCAATTACTATTTTGTTTTAATTATTTATTTTTTTTATTATATTATTTTATATATTTACAATATTCACAAAAGGTGACTATTTTGTGAGTTCAAAGTTTTGAGATTTATTGATGGACTAAAATATACAGATCATTGTAATAAACTGTTCTGGATAATTCAATCTGTACATTGAACAAAGCAATTGCTATTCGTTGGCCTTTTTTTCGTATATACCATATACTGTTTATATTGCAAGATAATCATTTGATAGGTACAAATTACCCCTAAGCTGTCTTTAGCAACTTATTATTTTCATTTATTTATTTTTATTTCGATTTTTATGTGAGTTTTAACTCTTTCACGTGCTTTATCTGACCAACAGACCAATGACTGCCGCAATATTTGGCTTACTCACCTACTTACCAAGAGGAGATAATTCTTCTCTCTCTCTAAAAAAACAACTAAAAAAACAACTTATTTTTCTCATAAAAATGAATAAAAGATTGCAGCTTTGGACTTTGGTGAATAATGTGCTCGTGATACCTCACCCAGTTACATAATCCTTATAGCTAGCCACCCATTCCTTTAACTACCCGTATATGCCTAGTGCCAAGCAATGGAGCTATACCAGTACCATTTTTATGACTTTGGTAAGTCGCGGCCGGGGATCGAACCCCACGACCTCTCGATTCCTGGACGGATACGCGCGACCGGTCAAACCTATTGTAGCTTCTTCTTTATTTATTTGTAATTACCAAAGTTTTGCTCCAAACACTCGATACATGTTATTTATTACTGAAATTACTATATTTCTAACTGTATGAATGAAACAATACAATAGGTTAATGAATTTGGACAGCAAGGAGTCAAATAGGAAATACAATGAAAAGTACATTTACATAACCATCACTGAAGTGACAGTAAACGAGAGAGATTTGATATAAATTAAAGCTTTGAACATTAATCACGTGTTCATTGTAATCTATTGTACGTAACTATCGGAAAAAATACATTTTTAAAAGAAGAGTGATTTTACGATATGCAATCAAAAAGCATACACATACTGTTGATAAAAATGAGATAAGATTTGAATGTTATTTGCTTTTCTTTATAACAAATTAACTTAGTTTTTACATAAAACTATCATTCTTGAGAAGAAATAAAATTTGCCTTTCTACCAATTAGGCAAAACACGAGAATGTCGATATTATGTAAACGATTTCGGTACAGAACAAACACTATTTTGCTTATTCACTTTTATTCTTACTAGTATCTAGATTGACAGAAACATTGTTCTTTACCGAAATCATTTACATATTAATATCATCAATACTGAAAAATACTGAATTAAACTGATATCATATGAGTCTCTCGAACTGGTACTAAAACTGACATCTTATCTGATAACCTGGAGCAAAAGGCGAAGTCAACTTAATCATATATATAAATATATGTATTTTATAATTGTTCCTGTGCACATACAAAATCTCAAAGTCAAATACTTCCATATACGTGTCCTGTACATGCATAAAGATAAAACATATGTGCTTTTCCCACTATTAACTGTTTCAACCGCATACATAATATCTACACCAATTCATATTTTAAAGATCCTTAAATAATTTCATATGGAAAAATTTGCAAAAGTATGTGTCATTTTTTTTGCAGATGTATAGACAAAATGATCAATTAACATATTCAAGTTAACTTTTGCTGAAATATTTTACCGATTTTAAATGTCTTTATTCGAATGTTTGATATGGTACACTGATTTTCAATCACTAATTCAAGACTTGTTTCAGATTCAACTGTCTTGATTATTGGGGATACTAGTGATGGTTTCTACAGCGCTCTGTTGGCCCGTCTAGATCCAGAAGAAGCTGTCGACAATTACTGAGAATACCAATCCGGAATGCACACAAATTACTTTGCCTCGTGATGGGATACGACAGAGAACCTAAATTTTAGTTAAAGAGCAAGAAAAAAAGAAATAGTTCCCCTTCAATATTTTTTCCATTTGGCCAGAGCTAATCAAATTAATGATACGAAGCTGAGAAAATGGACCTTTCGCCAACAAGCGGGCTATCATAATGTAATATCAAACCATGAACAACTTATATTGCGAAAGAATCGCTCATGGGACTTTTAGGCGTATACTATCATAACGGAATGTTTCGGATGCCGGTACATGCATTTTATGTTCTATATTATATTCAAACATTTGATGCTTTTGTTTACAAACATCGCCAGCCATGACAAATATATCGCCTAAACTTAAAAGTTAATACAATGTATATAGTTAAAATATGTTCTTGGTTGTTTTTGTGATATAATAAATGAACGTAATTTAAGTTCAAACCAATTCGCTTATAACGCGCCTGAGTGTTGGAATGAGTGTTTTTAACATATGATATTATGCTCAAACAACTTTTTCCGGTTTTGTATAACCATAAAATATTTTCTTATATTTAACACGTTACATATAACTTTTAGACTGAATTACATCACTCCGCGTCACGCGCGTGTATTCTATATATAATAGAGTGTTGAAATTGAACAGCTGGATTAAACGTCGTTGACGAGTACAATATTCATATCAAGTTGAAAATGTATGAGAATTACACACGTTTAATCGTAATTTTTAGTTATTATTTGAAACTATTTTCTTGGTGTTAGATTACAACTTGTAATTCGTTCACAGTCCATTCATTCATGTTTTTGTTTGTTTGTTGTAATAATCGCGATTTACTGTCAGTATAGGTTATAAAAAAAATTGGATCGCTTAATAACATTTATTTTAAAAATTTGTCAGCCCACCTAAATTGTT
This sequence comes from Solen grandis, assembly GCA_021229015.1. Lineage (NCBI taxonomy): Eukaryota > Metazoa > Mollusca > Bivalvia > Adapedonta > Solenidae > Solen > Solen grandis. Next base: position 44,536,708 of record CM037783.1, on the reverse strand, counting down.
ATTGTATTAATACATGTATAGACTATAATATATATCTGTGATGCAACCCTATTATCTAAATTGAAATCATTTTTGTTATAGTAATATTTATATTTCTGGAGTGTAAGAAACTAGATTACCTAAAGAAAAAAGACAAAATCAGCAAAATCAGAATAATCGAACAATAGGGCCGGGTTGTCAAAAAGACATATAAAGGCTTTCGGGGAAGAAAAGACAAGGAGATAAGGTATCAGTCCACCATTTTTAAAAGATAAACGATAAAATGCTGTCAAATATCTCAATCTATCCCACGACCACTGCAGAATGTGACTGCGAACGTTCATAGAGCAGAAAACCACTAAAGGTGGAATATCCTCCCCAGCCGATAAATTTTTTATCTGCTTCCGTATTTTGAACAGAAACGTCTTGTCCTTTTTGTAAATTTACAATGACAGTCTGTGATGCTGATTTATTTTCATAAAGATCAAGTTTGGCCACAATTTCTCCGCTGACCATCACATGAGCCCATGTTCGAACATCATCATATACAGACAGACAGATATGGATGACATACACACCATCTACAGGTGCAGCAAATACACCATGGTTTACATCATAACCGTCTCCAATGTTAGTTATAACACGATTAAATGCGATGTCTTGATTAATTCCTATATGATAAATACTATCATCAAGTTTAGCGAAGAATGCGACTTCGTCTGCAACATTTCGTCGAGGAATGTTTTTCACATACATTTGATCTGCAATAAACAATAATAACCATCTTAAGGTCAGTTAAAGCTGACTATCTTAATGACCATAGTGCAAGGAATTAAGTTAGTTTCCCTACATAACTTGACTATATCTATGAGGAATAAAAATGTTTAGCTTGAAATAAACTTAAACAAGAAGCTTATCATTGGGACGAAGGATACTTTGTATTTATCAGGTCAAAAAAATGAAAATATTTCACCAAGATTTTATTCAACTTTTATTTAATTTGGGGGAGATAATCTGTATTTAAGATAACATTGAAGCCTATGGGAAATATACATATTCTGTGAATATGAAAAATTGAATTTGGTTTATGAGAAAAACTCAGAAAGAAAAATCTAAACTTTATAGTAGAAAAATGGAGAAAGTCACAATTTTTTTAGTTTTCAGGGGAGATAACTCATGACAGCAAAATTATCAAGGGAGGTTATAAAATAACTTCTGTCACATGTCATAACATGTCAATTTGCCCCTTAGATTTCCACTTTTTGACATTTTAAAAGCTTATATTGTGAAATTATATACGCGGTTTTGATGGAATTGTTGATGGCTACTATGGTTCTAAGACTAAAGGGGCGAATTTCCTTATTCTTGTTTCTCTAATACCATATCTTTTTACCTCTTTTTAGTTTAGATAATAAATTGTCAACTTAGTCATGTACTTTAATATTTCTACCTTAAATAAGAACTAAGTATTTCTTAGCGCTAAGTTCGAGCCTTGGTTCATTTGTTTAAAATTGCATATATGCCTGCCAACCGTCAACTAGCAGATATCAACTAAACCGGCTGGATACAATCTGAACAACTCACCCTGAAAATTGTACATTACCTATCACCCCTGTCGTCGCCTATAAATAAACTTGGGCAATAAGCATGGGCACGATTTAAATTAATAAAGTTAATTTGCTTTCGAACATTTATGAAATACAGAGATTGAAAAATATGTGTAAATTAATAATTCGAACCTGGGATTACATTTCGGAATAGCAAAACATCGGAGTAGTGGTATTCAAATTAGATATATTAAAAATCAGGACTGAAAAAAGAAGTCTGATTTAATGTTGTTTGGTATGGTGATGTTCGTGTATTAATTCAAAAACGTTTGGCCATAGGCCTGTATAGTAACCTCAACGGACAAGGTTATCACTTCTGTTGCAAATATTTGAATTGTTACTAATATATATATATATATATATATATATATATATATATATATATATAAAATAAACAAAACAAATTTAGGTTTATAATTAAAAGAAAACAGGAAATTACCGTTAATCAGTTTATTGTATTTAAGAGGATAAATCAAAGTAATTGCCCAGATCTTCAAACTATCCGGCAATAGGCTGTGACCGTTCGTACAGTAAGAATCCGCTAAATGTCGAATACCCTCCCGAACCGATATACTTTTTATCCAAATCCGTATTTTGAATAGATACATCCTGACCTCTTTGTAAGTTAACAATTACAGTCTGGGATGCTGATGTGTTATTAAAGAGATCAAGTTTTGCTACCACATGTCCGTTGACCATAACATGTGCATATGATCTCTGACCAACGGCTATCTCTAGAGAGGCGTGGAAAACATACACGCCATCTACAGGTGCCACGAAAATGCCATGGCCACCATAATAACCATTCCCAATATTAGTAATTAAGTGATTGAAGGGGATATCTTGATTGATTCCAACATGATAAATGTCATCATCAAGTTTAGCAGAGAAAGCAACTTCGTATTCAACATTTCGTCAATGAATATTTGTCACAGTTTTTTTATCTGCAAAAGATAAATAGTCATTCAGTAGAAGTTAATTTGATTTACGTTTGAATTTGTTTTGTTTAATTAAAGTTATAAGCAAAACCCATGTGGATTTCTGGAATTTTAGAAAAATGCGTAGCCAAATGTTCTTAATTTACTGTTTCATACACTCCCAACCCCCACCCCAAAATGAGGAATTAAACCCCAAATCCTTATATCTTACGACCCCCATTTGATTAAGCCACGTTTTCATTCATGGACTGAACGTTTCACTACATCTATCAGCCATGTTTGACCTAGTTCTTTTCTGTATATCGTAAACGGGAAGAATTAATTGCACGTGTTCTTATCTGATATAAAAATACTTGCATTTTAAGCTGAATATAATTTATTTATTTATATTTAGATTTTAAATAAATTTCTAAATGTATAAATTAAACATTCATTTCTTAACGTTTATTCATTTGATCTTTCTGATATTTAGCAGTAAGAATGTTTCCAACCTTTCAAACTATCCAAAATATCACGTCGTGATTCTACTTCTTGATGTATGCTATTTCTTTGAGCATCAATGTTTTGTTTTATGCTTCTTTCCTTTGGTATTTTGTCCGAAACAGGAACCTTTCCTAACTTTTTGAAGTCGCCTGTTTCTGAAACTTCCGATTTTTCTCTCACAGACTTTCGCGACCTGTTCGAATATTCTTCTCTTAGGACCAACGGTGTACACCGCTCCTCCATCAAGGATAGTTCGTGTTTCAGCCCTTTGATTTCATCTTCAAAATTCCTCTTGGTCTGACTGATCACTTGACGTAATTCTTTGATTTCAGCATCATAGATTTTCGTTTTTTCGTTGACTGCTTCATCAATGTACCTTTTATTGATTCAGCTTTTTAAATCGATGCTTCTATTTCCCGATTTTCTCCATGTACACCCACAAAAATGAAACCGCAGAAAAGAACATAGACGACGTGTGGCACCGCCATGTTTCTCCGTTCCTATGAGTGAGTTGGATTATTCCGCGTCTATTCACAGTTTCTTGTTTTTGGAAACAAAGTAGTTCTGTTGTGTTTCTATAAGCATCAGCCCCTACATATGATTTACTGTATAATTACAAGTACCAAGTCAATTTGAAAACATGACATAAAAGTGTCTTAAGCTCAAGAAATGGGGTTATCTGGTTGTGTACTAGTGTTCTATAGCTAGATAATAAGGAAATAGTACATGTACTGTACTGATATATGAGTGAAGCATACTTTTTGTTAAAAGTCCGCTTGTAGATCTGGTTATCACAACGTAATAACATCATCTTATATTCACACAACAGGGCTCATTTTGCAAAAGGTTTTATCTTTTAAAATGGGCAGTTTTCTTTAGAATTGCAAAGGAAACAGGAACATAATTTTGCCCTGAATCGACATCCTCTATCAAATTAAACAATTGTTACATTCACTAACAGGACTGAAATACATTACTGATGCTGTTTAAATCTTACTGTGCAATATAGGTCAAACACAAAATCTAAAATTATTATAAATGCTTCCTTATACGTAATTCAGTACGTACATAAAGATAAAACACGTTCGTTTTTTATCTTTTAATTGCATATATGTTATACACACATTTTCTTTTTGAATTTTATCATTCATCATGATGATAATATTTATGTTTACACTATTTACGAGTACAAATCTGAACATTTCAAGAGTCTAATAGTTTTGAGTTTCATTATTTGGCTAAAATGACATGTAATATAAACTGTTTTCATTTGGATTTCTTTGCAAATTTTCCCCAGATATCTTAACTTTATATCGATTGCTTTTCGCACTGCTCATTTTCATGTAACATGCAACGTTTAAACTTTTCCCCAGTAGCCATCTTTTGTAAATCAGTGTCATTAATATTTTTACACCGAATAAGTATGATATACTTTTGCTACAAGAAATAAAAATAGAGGACTTATCTGACAATCGTTGAAAAAATGGTGTCATTGCCATAGTCCTTGACTAAGGAGGGAAGCAGGTAACTAGAATAAACCAAATACTCATTTACGTGCAGCATCGGAAAATGATGGAACTCTTTCGATTATTAAAAGAGGAGATAATTTTGCTAAAAATGATAAACAACTAGATTCGAGTTGTCTTTTGGGGTTTTGGTGAAGAATGTGTTCCCTGTACATGTAAAATAAAATAAAATAAAACGTTTTTATCGCAAAATGGATTATGGGGCTTAGTAAAGATGACTGAAAAGAAAGAAAAGTACACACTGTTAGTTTGATTATATTATTGCAAAATGTAAAAGAAGGTCTAAAGCGATAACATTCCAAGGCGTTGGTGAAAACCCCTTGTAACTGCTGATTTATCTATGTGTAGTTACCATAGTCTTGACCCCAACCCTCGATACATGTTTGATATTTTTACTGGTATTATTATATTTCATTTGTATTAAAGAAATCATCTAAATCATGTGCTTCTTTAGTTAAACTATTTAATGCTTAATTGCTTAATAATGCGCGTAGACTAAGAAACGTATATAGTAACAGGGAAGATAGAAAAGTTGGAAAAAAGATTGACGATCAGGTGGAGCTTAAAAAAGACATAGAAAAAGAAAAAAAGTTTTGCCCAGTTTTCACAATCGGAGACAAACGTGCGACCATAGAAGTAGACAGGCTTTACTTTTACATTTATCTACTTATAATGGCAAATTAACTTAGTTTAAACATAAAACTATCATCCTAGAGGAAAAAGATAAAACTAATTAAATTTGTTTTCCTACTCTTGGGGCCAAAGCAGGAGAATGTCGGTTTCAATGGACTATTCCAGTCTTCTTACCAACACGCCTATCAAACGCCGGAATAGCTTCTGGAAAACGTAGAAAACCATGCTGATGTTCTGATCTGTAAAAGCATACTCTCTCAAATACGTTGAAACCTTTAGCCCTTTGCATACTGACATTAGCCTGTCAAATAAGATTTCCATGTTGAGGGATTAAAGTGTTTTAAGTTATCTCGTAGTCAAAATATAATGAATGAACAGCGTGTATTTATAAGGTAATTATATCGACTGGATTTAATCAGTACAATTTGCTGAAGCTGAATCTCAAAGCTATATTGTACGGTCATTTATATTCTCCTCCATATACATATCAGGCTCAAGAAGATTGTTTATTTTGCATTTTGTTTCAATACAGGGGGAGGGTCTATAGTAATATGATATTAAATAATCTAAATCAAGTATTGTATTAAAACCGAAATAAAGCATGTTACGGCCACAAAATTACACAGTAATGGTTAGTAAAATAGCAACATGATTTTATGAGTTGACTGTACTTTATATTGAAATGATACTAAACTTTGATGTTGAAAAAGGGTACATGATATTTTTATCAATACTGTGCAAAAAGGTTAAAACATCAAATGCATCAGTACTGTTGTTAAAATATCGAATAAAGCCGCTGTTGAGACATGTATTTATTGTTATGATCTATCAGCAATCATTGCGTTTGTAAAAATCTCTGATATAAGCACACAAAATATTATTTTCTTGTGTGGATATATTAAGAATAAAAACATGTTTAAAAATTGTTTATGTCAGAAATGAATCTTACACATATGTTTGCCTTATGTACATTCTCTTTAAATTGTTACCGATCGTTCACGATTTGCAACCGCCCATTAACCCAGAATCTTTACATGTAACTATGAGAACCCGTTTGAAGATGCTTTGCCACTATATTAATTCAAGATTGAGCAGTGTAATGCGAAATGTAGTATTCTAAATAAAGAAATACTTAAGATTTTGAATCATATCTAGATATCGCTGAAAATAAATCGCCATATTTTTAACAGAACGTTGACACCTAGTGAAGTTAAACGTATATGAGTTAAATCTGTCAACAACCCCCAGTCTATAATGACTCCCTGACTAAAGTGACCCCTGTCTTGGCACCCTATCCCCCCCCCCCCGACGCAATCTTTTAAAAAAAAAAAAAAAAAAAAAAGGATAAGATATTAATAACATCATGGCGAATGTACCAATGTTTGCAACGCAATGGCTTTGAAATTCATATTTTTTTATTCATAAGGCAAGTTTTGCCGAAATGCTAGTAAAGATGGAACTTAATTGTATATTGAATTATTACCCCCTGGAAAATCTACATATTTATATATTTCTTAAGTATTGCTAAGCGCCGAGTATGTTTGCTAGATTACGAGGCTGACATGATTATCACTATTTCTGTTTCTCTATAATACATCTTAGCATCTTAGCTGACAAAAGAGGAAAACAATTGATCATATTATAATAACCCTTTCGATGAAGTCGCAATTTGAACTTTAGGAGTTTTATTTTATTTAATTTCTTTTTTTTTTCGTGTATGCGTATAGCCGCTGTGGTCGTCATTAATATTGATTCAATGTTTACATCAAATGCATTAAAAGATAGATACGTCACCTTGTTTTGTTGTCAACAGAAAGTATATACACATTATATCGCTGCGAGTATATATACTGAAATAGAACATCAGTGTTAACATAATTTAAAAGCAGGAGTCTCGCAGACAAACACCCACTTGTAAACGTGATACAATGTTTGTTAGAACATGGCTTTCAGTCTGATAACAATACTTGGGCTGCATTTTGTTTTGTTTTTTATTACTGATACATTATGATTACGGTTGATTTAAACAATTTGGCGTTCGTTTAATTGGAATCTGTACATTCAATAAGGATATTAGAGATAATGGTTTTTACGACCCATTGTTTGTGGGGTGATTATTATTTAAAACAGACGAGAAGAAAATCTCAATAAACTTTTAGCTTTCGGTTTAATCCTATTTTGTCTGACATGTATGTGTAATGTTCTGTTATAGAAATTGCTCAATAAATGTTTTAAACTTATAAAGAACAATAAACTATTAAGTGATACTGGCATAGTTCCCTTAAAAGCTAAGTGGCATCGGAAACTTTTTTCAGAATCACAATAAAAGCAGCTAAACCAGAGCCTCCAACACTAAATAATTACTTTATAAAAGCTCTAAGTGGATGAGAAGATTTGATCCACATTTTGTAGGTAAAAGGATAAGTTAGGAATTCACTGGTTTATCTATCAGATAATGACATAGAATCTGCCATACGTACCAAGTATATATATATTTTTGCAAGCAACTTTTACAATAAGATGTTGACAGAATGAGGACACAATTTACTTTGTGTCTAATTGTAAATAATGAAAGTATGTGTCAAAGGATACAAATGTCTACAATTCTGCGGTATGTTTAGTCAGCATATGATGAATTATTGATATGTATTCTAAATTTAGTTTAATATTGCCATTTCTGTATTCCTGTATGACGTAAATAGGATGACTTATACAACGATATGCTTAAGATAACTAAGCTTTTTCTGCCTTACTAAAGGAAATTGATTTTGGTATTTTTGTCTCAGACGATTGTTCCAATATTCTCAAGTGACAGATGTAAATTGCAGCTTTTCCCAATATCTTATGCATGTCCGCAAGCGAATTGTGTGCTATATTTGTAAATAAGAAATAAAATCGAAAACAGCTCTTATATGGCTCTGTCTATATTCTGTACGTCTTTTTATCTTATATCTTAACACTGAAATAAATAAAACTTCAGTAACTTACTTTTTTTTCTTATTTTCCATGAGGCGACAAAAACAGCTCGGCACTGGATAAAATCCAAGTTAGCCAACATGGCTATCACTAAGTTTACCAATGTTTCGGACATGTTCAGTGTAACGTATTTCAGCTACTCACAATTTTCGGATGTAAGCTGTCACAGTATTACCATAACTATGCTTACAGTAAAGTCCCTGTAATGGTACCGCTTTGTCTTGGACCACTTAACCTCTACCAAGATAACCAAGGTACCCTAATGAAACATTGGGAAATCTTGTTTATCTTTGTGAAAGGCCATGAGGTCCGAATCGTAGAGGAACCATTACAGGGACTTTACCTTCTAGTGTTGTTTCGTCAGTTAAGTACGTGTGTTTGTATTTATAACATTTCTTTTTAATTTAATATAATGAATAAGTTATGAAAGGCAGTTTTTAAACTTTGTTTTCTAGTTGAAACTAATATATCCCCACCCCGAATGTTTGTCGGAGGTTGTTTAACAAATGTAACTTTTGAAAGCAAGGTTCACGTGCATTTGTTTGTCGGAGGTTTGGCGTCATGTTGATTACTATAGGATCAGTCAGTGGCTCCTAAATGAACTCGGTGACCTATACATATTTCATTTTTTTTGATCAAGCAACATCTAAAGAATATACAATATATTCTATCGAAGTATTTCATGTATGCTATTGTACTCTACTTTCCATTTTTTCCATTTCAGTTAAAGTGAAGTACTTACGCATAACTATTTAATCAGATAAACTGAACAATAATGAATTCATTTTTAATTATTTAAAATATTTTGAATTACAAAAAACGAGGTTGACCTATCATTTTTGAAGTAACATAAAAACGAGGTTGACATATTTTGAATGTAACATAAAAGAGCGTTGACTATCATTTTTGATTAATAAAAGAGCGTTGACCTATCATTTGAATGTACTAAAAACGGCGTTACCTTCTTTTGAATGTAACAAAACGAGCGTTGACCTATCATTTTTGAATGTAACATAAAAACGAGCGTTGACCTATCATTTTTGAATGTAACATAAAAACGAGCGTTGACCTATCATTTTTGAATGTAACATAAAAACGAGCGTTGACCTATCATTTTTGAGTATTCAGCACATTTTTTTCGCTATCAAAATCAGAAAAAAATCTGTTGAAGAAAAACTATAGGAAACGCCCTTAAATACGACTGTAGAGCTCAAGATCCTCTTAAAGATTCTTGTGGACGGTGCAAATTGTGTAAGGTTGTCTGCGTTTTTTTGTTAATATATATATATATATATATATATATATATATATATATATATCTTTTTACAGCGTATTTAACATTCGCTGATAAATATTGCAATATTCATGAACATTTATTCAGGATATAGGAATTTATATTTGTGTTGCACATTTGACTTTCGATGGCTTTAATTGCAAAATTTATGGATGCTCAATAGCATATTAATATAACTTCATACATTTCAGATAAAAAAAGAGATATGCTAACATTACTATTTATGAAATAAACCTATTCCGGAAAAAAACAATCACGTGTCTGGTTTTCTCTTTACAATTTATCAAGGTCATTATTTGATATGTGTGCAGACATATAACTGGATTTCCTTTTACTTTATGTCGTCTGCAACTAAATTTATTATCATAGTTTGAGTCTAATTATATTTGTTGTAGAGATATGTGAAGCAAACGTTTCAGTTCCTTGATTTATTGCATAAATAGCGTCTACACTAGCTAGCGAACATAATCTTGTATGATTATCTGAAAACTTTCAATGAATTTCAATTTCAATGGCAGTATATCACTGGTTTATGAACAACAAAATATCAGGTTTTATAGCACGCTGTTTTTGGCTTTTACATTTACTCGATGGTGAGGTAGTTATTTTAAAAAAAGAATTTGATAAATGCTGGATTAAATACTTGTTTGATTTTCAGATTCTTATTTTCAGTAAAAGGCTTGTCATATTTGTTAAGGTAAATTCCCTGTAATGGTTCCGCTCCATCTTGGACCACTTAACCTCTACCAAGATAACCAAGGTGCCATATTGAAACATTAGAAAACCTTGGTTATCTCAGTGAAAGGCCATAAGGTCCGAAATGTTGCCGGACCATTACAGGGAGTGCTTAAAAGTAAACTATCCATTTGAATCCTTCTAACTTGAAGTCTTTATTTGAAAATATATTAAACTGATTACATATTAAATACTTCTAAAATGAATACAAAATGTCGATTCTTTGGAATGCTGATACTATCGTCTGTGTAGTTAGTTTGGTTAAATACAAAAATAATCATTTTCACGTAATTGATGTTCATTTCATAAACTACTGACATTCTCTTTTAAACCTCAAACGTAATGAGAAATAAAGCTTGTTTTAATTAGATAACAGTATCGATATATTTTCATTGCCGCCTATTACTTAGTTCTAGAGTTCAATATCTGCGCGAGCAGAATGAATTTGTCATTAACAAGACCGATATCATCTGTCACCGATAAACATAATATGCAATAAATCTTCGAATATTCAGTTATATGATACGCTCGAAAGACGTAGTCAATACCTCAAAAGATACGCTCAATGACACTTCATGAGTTCAAACAGGGTACTTATTATTTCATTTACCCCTTGTTTATATCTCTTGCTATAATTCATAAAGCGGCATTTATGAAAACAAAAAGTATAAATGGCAAAAGCATGTGCTCACTCCCCTTTCGTCCTCGTAAAAATAATATCATTTTTCCAAAACGTAGATGATGCTGTGGCTTGTTTGTAGTCACGAAAACTTCGCAGCAGTGAAATGAAATTTTCTGCTTACAGTGCTTAGCAGTATTTTTTGGGAGGATTTCGAACCCAGGACCTCTCGATCCCGATGTACGTGTCCTACCACTGGACCATTGCTCCCTATATGCTGTCGTCTTAAAGTGTAGACAGAAATGTTTAAATTTTGAAATCAATCTCAATTAATGGAGTGTTTAATTTATTTTTCACACGATGAAAGAGCGGAAAATATCATCTTACCACTAATTATGAAAGGAATATACAATAATGGTAAGAATATTTTCAAAACGCACGCATGACATTGTATTTATATTTACATCTTCTCGCACTCAGCGTGACGTGTATATACAAATCAACTGATTCACTTATCAAAAAATAATAATTTATAATAATAATAATAATAATAATAATAATAAGAAAAACAATTAGAAAGAAATGTTAGTCGTACATCTTTTAAATATAAATAATGTGACATTTGAAACATTCAAGTTGATTTATGAAGATGATATCGGAGAAATCTTTAAATTATCAATGTTTGTTAATTGTGTCATATTTCAAAGTGGCTTATTATTCATGGAAAATGTTTTGCTTTGTGAAAAATTATAATTAAGGCTTTAGATTTTAATAATCAAAATTATTTGTAAACAATTTGTAATCTTATGATATTCCATGCAGTATCTGCAGTATAATAAATATATTTCGGGCATTTGAAGCGTAGATTGAAATTCCGTGAAAACCAATATTCAATTTGAATTTCGATTACACGTTTGCATTTTTTATTACATATCAGCATAGTTTAAATATGGAACTACCCTTTATACTAGATAAAAAGGAATCAATTCAAGGGGATCTTTACTAAATTTGTTCGCCATTCATTAATGCCAGAGTGCCTGAGTGTCGATGGTAATGGACTTACTTGTTCATCTCAATAACGCATGCATCGACCCCCGGAACAGCTTCAGTAAGACATAGAAAACCATGCTGATTTCGAACTGATCAGTAAAATAACATTTAATTGAAATATTTAGGCCTTTTCAAAGTCCCATTAGACTGTCGAATATTTCCTTTCTTTTAACAGAAGTTTCGAGTCGTCTTGCAATCAAAACATAATGGAAGATCAGCGTGTATTTAAAATTGGCAAGACATGACAATATTTTAATTAATATCAATTTGTTTCACAATACTGTTAATTATCCTCAATAAATACCAGACAGCATCCTACCTGGGTTAAATTGCATGTTGTTTTGTATGTAAGACAATTTAACTTATTATATATTCCTTAGTATTTAACAAAAGTATGTGGAATTCGATCACTCACTTTTGTTTCTCTGATATTACAATTTCACTAGCAGACGAAGAAATATAGACATTGAAATAAATACCGTGATATATAAGTTCAGGAGTAATAAACAAATAAAGTCCGTCTGAGGAATAATCACCCCTTATAAATTTTAATATCTTAGTTACTATAAGGCCATTTTAACAAAATATGGCTCTAATGCTGACCTTAAACATCGAGATTTTCAAGCAAAGGAGCAGATATTTACTTCTTTATTCTGTATATTTTTTCACTGTATAAATATCGTGAGAAGTAATTTCGGCTGTTCTGTAACTTTTGTACCGCTTAATCATAGCTTAAGTACATCTGCTATAATATTTAACTTAGAGATCATTTATCAAACCTTTATTATTAAAGTCCTGAAATTCGAAATAAAATCCGAAATTTGGTACCAGATTTGGTATAGAGTTTTAAGTATGGCGTACGAAATTTGGTAAAATGTGTTAAATTAACTGAGCTATTTAAGATATATGAGTTATTTTTAAAACTTCAGCGGAATATAAATATACATTTTCTTCACAAGGAATCAGATGCTCAACACTTTCAGAGGTGAATTACAGTCTGGAATGGAAATATTCCGCAGTGTTAATTGTAATATAATGGATTTTCTTCTCGTATGTAGAAACCATCATTAATCATTGATCCAAGTGAATGTGGCCTTCTTTTTGTCACCAGAAAAAATGATTACGTAGCGTCGTATATTCCTGGAATTCTGAGAACTGAAATGGAACACCAGTGTTAATTTCATTTAAAAGCGGTAGTCTCGGAGACAAACACCCACGTATAAACGAGATACATTTTTTCGAGGCTGGTGGAAACTATGGTCTTAAAGATATATTCGGCTTAATTTTCAAGTAAATATTTGACATGAAAAATCTCCACATTTTGAAACATTAACGATTTGAAACAATATCTGCATAAATATCATTGTACAAAACGACCGTTATTCCAGTATATTCAAGAAACGAAATATTGTCATTGTAGTTTACGGAAATGCGTCCGCCATTACCGGCAAGGCTCGCTGGTAATTCATTATGCATACGTTATCGTAAGTTCGCTTGGATACAAAATGGCTGAACAAAATTCTGACAGCGACGAAAATGGAAGTTCTTTTCAACAGAGAAAGGCCGAAACGACACACCAAAACTCGTATGGCTGATATGTATATTTTCGTGAAATATTGGATAGTTTTAAGCGTTTTTTACACTTAAAAACGTTTTCCCTTTGTATTAATATTTAAAATGAGGAATTGGAGGCCTTAATGCTTTCCTTTCTTGAAGTAATAGACAATACGCAAGAAACATGAGGAACTCGAACTGTGCATGGGTGTATTATGTAAACCAGCATTTCTAATGTCAGTCCCCTACAATTAAATAAAATAGACGAAATAATAATAATAATAATAATAATAATAAGCCTGTTTGTTGCCACATTAATATTCATGACGTTGCGAGCATTTCCGAATGTGATCGGATTGTTTTAGGTAATCTCCTAATCTCCTTGTGTATAAGTCAGCAGTTAAAAAGTCGGCGGTTTTTAAGTTTTTCTTAATAATATGTTCATAAAACTTTGTCTGTTTTTCAATCTTTCGACTTTTCCGGATATTTTAATGCTGCACGCTTCCTTTTTCACACAGTGTTTTAACATACACCCTTCTGTCAAGATTGGTAGAGATAAATGTTGGACCGAAAACATCTTTAAATTGCTGGAAATCAAAATTAAGCTTCCTCTGATTTTCGTAACCAATTTGAATGTATCTCTCAGTGACGTATCTATGCAATGCAATTATGCGCTCACGAATATTGGTGAATTGCGACATATTTTGTTTGAATATGTTTCTTTTACAGTATTTGAACACTGGAAATATTCATGATTTTACTCCTGAACAAATTACCCGTGTCATATATGAAACCGAACAGCGACGAAATATTTAAATACATGTGTATATATATATCCCTGCTAAAAGTGCCTCACACTAGGCCCTCTAAAGTATGTATTCTACCAAGAGTAGTTCATATGTCCGTCATTTGCATGATAATGATATGCTTTGTTGCATTGTCCACCTTTCTATTAACTAAGCACACACGAAAAGGCGAAAGGAAGATGAGGCAGCAGACGCATCTTGGTGGGAATGGGAGATTATATCACCAATTGACCAAAACCATTATTTTAGGTGCCCCATACATGTATATCAGCTGAAATGTAGGCCAGTTGGAGACGGGCATACTACTGATAGGTGTAATGGTGAGTGCGAGAGAAAGAATGGATAGCTTATCAAATGAGTATAACTCTGCTTGTATAATTCATAAATAATATGAAAAGAGAATGTTGCATATATTATTTACTAGAAATTGTAGATGTTTATTGTGAGTAAATTTCATTGGTTTGTCATCTAATATTTGCATCAATGATAAATAATAGTAATCTGCTTTTACAGTCAAACCTGTCTTAAGCGGTCAGTCAAGGGAAAAAGAAAAGAAAGTGACCGCTTAACAGATGTGTAAAAAGATAGTTTAAATGACCTTCTTTTTTTCTCTTCATAAATTTATTGATTAAATGTCTCAGAGAGAGAGAGAGAGAGGGGAGGAAAGATCTGTATATTTGCATTGCTATTATATGAATTATGTTGTAATGAATTCTATCACTTTCGTTCCTATTTGATGGTTACAATGATCTTCGTTATTGCCCCTAATAAAAAGGTCGGGAAGATGACGTCATTGTCACCATGTTATAATGTTGTTGCTGTTTTCCGAAGGAAACAATCGTCCATAACCTTCCGACATGTTCTAAATTTAGTTCTATATTCCCAAAGAACTATTCCTGTATGACGTAAAAGTGAATTGAATGACTTAAACAAAGATATGTATATATTAGATTACTAAATCTTTGTTGTCATATTTAAGGAGATCGTCTTCGATATTTTTGCCGCAGTCTATGGCTCCAGTAGATACAGACGACAGTAGCAGCTGTTACTGGTGGTTATACGTCACTTTCAAGGCTGTCATCGAGCGTCTCGTATTCTATATTAGTAAACACTGCCTTTGGAGACAGTTCTTGATCTGCATTTAGAACTAAATGGAATTAATTTCAATAATACACTTTCTTATTTTCCGTAAGGGGGCTAAAATGTTCAGTGCTGGAAAATTAGATTTGATTAAAAAAGTGGAATTTATTAAATGCGTTTGTAGTGTTCAGTTAATTTCTCAACTTGACTTCTTTATGAAGTCCAACTTTTGTTAATCAAATATTGTTGTTTTCTTCAGTATTTGTTTTACATCATATTTGACTATCGTGTATAAAAAGTAAGTTATATCAATACATATATATGCAATACATGATTGATATTGCAATATGTATGGCTACACATATATTTAGCATATGGTTGATATTGCAACATATATGGATACATAAGTATGTAGCTTTTGACATTCGATGGTAAATATTACCATGTATAGAAAGGCAGTATCATATTCTTAAAAAACAAAACAAAAAAACAAAAACTCAAAAACTTATTCATGTCAGATTAAAGAACAATGAAAACATCACTACATGCACTTGTATATACATGTATCAAATTAAAGTAATCCAGAATTATACACCTAAACCAAGTCTTGATTCTCTGGCTTTCAGTTCTCAATGAACCATGCTAGCTATTCACTATGTGTAAAGAAACGCAACTAGACTTGCTTTCACTTTATAACATCTGCAATTAATTTATTATCATAGTTTGATTTTGAATATGATTGTTCTAAAAGCATTTAAAGCAAACATTGCATATTATTGATTTTTTTTATAAATAATACATGCTCTCTTGGAAGAGCGCTTTTTGTAGAGGTTTCAATACATGATAATAGATACATTTCATAAACCACAAAAGAAAGGAGCAGAACAGAACAAAGGTGAATTGATTGTCAATAGCATTCACATAAACATGGGTATTCAATATACATGCTCAATAGCACAGACAAAGAAATAGATGTTGACAAAATCAAAAATATTGATTTTTTCTTAACGAAATAATGAAAATTATTGACAGTTAATAATGTATAATTATTGACAAAACATTTATTGATATCACTGTTTTGTTTGTATATATGTATTTTAGGCTGGAGTTTTTTTTTATTAGTAAATATAATATATAAACATAATAAACATTTTGAGAGTTGAGGTTATTACAAATAAAGTTTTCTCATAAAAATTCTAAAGGTGAGAATGTTTTGTTAGTTTACTTGATATCTTTAATAAGTAAATAAGTAAGTATTAAACTTGATTAGTTTCTCTTGTACAAAAAGTTAATAAAATAAAAAACTTATTTTACCATTGGTAAAACAACAAAAAATGATGCTTTATTAATTTCGTAACGCGTAAGTAAGTTTGATTTAAACAATGTTCTCTTCTACGGAACATGTTTACACATGAAATTTAAAATGCCGTGTTAACAAAATTGATACATTTCGGCAGGAACCATTTTGAATTGTGAATATATGATATTGTTTATTCTGTCAATATAAAACCAGCTTTGTATAATTTTATATCTATTTGGTAAAATGCTTGGTTTAAATGGTAGCTTGATATTTGAACATATTTGCTTGATCTATGGTAAGCTGGTAGCACACATTTCTGCCTCTGTCAACATTTCGGGGGCTATATTCAGACACTAAACACCCCCATTTTACTACGCGGAGATATAGTTCCAAATTTCCTTTTCTGTCTCATCATTAAATGAAGTTCATTTTTATGGTAACAGTTATTAAAATACAATTTCATTTTAGAGGTTCAAGCTGAATTGAACTATGTTTATAATCGATGCTTAAGAGAGCGAGTTTAATAAAATGCATTAAAACAAGTAAATGCGTAAGCAATCAATCGCGATTCATTCGGAGATACTCTAACCATCAATGGCTGGATTTCATCACTTTAATTTCCCTTTATATATACATATCCGTTGTGCTGATACAAATGCCTTAATAACTTAATTGGTGGGCGCGTTAGGAAAATGTGTTCATGCAGCATGCTTCAATAGAAGGTCGTAGATTTAATCCAAGTTGGGTAACCACTTATTTTGTGTATTATATAAAATATTGTTTCTATCCATATACTGAATGAAAGAAAATGAAAAAAAAATCATTATAAGTAAAAGAATGAAAGTTTGTTGTTTTATATTTGCTTCTTTTTTTGTTAAATACACAAATATATGTAAATCTTACATCTTACAAACTGTAGGAAGGAGAGAAAGAGAGAGAAAGAGAGGCAATGTGCATGTTGTATCGACAATGGGCTTATTGGAAGAAGACTAATCATACAAATTTTGAGTGTGTGTTTTTTTTGTTTGTTTTTTTTTTTGTTACGACTGTGTTTGCGCAAGCCAAATCAGGTTATTTGGTTTATTGGCATCGCTTGAAAATTTTATCCTCGTTCGTTAAATTTACTTTAATTAACATATAAATAGAAGGCGACATCATTACATTCAAAAACCTTGTTCTCAAAGCACTATTGCAACTTTGATTATTTCGGGTTATTGGGTTTATTAGCATGGCTTGAAAATTTGATTCTCGTTTATTAAATTTACTTTAATTAACATATAAAATGAAGGCGACATCATTACATTAAAAAACCCTTCTCTCAGCGCTATCAGAGCTTTGATTATTTCAAATTTCATCGCCGCCTCACAATTATTCCTACAGATCAATTGACGATGCGCAAGCAGAGTGTTTCAAGATTTTCTTTATATATATTACATAAGTCCCACATATATGGGAAACATTAGCACTACAAATAATATAATTATTATTCATGACACAAAAATATTACGTGATAAATTGTATATTTGAAAACGGCTATGCTTATATAATTGTTACAGTGTTATGCATTAAGGGGGGGGGGGGGGGGGGGGGGTGGGGTATACATAAACTAAATAAGTGTTCAATAAAATTCTTCTACCATATAAAAATACAATAAGTTCTGTCAAAAGACAATTTACATACAATAAGACCTGTCTTAAGCGGCCATTCAGGGGAAAAAGAGTAAGTGACCGCTAAGCAGAGGTGGCAGCTAAATAAGGATAAAGCGTATAACACAATACATGTATATATAATTCTGGTATAGTTTCATCATTACATCGGTGATATCTGTCACCGTTAATCATGATACGCAATCAATCCTCGAATATTAAATTATATGGTGCACATGACAGACCAGAGTTTCGAAAGCGGAAACTACCTCTGATTCCCCAAGGGAATAGCTACAAGGACTAATTATGAACTCAGACATAGAGTAATTATTATTTCATTTGCACCTTGTTCAAGCCTCTTGCTATAAATTACAGAGCGATCTATGAAATCAGTGAGAAACGTGTCCATTCCTCTTGCATCTCTATAAATTAATAGCTCTAGTTTATAGATGATGGCGCTGTTTGCTTCTCGTCATCAAAACGTTGCAGAGATTGATTTTTTCCCTTCATTTGCAGGTTATTTTACTAAACACACCACAGCTAATGTAAGAATTAAACATGTTAGTTTCTTTTGTTTTAGTTTTGAAAGGGATTTTTGATCAGGTGAAAGCTACAGTAATGTGTATACATATGTAAGTCGATGGTGCTTGTGCAAATGGTTGTGCAATATGTTGTCTTTAACATTGTCGAGACGCATTTCTTTGTTATATAAGTACATTATATATAATATTGTACAGTATCTATCTAATATGATAACTACAGTCCAATAATAAAAGCTGGGACCCAGTGTTTACATTAGACATTTGCACACTTCCATTTCCTCGTATCTATGACTTCAACAAAGAAAACCAGGAACTATTCAAATTCCTCATGTCTATTTTGTGATGTCAAATATTATAACTAAGTATACTATGCTATAATTGTGAGAAACGCCTCAGACTATCCAATATGTCATTGTATTTTCTATGAAATACTGGACAGTTTTCGGCCTTTCTCTCTTACTTAAAGTGCAGAAAACAACAACAGCATATTATGCAATAATAAATAATATCACAAGAACACTAACTCTAAAAGGAATACAAGAATGGTACGAAAAGTCTTTAAACGCATACAATATTTATCGAGATTTATTCGGTAGCGCATTGGCTTATACATGTACTTACAATTCTCGTACTCAGCTACACGCGCATGCGCAAACACATGTTTTTACTTTCAACATTATTTGTAATTACAAAAATCAATATAATCAAGGATAATTTCCGTGGAAGAGAGAGTATGTTTAAAAGTAATTGATGTGAATGTTTATATAGTTAGGTTGGTAAATTAAGTTAATTTGATATCAGAGAAAACATTGATATCGCCATTTTGTGCATTGCATCAAATTGAAGATAATAGCGTATTCTATACCGATTCATCGAAAAAAACAAACGGTTTTGTGAAAATGCATTGTATCGGCTCAAAGTAATCGAAGACTAATACTTAAAAAACTTGTAATTTTACAAAACTCAAGATATTTTCTGCAGTCATAATAATTGATAATATAGTGCGGGCAAGATGACATTGTAAGATGTTTAAAGCAACTCGTTCATTGATGGTAATTGACTAAGAATGTAATTTTTAACTATATGTGTGCATTACGTCTATCGACGCATGGTCACCCAAATGTAAGCATTCGTGATGGTTTCCTCATCACAGGCAATAGCGTCACCAACGGTATTGAAAATATATTTAGAATTATAAAACCTATATTTAAGTTTTCTATTTTCATTTGTCGCCACTTGGCTGATTTCATTCAATCTTCGCGCATGCGCTAACTTCATTGGCTGATCTTATGAAATCTCTGATCTTATGAGGACGCCATGTTGCGGATCGTATTCCGTAAGTTGCGTTTACGCCTATATTTTCCGAGTGTCAGAAAACAAAGAATTCACTAACATTATCGTGGGAGAGTATTTTTTTTTTTTTTTTTGCTTTCTGCCATCATCTGTTAAAAAGCTTCTTAAAGACAGTTCTGATATTTGTTTAATGAATTTTTCATTTTTTTCGGGACCTTGATTTTTTTTAAAATTTTCTTTTTATACATGATTTACACACACATTTGAATTTTTATTCTTCTCAAATATTTGCTTTATTTCAACAACAACAACAACAACAACAACAACAACAACAACAACAGTTTTGCATTTTTTTTTATTACAAATGAACTTAATTAACTTGCTTTTAACTTGAATCTACCCTTTAGAGAATAGGGGAATCAATTCCGTGGAACTTAATCAAATTTGCTTTCTTACCTCTAGGCCAAAGCAGGGACTGTCGATATTAATGGACTTTACCGCTCCCATCAACAGCACAAACATCAAACCCCGGAACAGCTTCAGGAGGCCAGAGAAAATCATGCTGATTTCGAATTGATCGGTAAAAGCATATTCTCTCAAAAACGTCGGAATAAAAACCTTTCGTAGTCCCATTAATTTGTCAAATATATCTTTTCCTTTTACAGAAGTTTCGAGTCCTCTTGTAGTCAAAATGTAATAGATGATTAGCGTGTCTTTATATGGTAATAATTTTGACTAGTATTATTTTGCTGAAGATGATTCTCCGTACTAAACAATACTGTCAAATATTCTCAACAAATACCACATAGCAGCCTGCCTGCTTTAAATGGCTCATTATTTTACGTGTTGTTTCATTACAGGAAATTAACTTTAAAGATTTATCTATACAAGCGGTTGTTGAAATAATCTTAATCTAATATTGCATTATAGAAATAAGCAAAGTACAGTAATATATATTGAAGTATATTCACAATGAATAGAATATCTATAAACGCATTCTATGAAAATACGGCAACTTACATCACTTACATCACATAACTGAATAGAATATATATATACGCATTCTATGAAAATACGGCAACTTACATCACTTATATCACATAACTGAATAGAATATATATATACGCATTCTATGAGAATAAGTCAACTCATATCACAGAACTGAATAGAATATATATATACGCATTCTATGAAAATACGGCTACTTATATCACAGAACTGAATAGAATATATATATACGCATTCTATGAAAATACGGCAACTTATATCACAGAACTGAATAGAATATATACATACGCATTCTATGAAAATACGGCTACTTATATCACAGAACTGAATAGAATATATATATATACGCATTCTATGAAAATACGGCTACTTATATCACAGAACTGAATAGAATATATATATACGCATTCTATGAAAATACGGCTACTTATATCACAGAACTGAATAGAATATATATATACGCATTCTATGAAAATACGGCTACTTATATCACAGAACTGAATAGAATATCTATATACACATTCTATGAAAATACGGCAACTTATATCACAGAACTGTACAGACAGTTCATTCGGAACGTCTCATTTAATTTGTTAATGACTTGGACAATTTTCTGTTATTTTTTTTTTATTTAAATAATAAATCTGACTCGTCTTCCGCCAACCTTACCTTGTCTTTAAACTTCAGATAAAAATTGAAATAGACAGTTACTTTTTTACTAGCATTATTTGTTTAAAAAAATGTTTAGATATTTTTAAAAGTGAAACTATATATTCCCAAGTAATATATAAGTTGATAAGTTGTTAGAAGATTACAATCGTTGACAGAATCACTTATTTCACTGCAAAGGAATACGGTTATTAAAGTTGCAATGCTACACAAAATCAATGCTATAAATACAGAAAATGAGGTGAAAATATGAAAATTCAATCATTCTTTTGACGATATGCAAAATATTGCTTCTGTAGGTCAAACGATCAGCCCGATTGATGTCAATCAAATCACCGATATATTAATTGACTGTAAGAAATTAATTCTCCGACCTCTTCACGAGGATTTCCGAATATTTACACGAAAATATCCGGAACTGATCGAGCTCTGTCACATAGTCAGATTGGCCTTCGTAGGTCATGCATAATCATAAGCGATTATAACCAAAAAGGTGAATAGCGAATGTCCAATGTCTAACCCGTGCGCGGTAACACGATTCCCTAATGAAAGTTGAGGTGTATGTTTATACTATATGTGTCAAGCATATGTTGGTCAAACAATCACACCACCTAAGGCACAATTTTTTTTAGAGGAAATGAATTATGTATTCTCTAATTGTATAACATTTTTTTCTTCGGAACTCCCAGATGAAGTGGTGCATGAAGTAGTTTGACCCCTGACACCTATGATACTATAATACTAACAAGGGGTTTTTCTTCATAACAGCCCTCTAATCACCGTCAGTCACAAAAAACACTGTATCTTTTCTATATTTTCATTTTTCTTCTCATTCTTTCATCATCTTATAGCTAAAACATTATTCTACACGAAACATTCAACTTTTTGTCACTAACATTTGCCGTTTGGATGCTTCAGAGACTTAAATCTGTAAAAACGGTTGAAAATCTGCGCCATTGACAAACGTTCGTACATCCGATACTCAAGACTGAAACGGCATTTATATTTTATATCCGTTAATCACAAAAAACTTTGCATGCATGCGAAAAGAACGTGTATATAAACATCACTGACCAACTGACTGTCTCCTCAATATCGACGGAACACTCTCAATTCGTTGGTTTTTGCTGTTCTTGGGGATTCCTCGACGGAGGCTGACATTTTTGCTGGAGATGTAAGAAGCCATTTGATTGGACCATCCATTATACAGGTAATGGTTCCCAGTACTTAGAGTCTTGCATTCAAAATGAAGATGCTGCGGGGGTTAAGTAAATTGTAAACAAAGCTGAAACCGCCAATATATTGAATTGCGAGATTAAAAAAAACACAAAAAAACACTTTTTTTATATTTTTTTTGTCATTTCAAGAAAATTAAATATACAACACTATAAAAAATGTCCGTTAACTGGTAAGTTGCGACTGAACTTGGTCCCACTGAGTGCTATGGCTTTAACTATATAGATTCCCCTTCATTTGTTCTTCCATCTGTCTATCTATCCGTCCCGATGTCTGAATACAGGCCATAATTTTTCCATTTTTTTTAAGTTAATAAATGAAAATTTGAATATGAATAAAATCATTAAAGAGACACCATAAGTCATGTGTTTTTTTGTTGTTGGACTAAAATTCTGCTTTTTCTTTACCGTCTATATATAACTATTAAGGTTATTTATGTCTTTTGGGGTTGCAATTCTAGATGACTCTTGCTCTCCTGTTTCCACATATTTCCATGGCTTAGAATTGTTTTCTCTGAGTCCTTCATTATTATTATTATTATTATTATACATGGCTTATTATTATTATTATTATACATGGCTTCATCCCTTTTCCTAAGATTTCTTAATTATTTTTTTTAATAATTTATTTTTTTGCATAACTTGGAATGACTTGAAACTTATTATGAATGTTTATTTCAATCACCTGGAGTGCAGAGCACTGGACTCATAATTCTTTCATGAATACCATTTGAGTTGTATGGGTGGATTCTGTTGACTAATGAATATGTTGATGTAATCCCCTTTGTATTCATGAGCACTGTTTACAAAACCACTGTGAGTTTGGTTTGGTGACTTTTTACCACAATCTGAAAGTTTTTAAGCCTGCACAACTCCGATGAAACCATTTGTCACATGAATCACACTGTATAAACTCATCATCTGTATCCTTGAAACATTTCTGGCACTTTTCATCATCATTAGTTCCCCTGTCTAACGATTCAGCCCCTTGCACAGGTAATTCATGATGCTCAACATCATCTATATTTATTGTTGAAGATGAAGGAATAGGCAATTGTTCAACATTTGAAGAGGTTGAAGCCTGTGCACATTTTTTATCTGAAGACTTCAATCTCTTTGATGCAGTGCAACCAGGATTTTTTGAAGAAACCTTGATTTGCTTCCTATGAGCCATTTTTTCTCAACTTTTAAGGCTGATTTGATATCACGTCTAAACTGAGTCAGTAGGACACTCAAATATTTTGCTGTCAGCTCTTCAAATATGATTTTCACATTCTCCATGTTACATGTAGGTTCACTGCCAATTTCACAATCAAATTCTTCTACTTTGTCCTCTGCAACTTTGTTGTCAACAAGGTTTGAAAACAATTCAATTAACTTTTTGTCATTTGTTAAAGTTTCCAAACAGTTAAGATATAGATCTTTACCAAATTTTGTCAATTTATCATCCACCATGAGATTTAGACAGTAGTCAATTCTAAAAAGAAAAGGTAGAAATTGTCAGTGACATTTGTAAGTCCCCTTTTCCTGCCCTGTTTCTGAGTTATATCAATGAGTGAATCAGGTTGGGAAGTATTGTCCATCAAATATTGCTCATCTTCCCTAAGTGTGTTCAAAATTGAAAGTTTCCTCTTTGAAACAAGATAAATGGCCTGGCCTTCTTTTGTATATGAAAATATATTTGTCTTCTCATTTTTTAGGTATTTTCTTCTCATTTTTGCCACACAAAATCCAGCAACATACCTTATTCTTGCTTTGGAAGTGTTAGTTATAAGTCTATGTGGTACTTTTGAACCTTCTGCTTGGATCAGGTCTGCTTTTTGGTTACAAGCAGTACACTCTTATTGTTTCCAAAATTTTATAGCATATAATCATATGCTCATCTGTAATGATTTCCTCATTTTCAAATAAAAACATACAGTTCAATTTGTACTCAGACCCAATGCTATAATGGTGAACATGTTCATAAAAAATGCTTAATTTTTCCTCTGTTATGGGATTGGTTATTACTTCATCTTCATCAGTAACCAGTTTAATAAATTCTTTCATTTTGAGAAGAAGTTTTTGCACAAATAGCATCAAGCTTGATTTATCAATTCTTGCAACAATTTCATTCATGTGTTTTTGAAAAGGAGTTACTTCTTTTACAGTTAAAATATTAGAGTTTATTTCCTCTAGCAGACCATCAGGAATCACTGATCCACTTAACTGTCCTTCATCAGAGACAATTGCTTGAATAACCTCATCAGAATCATCATCCATTTGAAACATTTCTTCAGTTTCCCCAGCCATATCTTCAGGATCAGGTGCACTGAAAATATATTTTACAAGCATTTGATCATACATAGGTTGTATACAAAACATATATATATAGTTTATACAATATTACAACTGTTCCTTGTTATGGTTTGGTTAAAGCAACTGCCCTGAGGACTAAGGGTTGTGGGTTCGATACCCTACTGCGACAAACCAAGGTAAAAATTGGTAGTGATACATCTCCTTTGATATGGGCTTTGCTTTGCTCAGTATATAAAGGTGGTTTCCAGGACTGGATGACATGATGTCAGGATATTGTAACTAGACATGGTATCATGCCACATGTCAACTGTGTGTTACTGCATTGTGACATCACTTTATCTGTCTCATGAAGACATAGTTTCAAAAAGAATACATATAAGTATGGTGATAAGCATGATATGCAATCAATTTTTAAATCATTATATTCATTAATAAGAATTTTATGTAAAATCATGTTAATTATAATTATGTTGAATGGTTTAAAAAAAAAAAAAAAAAAAGAATTTCACTGAATATCTTTTAATCTGAAACAGGTCCACTAAAACTTCCTTTTTAATATTTTTTTTCAGGATCTTGTCACAGATCATACCAGTTCAAGGTGGGGAATGTGAGATCAACCACCTGTATGATTCCTACACTTTTGCATGCTGTGAAGCTGGACAGTCTAACTCAGTTATAAGCAAGAATATGTTTATTGACTACATTAAGAGTTTCTTTCCAAACATCCAAAAGGTCCAAAGGAGATCAAATGGCTCTCATCAGACTGTTTATCAGGGCATATGTTTGAAATCAAGAAGTGTTGTACTTCCACAACCTTTGAAGTTCAGTGACATTATTGATTATATGCCCAAATCAATGGAATTAAAATCTTGTTCAAATAAAGTAATTGAATTCAACAAGATAGTGGGTTTAAATGCAATGGGAATACTGTTTATAAAGTATTGACCATTTATGACAATGGAGATTTCCAAGTTGCAATATCAGGAAAGTCAGTTGATTTGAAAACATTAAACATAGATCCATTTATCATTTGATAAATACACTTTTTGCAGTCTTAATTTTAAAGTCATTAACTGTCAGGTTTCACACATTGGACACTTGGACATCCACGCAAGATGAAGAATCTTATAGGTCATTAAGATCACTATCATGCTTAAAGGCTGTGCCTTTAAATAGACAATCAGCCACCTGTCGTGTATGCCAGCAGCAGTTTATTCAAGACAAGAGGGCCATGATGGCCCAGAATCGCTCACCTGAGTACCATTGCTTCAACTGATGTCAAGGTTTTTAAACAGACAAGGATTCTGATATAACTTAATCTAAAACATTTTACCCCTGACAATACTACACACCAAATATCTAAGCAATGGGCCATATGGTTTCAGAGAAGACTTGAGCGCAGGGTCATTTATCACCGTAGGACCAAGACTTTGAAAATCTTTGTAATGAACCATTAGATGCTACTACATACCAAAAATCTTAGCTCTAGGCCTTATTGATTCATAGAAGAAGATTTTTTAAGATTTTCCTATATATAACTCTATGTAAAACAAGTGACCCCTGGTGTGGGGTCATTTATCACCATAGGGCTATGATTTGTACAATCTTGGTAGTGGCCCATAAGATGTCTACATACCAAATATCTAAGCTCTAGGCCTTATGGATTCATAGAAGAAGATTTTTTAAGATTTTCCTATTAACTCTTGTAAAACAAGTGACCCCTGGTGGGGGGTCATTTATCACCATAGGGCTATGATTTGTACAATCTTGGTAGTGGCCCATAAGATGATGCTTCATACCAAATATCTAAGCTCTAGGCCTTATGCATTCATGGAAGAAGATTTTTTAAGATTTTCCTATATAACTCTATGTAAAACAAGTGACCCCTGGTGCGGGGTCATTTATCACCATAAGCTATGATTTGTACAATCTTGGTAGTGGCCCATAAGATGATGCTACATACCAAATATCTAAGCTCTAGGCCTTATGGATTCATAGAAGAAGATTTTTTAAGATTTTCCTATATAACTCTATGTAAAACAAGTGACCCCTGGTGCGGGGTCATTTATCACCATAGGGCTATGATTTGTACAATCTTGGTAGTGGCCCATAAGATGATGCTTCATACCAAATATCTAAGCTCTAGGCCTTATGGATTCATGGAAGAAGATTTTTTAAGATTTTCCTATATAACTCTATGTAAAACAAGTGACCCCTGGTGCGGGGTCATTTATCAGCATAGGGCTATGATTTGTACAATCTTGGTAGTGGCCCATAAGATGATGCTACATACCAAATATCTAAGCTCTAGGCCTTATGGATTCATAGAAGAAGATTTTTTAAGATTTTTCTATATAACTCTATGTAAAACAAGTGACCCCTGGTGCGGGGTCATTTATCACCATAGGGCTATGATTTGTACAATCTTGGTAGTGGCCCATAAGATGATGCTACATACCAAAAATCAAAGCTAGGCCTTTGGTTCGGAGAAGAAGATTTTTTAAGTTTTTCCTATATTAGCCTATGTGAAATCAAGTGACCCCTGGGGCGGGGCCAATTTTGACCCCAGGATCATAATTTGTACAATCCTGGTAGACAGTCATAAGATCATGCTACATACCAAAAATCAAAAGGCTAGGCCTTGTGGTTTCAGAGAAGAAGATTTTTTAAATTTTCATTTTTAAAATCTATTTTTAGCTCCTGTGACCTAATTATGCAATGGACCAGAACCATTTATACAACTTTAGTAGAGCTTCATCCAAGGAACATTCCTGCAAAATATTTTTCAAAATGGCCAAGCCGTTTAGGAGGAGATGTTGTTTGAAGCAATTGTTGACGCCGGACGCACGCACGCACGGACGCACGGACGACGGACGACGGACGCCGGACAAAAGGCGATCAGAAAAGCTCACCTTGAGCACGTTGTGCTCATGTGAGCTAAAAAAAAGGGAAATGTTAATGAAAACAACTCTGAACCAGTTGAAGACACAATTAAGAGATTGTTCCCTTGTGCTCCAGTGGAAATGGTTAAAATGTTGGCAGAGCAGGCAAAAATGTTGGACGCAATCCTAATGGCAGAAGATGGTCTAAAGATTTCATTGCCACTTGTCTTCAACTTTATACTAGGAGTCCAAAATGTTATGATTTATTAAAACACAGCCAAATCTTAGTTCTTCCCTCACGATCTAGATTAATATTATATAAAAATTCACTGAAACAAGAACCTGGCTTTGACAATTCAGTTTTCCAATGGATGCATGAAGAAGCCAACAGAATTGGAATTACTGAGGACAAACGGCTTGGAGGGATTATATTTGATGAAATGTGCATCCAGGAAGACATACAGCTAGAAAAGAATGGCAGTCATTTCCAATTAGCTGGATTCACAGAGCTAGGTGAAGAAGGCCAACTGTGTGGAAATCTGAGAACAGCCAGCAAAAACAAGAAAATGGGCACGCACATACTTTAGCTTTTATTCCTTGGCTTAAATGGTTTTCGTTTCCCATTTGCACATTTTGTGACTGATAATATCAATGCATCTCAGTTATATGGACTTTTTTTCAGAGCAGTTTACCTTTTGTGTGAGTTTGGTTTTATAGCACTTTATATTTGTATGGATGGTGCCCAGTGTAATACAAGTATTTTACATATTTGCCTGGGAGATAAACCATGTCGATTCATTTCACCAAGTCCGTTTTCATCCCATCCAATTATATTTATAATGGACATTTCCCATGTTTTAAAAAAGATACGGAACAATATTAAGAAAAGTGGTTTACATTCAACATGCACACGGCTTTTAACACTTCCAAATGCACTTCAAATTCAATGGCAAATGTTTGTGGATTTTTTTTTATTGGGACCAGCAGAATGCCCTTCAGTGCCATAGAAAGTTATCTAGAGAGCATATTTACCCAGACAAACAACTGCGGATGAGGAATTATCTGGCATTTGATATGTTAGATTCAACAATGCTTAATTCAATATTAAGATATAAAGAAGCACTTGGTGAAAAGGGCAAAGTGTTGGATGGTTTAATTGAATTTCTGAAGCAGACATCACAATTAGTTGCTATCTTTCAAGACAGGAGGCCAGTAATTAATCTCAGTGACACTAGACTCCAGCAGCTTAAGGCTGTTGATTCCTGGTTTTCTAGGTGGGAGGAAGAAACTCCTCAAAAAGAAAAGCGTAAAAGTTTAATGTCAGCTCAATGTCATGAAGATATTCATTCTTCCCTATGTGGCTTCATAAACTTGTGTGAAACTGTTATTAAAATGAAATCCCCTGTTTTTGTAACACCATCACTTGTGAATTCTGATGTCAAAGAAATGTGTTTAATCAGCAACGCTCAACTTACAATGGAGCAAACACAAATCCCAGTGCGTTACAATACAGGAAGACCATTAACAGTATTATAATTGGTGAAAATACAATTTCAAAGAAAGCCAATGCCTCCCGATCTATTCCAGCACAACCATTTACTGTTACAGTTAAAGCTCCACCTAAACGAAAGAAGTCCCGCCATCATGTTGATGTTGAAACCCCTATCAAAGTTATAAGGATGTAATGTTGTAAGTTATAATGAAATACTTAAGTTTGAACTTGATATAGGTATTTATATTGATATGATATGTTTCTATCACTGCCTTTTAATTCCCTAGATTTATACTCAAGTTCAAGCAAGTACTGCATGGCAACAAACCATAGGAACATACATACCTCACATGCAAGTAATGCAACTTATGTGAGTCAATGTAAAGAAATATTTTAACTTTTAAATTCATACTGCTTGTCTGTTCATGAAACTTTATAGAATACAGTCAAACATATGGAGAAAGACCTCTTGTTGGAAGCTACAAATTTGGTAACTGTTTGCATGTTGTTTAACAAAGAGTGGTCTTTATTCAGAGGTGTTCTTTAAACATAGGTTTGACTGTACATTCAAAGTTACTTTAATAGCTAATTATTACTTGTATTCCTGCCTGGAACTGCTATCATCTTGGACTGGTGGTGGTGGTACTGGAGGCTCTGTATCTGGCTCTTCCACTGCCATAGCATCACTAAGGTTACTTCTGAAATAAAGTGTTTAAGCCCTCACATCAGGATCAGAATTTGGTTGTTTTAAACATTTTTCATATTTAGACAGTTTATAACAAATGGTTCAGTTTGTTATTCAGTCATTGAATTCAGTATAACACCAAATGATGTTTGTGACAGTCTGCAATCAAAAGAAAGACAGTCCTACACATTTAGACAGGCATAGCAAACTTATTTCTTTCTGGGATGCTTTTGCTAATGTTTGATGCTGTACATTATTTTGTAATATGTAAAATTTATGAGACAAACATGTAAACAGTGTATTATATGTTGAATTCTTAAGCCAAGGGAAAGCAAAATCATCAAATTAAAAATTTTTTTTAAATAAAAACAAAGTCAACACTGATGATTCATATGGAGAATTAAGATTTGATTCATTACCTGCAACAGCTTAAATCATGTGGAACTTCCTGGCTTGGAGCTCTCAAAAAATCTGTCACAATCTGTTGTGGCTTCATAATGTAACTTGGATGGAAGTTGATGACTCTTAGACCAGAAACTTCTGTTGCCCGTGACAAAGCTACACGAAGTTGACCTGGGGTGAAAATATCTCGACAGTCAATTTCCACTCTGAAAAATAGACAAACAAATTCATTTGAATTTAAGAGAAGTTCCATGACTGGTTGTCAACATGTGAAGATAATTTGACTTGGTTTGGTATCATACCACATAACTTACACATGATATTTCTGTGTGACAGAACTGTATTTCTCTCAGGTACTTGTAGACAATGACTGATATATACTGTAGATAGACTCTTAAATTCAATAAAAAAATTGAAATTACAAAACATAAGTTAAGAAATCTATGTTTCTATTTATGAAATACTCCACTCCAGGAGTGCTAATATCGTTTTATTCTGAAATTAAATATTTATTTATTTATATATACTAAATATTTCTAAATTATATTCCTATCAATGGTAAATGTCAACAATAAATGTTTACATACCTATCCAATGTCATGCCCTGTGCTTTGTGGATTGTTAATCCAAATGCAAGTTTCAATGGGTATTGCTCACGGGCAGCAATATCTGTCCCAGAGGCAGGATCAAATACTGAAAATCAACCGAAAGTAAAAAAGATAATTTGAAAATCACCATTTTGTAATGTGTATTTGGAGCAAAGCATTTAAAGTAATGATGGATTTACAAGATGTTCATCTGTATTAATATAAGATAGCTTCACAGAAGTATTCATGTCATTAAGTATGATATTGTGGATTTTAATGTTTGGTGGTTGTTTGTTTAGAAGTAGCAGATGATATTAGCCGAAAATGGGTCAAAGTTATGCTTAAAACCACTTATATTAAGGATATCTTTTAACTGTATGTATTTGTTGTTTATGACATTGAACTTTGTTGCTCTTGAAAAATTAAATTGATTAAAAATAAAATTATTACCTGAAAATTTAACTCTTTGGATTTTTGATGTTATTCCATTGTCAAAGGCTACATCTATCCCATCAGTGTGGACATTCATAACGTGTCCCTTCAGTCCATTCACAAGCTTGTCTGACAAGTTTTGAAGCAGTATGACTGGGCATCCCTTCTTCAGCCACAGATTATGTGAAGCTGTCATTTTGTGAAGTGATGAACTTTCCCCACTGTCAGTTGAAACATATTCATATAATTCACCAGGGAATTTAAGTAATGATTTCCTGTTGAATTCGTCAACATAATGATTGTTTGAAAACAACTTTACACTGTCTTTACCAGGTGGTAATGGCCGATTCAGACTTATAAGAAAATCTGTTGTTTCTTTAGCTTTGATTCCAGCAAATACATCTTGGATTGTCTTTACCAACAATGGGTTTCTTGCTCTCATATTTTCTTGAAGAAAAAGAAAAATCCTGTGTGCAAATATGATATTAAACATTGATGACTCAAAGCAATAATCACCAAAATCCATGTATCTTGCATTTGGCACTGGGGGTAATTGCAAAAAATCCCCACAAAATATAATCTGCATATGTCCTTTTTTCCTGGAACAAACCTTACAAATTAGTTCAAATGTCTTCCGGCTGATCATTGAACATTCATCCAATATGATGCAGTCTGTTGAATTAATATTTTTTTTTCAACAAAATGGTATGTCTGATTTTCAGAATGGATGGCGTTTATTTGTTCGAAATCAAAACGCCCGTCATTTAAACCGAGAAACCTATGAATGGTGCAAGCATCATCATACAGATTACATGAAATTCCAGTCGAGCATGTTATTTGGACATTCTTTCCTAGACCTTGAAGGGTTTCTTTAATTTTTTTTATTGTGTATGTTTTACCCGTTCCAGCTGCGCCTAAAATCAAAAGATTATGGCCAGCGGCAGCGACTTCAACGGCTTCTTTTTGTTCGTTATTCATTTTAGTCGAATACAAACAGCCGCTGGTTCCCGATTCAGGTGTGATGTATAATAAAGCGCGTATGAGAACGGGTATCATTTCCGCGCGTTCTGTCAAATATATCTTAGCCAATGAAATTGGTTGTTAGAAAAGACGTCACGTTACAAAAATGTCAGCCTCCGTCGAGGAATCCCCAAGAACAGCAAAAACCAACGAATTGAGAGTGTTCCGTCGATATTGAGGAGACAGTCAGTTGGTCAGTGATGTTTATATACACGTTCTTTTCGCATGCATGCAAAGTTTTTTGTGATTAACGGATATAAAATATAAATGCCGTTTCAGTCTTGAGTATCGGATGTACGAACGTTTGTCAATGGCGCAGATTTTCAACCGTTTTTACAGATTTAAGTCTCTGAAGCATCCAAACGGCAAATGTTAGTGACAAAAAGTTGAATGTTTCGTGTAGAATAATGTTTTAGCTATAAGATGATGAAAGAATGAGAAGAAAAATGAAAATATAGAAAAGATACAGTGTTTTTTTGTGACTGACGGTGATTAGAGGGCTGTTATGAAGAAAAACCCCTTGTTAGTATTATAGTATCATAGGTGTCAGAGGTCAAACTACGGACCCCTGTGTGTAAATTAGGCAGTTTCCGTAACTTGTTAGAAATAGCCGAACCGGTTGCCGTGAAATTCCGTACTGTTTGATACATTCACGGTATTGTAGATAATCCATAGGTAATAAGAGACTGGTCAGGCGAGTTTTTATGAAAATGTTCTTTACCGAAGGTCCATAATAGATGATAAACGTCCATGATTTGTTACAAACTGAGAGTTTCAAAATATTTGCGCTAAATTGACGTTTTTGTTGTATTGCATCTTTAAAATCAATAACATTATACTTAAGTTACACAATAAAAAAACACTGTCAGAAATAACTTACAATCTGGTGTGTTAATTGTAATATGATGGCTTCTCTGAGAGCATGAAGAAACCATTATTGATCTTAAACCGAAATGTACTGTATGTGCATTATCGGGATATACGTAACATTGTTTTGTTATCACCAAGAAATATCTTTATAAAAAGATATTCGGCGCAAGAGAAAAAAAAGATGTGAAAGTTAAAGAAAGTAAAAGTGTTTCAATATATTTAATACAGTTATACTGACAATTTTTATTTTTATGATTTTTTTTTATCAATGTGATTTTAAAAAAAAGAAGCCAGAAAACGTATTTTACCCGAAATTTATGAGATGTAATATACTAGCTAGTGAAAAAAGGACAAAAATGTAATATAAACGAAACATAAAAAAGGGTTCCGTCTCGGAGTACTTAGTTTAGCTGACGAGCCCTTCACCAGCTGTTGCTTTAATAAGCTTAGCTATCTTTTGTGACGTTGAGGAACGAGTTCACTACCAAACTTAACTACATTTCTAAAGACTCACAACTTATTACTTTTTCAAGAGGGTGGTTCTTATGTTTGAATTTTTTAAACTGATGGTTTGTTATCTGCCAGCTGACAATCATGCAGAAAGATATGCACCCTGAAACTCCGATTTTATGATAGAATATCCTAAAATGATTTATGCAAACCAGTGAAACTAGTGCTTTTTCCAACTATTCGGTTGTTAACCAAGATAAGATTGAAGAAGTTCAAGAAATAAATCCATTTTATACAGCAGTGTGCACACGTTATATTGTCTGTCCGTGGAATATTGAGCACCGAAATAGAACCCACCTGCAAACGAGAGCATATGTTTTTAAGTAGGGTCCTTTTTAATTATATATTTGAGTATTAGATTTTCTGTCAAGTATCAGGCTAAGCATTTTACTGAAGCATTAATGCATTTACATGTATATAGGTTTTAAAAACTGTATTTAATACAGTAACGTAATAGAGCGATGTCCCTTCAACCCATGACCCCCAAATCTCGCTGGAATCTCGCTCTCGTTTTGCGCGGTATTTGACAATGTCGATATCACCGTCTAAAGTTGTGTTCTAAGACATTCTTATAAAATTATGCAATGAAACTGGACGCAAACTAACTTGATTCACTTGAGTGAATCCAATAGATGTCCCCTTTCCGATTCTATTTCAAAATAGCATGTCACACGTAACCACTTACCGTACATTATTTTGCAAATTACAAATTTACATATGGTTAGCGAATTGGGGAAGAATGTACTTTGAGTCTAATTATAAATAATGTTAGTGTGTTTCAAAGAAAACAAATGTCTGCAGTACTGCACTATGTTAAAGTCAGCATGAGATGAATTATTAATTATATATTCTAAATTTAGTTCTATATTCCCAAAAGAATATTCCTGCATGACGTAAACGTGAATGGGATGACTTAAATCAAGATATATATAAGATTACTGAGTCATTATTACAAAACTTACGGAAATAGAGGGGCCTCCGTGGCCGGGAGGGTAAAGTCACAGACTTTAACACTGACTCAGCCCCTCACCGCGTGGGTTCGGATCCCGGCAGGGTTTTTCGGATTTTCATGTGAGGAAGCCTTCCAGCTGGCTTGCGGTAGGTTGGTGGTTCTACCTGGATGCCTCCGTGCATTCGGGGTCTTCCTCCATCTGTAATTAGCCGGACGTCGCTTTATGCCTGGAATACTGTCGAAGCGACGGTAAACTCAAATAGTCAAGTTTTACGGAAATAGAATTTGGTTTTTTTGCCTTAAACAATTGTTGTAATATTTTCAAGTGCAAGTGACATTTTTTATATGGAGCATCTCGTTATATGTCACATAAACACCTTTAAACAAGCTTCTTGTACTTTATGTGTAAGCAATCTTGCAAATGACGACATTTTTTCTTGATTTTATGCATTTGTATGATTTTTGTTTTTTTAATAAACTGCTATATTTAGCTTCTTTTGCCTGAAAGATCTTTTAAAAGTAGAATCATACGACTGAAATGAAATTAAAAAAGTACACAATACAAAAAAAACAACAAAAAAAAAAAAAAAAAACAAACAACAAGTGGGCCGAGATGGCCCTGTGTCACTCACCTGAATAAGATGGCTGTGTTAGGCATAATGACAAAAAATCTGGCATCTAAAGTGTTTTTCTAACATTTGACTAAGTGACGTACATTTTGATCCTATCTGAATTTGCACTCAACTGGTAATTCATGCAGTCATCATTCATATCAAGTTTAATGAAGACTGGGACAAAAATGTAGGTCTCTAAAGTGTTCACAAGGTTTTTCAAGATTTGACCTGGTGACCTAGTTTTTCACCCTAAATGACACAATTTCAAACTCATCTGAGATATCATGTAGACTAACATCCTGACCAAATATCATGAAGACTGGGCCAAAACTGTTGTCTCTAGAACAAGTTTTTTCTAAGATTTTCTAAGATTTGACCTAGTGACCTAGTTTTTGACCCAATATGACCCAATTTCAAACTCATCCGACATAGCATAAGGACATACATCCTGGCAAAGTTTCATGAAGATTGAGCCAAAAATGTAGCCTGAAGCATGTTCACAAGATTTTTTAAGATTTGATCTGGTTACCTTGTTTGTGACCTAACGTGACCCAATTTCAAACTCATCCGAGATATCATGTAGACAAACATCCTGACCTAATATTATGAAGATTGGGAAAAACTATTGTCTGTAGAGTGTTCAAAAGGTTTTTCTATGATTTGACCTGGTGACCTAGTTTTTGACCCCACATGACCCAATTTCGAACCCATCCAATATATTATGTAGACAAACACTCTGACAACCTTCATGAAGATGGCTAAAACTGTGGCCTCTAGAGGGTTCACAAGGTTTTTCTAAGATTTGACCTGGTGACCTAGTTTTTGATCCCACATGACCCAATTTCAAACTCATTCGAGATATCATGTAGACAAACATCCTGACCAAGTTTTATGAAGATTGGGCTAAAACTGTGGCCTGTAGAGTCTTCACAAGGTTTTTACTAAGATTTGACCTGGTGACCTAGTTTTTGATCCAACGTGACCCAATTTCGAGCTCATCTGAGATATTATGTAGACAAACATCTTGACCAAGTTTCATGAATATTTGGCCAAAACTGTGGCCTCTAGAGTGTTCACAAGCAATTGTTGACGACGGACGACGCACGACGGACAAAAGGCGATCACAAAAGTTCACCCGAGCACAAGTGTTCAGGTGAGATAAAAAACAAAAAACAAAACGTAATCATAGTCTAAAACTAATGTATTTTTTTTTGCGGAGCGGTCAATACAGCTCGACTATGAGAAATTAGATATGTATAAAAACGTTGCAATCAAATAATCAAATTACTGAGAGTCCTAATGTTGCGTAAAGCATAAACTGGAACAGTAAAGGAGAACGTGTAGCTTGTAATTTGGAACCGTTTTATTGATTTCCCTCATCAAATGGATCTTGTAGCTGTGAGGGCCGAACGACATATGTTATTTGCCATATTCGTATTAGATTAATCTAGGCACATTGCATGCAAGAGGTACGTGAATTGCTGTATCGCACTGGCTTATGTCATCCAATTTCGTTCATAGTATTTTCATTGATAATTTTTCCCGCCGACGCAAACCGGTGCCCGTTTATCTTACTCGCTAGAGGGCATTGAATTTGGGTATCCGGTATTGACATTTTCGCAATCGTTTACAATATGTTGCGTTGTTTAAAAACGATTTTAGAGTTCAGTGCAATTTGTATTATTTTTTATTTAACAAATGTACCGAATATATTAGTATCTCGGATATTGAAATAGTTCAATGAATGTTGATTCAGGATATATGAATGTATGCGTGTAGGATATGGTTTAAATGGCTAATATTGCTACATGTATGGATGCAGGATACTCATATTTGACAACAAAGAAAAATAAAAATAATAACACAATAATGAAGAAAACAACACAATGTCAACCTGTAAACTTCATACATATCAGATTGAAAATGAAATGGAAAATTCACTAAATGAAACTACTCTTGGAGGAAACCTAAATTATCCGGTGTTCTTATCTCAATTTATCAGCTTAATTATTTGATATGCAGAAACATAACTATATTTGCTTTCACTTGTTTGCAACTAAATTAATCATCGTTTGGGATTGAATATGTTTGCTGTAAAAACACGTGAAGCAAACATTGGAATTTATTGATTTATTATATGAATAGTATCTGCGCTTGCAGTCGAGCTTTTTTGTAAGAGCTTCATTACATTATAACAGAGGATATTGAACATTATCTTGTATGATATTATCAGAGGACTTTTCAAAGAATGGGAACAGCTCACTCACTGGATTTCATGAACAACAAAACGTCTTGTTTTATACCACATGGCCCATGCCCCTGAAATTTCCCGATGTCTCAGCTTGAAATTTTTCGTGGTTGTTGTTTTTAAAGAATCCTTGTTTCTTATACTAACTATTTGATTAAATACTTGTTTGTATTCAGAATCCTAGTTTTATCAGTTTAAAGGTCTCGTCATATGTTTTCAATTAAATATATTCAATTGATTTCTACTTATCAGAAATGACTTATGATCTTGATAAAACATTTGAGTTATGGACAAAAGCAGAGAGAGAGAGAGAGAGAAAAAACTACAAAAAGGTAATAAAGTTTAAAGGTTGGGGGATACCCTGTATTACACAGCGTGTTTAAAAATATGCTAGGAACCTTTAAATTGTGAATATTATATGCGTTGTTGTTTATTTAGTCGATATAAATACATCCTTTTTCTGTATTCATAAACTAAATTTATTTGATAAAATACGAAAATTAACTTTAAAATTCAAAACAAATTGTAAATTTAAGATTGGTTTAAAGATATGATAGTTTCAATATCTTATTTTTTCAAAATAATTTTATCGCCACCAGCAGTTACTCCTAGAGATCAATTTTGATAATGCCCAAGCAGAGAGAAGCTGATGCACCTATTACCATTAATCACGACACGCAATCAATCCTCGGATATTAAATTATACGGTACACTCGGGAGACCAGAGTTATGAAAGCAAAAAATACCTTTGATTCTCATAGGAAATAGCTAGAAGGACACTTTATGAGCTCAAACATAGAGTAATTATCTTCGTTCAAGTCTCTCACTATAATTGAGAGCCATGGAATCAATGAACATGAATTGAATGAACAGGATCGTGCCTCCTATGTCTTGTTAATATGATAACACCAGGTCAAGGTGATTATTGGTTTTGACATCTGTGTAGGTTGAATATGATTTTTTTTATTATATTTTTTCTTTCACTTTTTTACAAATCAAGTTTTATTGTACACGTCATAGGTTCGATAAAGTTATAAAGGTTTTTTTTAAAAAAAAATGTAGTGAATGTTAATTAAATTTTCCTTTAACTATCTGCAGTAATACTGCAATGTATAAGTGTACTGCGTAAACGATTATAAGGATTGAAAACGAAACAGAACAATAGCAACAAACAACAACAACAACAAAAACCCAACAACAACAAAAAACGACAACAACAACAACAACAACAAAAAAAAAAAAAACAAAACAAAAAAAAACGCATGCACCAAATTCTTTGAACTACAAGTACATATACATATAATATTATCATATTAAACTTTAGGAAAAAACCTGTTCGATTTGATATGACAAACAGAATTAGAATTAAAAGACAAATAAAAAAAACAACGAATAATTATAAAAAAAAATGTGAACGCGTCGTGCTTATGCAAAATAAACAAGTGTTTAAGACGCGCCTGATTCTATAACTGCAGTGTCAATGATAAAATATATTAGCAATGTTATAGCCTTTAATAAACAACAAAACATAAAAAATAACAACAACCCCCCCCCCCCCCGCAAAAAAAAAAAATAAAATAACACACACACAAGAAACACGCTTACATATGTACACTGTATATTATATATGTATGTCTTTTGTTACGTTTTCTTAAGATATCAAACGACGTACATGTACGGTAAGTCTAACACATGTATGATTGACACATTCATTACCTGAAATTCTTACTCATTCATCTACCTCACATTTGTATGAAGTAAGTAATATATGTTCATTTTAGTAACACATTGCTATTTTTGTATCCACCGTGTAGATACAGAATAACTCGGCGCTCGTTTGCATCCTTGGCACTACAACACTCGACGTCTATCATATTAAGAATTATTGTCGACCTGTCATTATTATTCGACTGGTATTGTTTTTATTTTTTAATTTAGTGTTCTTTTTTTTTTGTTATAAGATAAAGGATGTCAATATTTTCCAGAACTGTTTAATGGGGTCATTTCCTGTAACATGCCAATACTAAATGGTTCAAATACAACTGCATCTGTCTCTATACAAAAACTTGACAATAAATCATTGAACTGATATTGATATGCTAAATCTAGAAACAATAGTTTACATTTCTGACATGCAAGTCATTACATAAATAGATGGCTTTTTAAAAAATTTCTATGTCTTTCATTGTTTACAAGATATAGTATTGATTTCGACTTCCTCGATAAGTTGCGTATTTATTTACTGCAATAATGGACTTGATAGAAAATCCATGCTGGTTAATTACTGAGTATGTCTGTTTAATAAGTGACTTAGATGATAAGGCAATAAGAACTAAAAGCACACACATTATTCATGTTACATTCTTTTGCCTCTCTCTGTTCAGTATACACAAAACTTAAAGTAAAGAAATGTTGTTTTTTTATGTTTAGCTACCACTCAACTCTTAGAGTGACACTATGCAAAGTCAGCGGTCGTACATACTGTGAAATCATTAATTTTCGTGGGACACTAATTCTTGTCGATTTCGTGGATGGTTTTATCGATGGATTTTAATCCCCACGAAAACATTCGTCTTATATAGATCTGGCGTTTTATAGAACATAGATCCACGAATAAATGTACCCATGAAATTCCCTTAGGTACATTTTCAACGAAATTTAATGTCAACAAAAATTAATGATTTTACAGTACAATATAAGAGGTAAATGCACAAACCAAATAAGATTCAAGATTTTCTCGTAGGCAAATACACATTTACATATAAAGGATGTATGGTCATGAAGGAGTAAGAAAATTCTGCGCTTGTCTTTATCTTTTATTATTTAGTGCATTAGGTAGGTATGAAATTATGCATACATTTAATTAAACTGTTCTTATAAAGAACATATATACTGCTTCTTCAAACAATAAAACATTAAAAAGAAATATTGACTAATGCAATAGGTATGTATGCATATGCATATGCGTGATAGTAAAAAACCAAGGTTTTCACAGATTTGACCTATTGACCTCGACTTTGACCAGAAATAAGATTATCCATATTCTTACTTATCAAAGATATTCTGAGAACGTTTTGACATCATCTCAGGCGGCCGAGAGGTCAGGGCGCATGCGCCGGGCTCGGTCCTCGATTGAAACGCATCAAAATCGGTCAAATATTGCTGTTAGTTATCTGCTTGGCGCTCAGTTTTATGACAGGGTAGTAGTTTTAGGACTAGTGTCAAGATAATGTGACTGGATGTGGCATCATAACACATGTCTACGGTGTGATGCTGCAGTGTGGCAGCACTATATCTGCCCCAAGTAAACATGGTCCCCAAAACGACTGAAATACTGTCGGGGGAGGTTGAACACATCAAATAAACACACAATGTGTTCATGATAATGACGATAGTATGAAGTCTGTGACCTAAATATTTTCCTTAATGTGTGACTCTCATGCAGTCACACATTCTTCTGACAAGGTTTCATAAAGATCGGATTAAAACCCTTGAATTAGGATCAGGGATTTGAATTGTACGCAAACCGTATGCGGTAATATCTGGCTGCTGTGTATGTGTGTGTGTGTGTGGGGGGGGTGAGATTATAAAATATTTATTTAATCAGGTTAAATGATGGATGCCTAAGATGTTTCAGCACCGATAAAGCATATTGAATGTTATTCATGTACTACGAACATGACCATTTTTCACCTTTCTGTCAAATTGTACGCATTCGAGTAGATTGTTAACAACTTTTGACAACAAGAAAATTCGGCTGAAAAGTAACAAAAAAACTTTGTATGTGAACATTTTTATGAATACACCCTTTGATATGTGCTTGTATACAAGAGGGGCTTTTCTGTTAATATTTGTTTGCTAGTTAGGTTTAACGTCCCACCGACAGTATTTTAGTCATTACGAGACGATGTCTACTTGAAACAGATAAAGTGCTGCCGCACTTCAGTATCACACTGTAGACATGTTGCATGATACCACAACCAGTCAAATTATTCTCACACCAAGCCAACCAGTCTTGGAACTACCATTATATGTTGAGCGCCAAGCAAGGGAGCTTTTCTGCAAAGCATATATATAAAGTCGTATGCAGTTATGAAGTATATCCAACGAAATATTTGATAATATTTGATTTGCACTTAAACAGTTAGACCCACTGCATTGAGTCTTTTTAATTCACGTTTTACGATTTTGAACTCATGCCCAGCATCGATTTGGTACGTGGAAACAATATACAATCTATTTATATCTTATATGCATTGCTATGTACTTGCTTCGTGCTTGCTTTATGTGTTTTAATCACCATAATATTAACATTTATTATAAAAACCGGAAGGTACTGGCAGAGAATTGGTATATGCAATTGTTTGTACACATCATTAATATAACAATCATGTAATCAACAAACCAAGAGCAAATTTTAAGCGAATATTTTATTGAATTACAAGATGTACCACATAGTGGTTGCTGAGTTTGCTAAGATTCCAAAAAGCGTGT
Source organism: Solen grandis (assembly GCA_021229015.1). Taxonomy (NCBI): domain Eukaryota; kingdom Metazoa; phylum Mollusca; class Bivalvia; order Adapedonta; family Solenidae; genus Solen; species Solen grandis. The sequence continues at coordinate 44,494,249 of CM037783.1, read as the reverse complement.
ATGGGCTTCTGCGTTGTCAGGAATTATTTCATTATCATTTAGGTAGTCAAGGTTACATCTCTCTACCTCCTCCCTGACAACCACCTGGCAACGTAGAAGGTCAATTACCCTTTTATCAACAAAGCACAAAAACATGGCGATGCCAAATCCTTTAAGCGCTTGCAGGCACATAAGTGAAATGTCCGAACCAGACGACCGGAATATATATCGAATGGTTATAGATACATAGTATAAACACAAGTATACCGAGAGTAATAGAACGGTGTTAGTTGTCTGTTTTAGATTGGTAACATCATCCCGAAAATCGTTTCGATTTGCTAAAAGCTTTAGCCGCTCTTCTCTTGTTACAATACGTATCCTTGTTAATATTGCATACACAATCACAAACACAAGGGCGATTATTTCATTTCCGTACGTGAGATAGAAATGTATGGTTCCAATCACATTGCTCCAGCATGGATATATGTTGCTATGGTGATGTGTGTCCGTTAGCAGAAACGCCATGATGAGGTACATTAAGCAACTGATACACGACCATGTCCACGTGACACAGTGCGAGAGAAAACGAGAGTGAAACGTGAAACATTTAGATGGCTTAATGGTCAGCATACAATAGAAAGCGGATAAAACCATGATCCACATGATTAAAAACGTTGATGTATAAGCCGACAAGAATCGAAACACAATGCACGCTCGCGTCTCTTCGAAATCGGTCTCCAGAAAATGATATTTGATGTGGAATAAAAGGAACGAGAGCTGGTCTATCGCTGACGAAAAAAATATCCATGTACGCAGATTCAACACGTACGACTGTGGGTAAAGTTTCGCAAGGATTCTCATTATTACTAGGCAGATGATCTGCATTATTAGTGAAATTCCGATAGAGGTGACACCAAATACGTGTTTCAAGTCAACCACTGCGTCCTTGAACATTTTAGTTGCCGATCACAAACGCTTAAGCAGGATTTAATGCTTTAAGACACCAACACAGATAATAGAAATGGCAAATGCAGATAATAGTTTTTTTTTACATGAATTTTAATACTTAATTCACACTCATCATCGATACATTATGCATAATTTTGTTATTCAATAGTGTATATATGTCTCATATTTGTCCGGCATCAATGGGTTCTTATGCTTACTCGGAGTTCAAAAACTGTCGCCAACGAAAAGAAATTGTGAAGCTATTTATATCTTCATTTTCATTAGTCATATTCATAATTCCTGACACATTTGTTGTTATCAATGTTCTCACATACAATGCCTACATATAATGATAATCCGTTTTTCATGATGAGTCGCACTTTTATTAGCTTAATATTCTCATACAAGTATTTACCGTTCACTGTTATTTACCAATACATTAATCAACAATACAAACTCCTCATTCAATGAGCTTTCAAATTTGCTCTCAATTGTCGTGAAGCTTCACCAATCATCTCCACCCACATCATGTACCTTTGCACTAGATGAATTGGTAAACAAAGTAGGAACCTGTTAGTTCCCAGATGTTTCAACTTAGTTCACAAAACATATTCCACATCAGCCGCTAGAGGCCCACGTGTTACTTGTATCAACGCTGCAGTCCCAGACAGTTAATCAACTGATGGAAAAATTAAGGAATGCCTAATTGATTAATGTGTCTGAAGTGATCTGTACA
>CM037783.1:44442486-44492486 GCA_021229015.1 Solen grandis | reverse complement strand
AAAACAACATTGAGCCAGACTCAAAGACGTAACATGGTACTTTGATGATAAACTTCACAATGATGTTACTGAAATATTTTTGTGATACTTTCGACACGCATTCTCAATCTACTCATAACATATCAATTTGCAACACATGTCACTTTTTATGCATGTTTAAGCAAACAAATAACGAATTAAAATTTTTTGACAAGAAGCAAACATATACAGACTATATTAAATTCAATTGTGTAACACTGTTTTATACGTACCTCATTGCAGGTTTATTCATGATTGAAATTTTAATTAGATTGAATGTTTCAGTTTAGTTTTAATCCTATATACCTTCTTAGAGCACAGCTCTTCGGTGTTCCTTGATTAGGAGAACACATGTCTGCTGTTTGTGACTGTTCGTCGAGTCCCTTGTCCCTCTACGAGACATGAATATACATACAAACTCGTGTAATGTCTTTCTGAATGGGGCAATGATCACATAATATAAGATGAAATTCACAGAGAAGTTAATACATTGAAGAGCGTTTGTGATTATGGACACCATGGTGTAGGTGTACGTGTCTGTCCTGCTGGAAATGGCGAATTCAGAGATGAATTTGGAGATTTCCGACGGGGCAACCAAGAGGAAGAAGAGAATGATGATAGTGACGAGGGTGATGTTGATACGCCTGTGAGCGGAGAGGCAGCCCACATTATCACGGCTGTGGTGCAGTCGGAGTCGCTGACTGTGTTGCAGTGCTTTCACAAGACGAATGTTGCAGTACAGCAGCAAAGCCAGAGGGAGAAAGTTCCCGATGATCGTCCATAGTATTTTATAAGCATACACGAATTCTTCATCCAGAAAAAGTTGCCCCTTTTCTAATTGAATGTATCGTTCAGGTCCTTCGCATTCTTTTTCTGCAATTACGAATCTCCAGATATAAGGCGCGTTTGAGGCAAAACTGAAGACATACACAGTTAATATCGCAATCAGGGTTTTTCTGTACGAAATGCATTGTCTGGAATAGAACGGGTGACATATCACTGTATACCTCATTATCGCTGTTAAAACCGTAAGTGTTGTGCTGGATAAAATGAAAGTGTTAATAGCAAACTGAGAGTACATACGGTAGTAAACCATCAAGTCAGATTGTTTGTAGTATAGTTTGTTGAATAATTGTGGAAATGTACACAGGCAGAACATCATGTCCGACACCGCAAGTGCCACAAGACAAACTGTGGTGCAGAACTCAATCTCGTCCAATGTCCTACATGTCTTTTTCTTCATGAACACCGCAACATTTAAAATGTTTCCAAAAAAACCAAAGACACAAACGGTGGGAATGACAACCTTATAAACAACATAGTAGACGCGGTCAAGAGTTGATTCGTTGTCATGCACGGGTTCGTAGTTGAGAATGTCACTGCAGTTCGAGATATTGACGTTTGATAACGTATAATTTTCCATCGTTTCCAGTTGTTTCTCTTCGCCAAAATAAAATAACGTACGTTAAATTTACATTAAATTATCCATCGAAGGAGGTGACATAATGATATATACCCTGTTTGTAAGATCATCAGTCTATTATATCACTTTTAAATGGCGAATCTTGACAAAGTGTCAAGCCATCAACTGCTTATCCTGCTTCTAGTCGAAAAGCGGCATCATCGTTAGCCCGTGGTTCACTGAAAGGCGGTATTGGAAAACAATTCTTTATATACGAACATGCCTAAACCACTGAGAACGTCATTGGAGCTGTTCATCTCAAACTGCCTTCAAAACATAAACAATTAAGGAAGGTTCCAGTTTACGTCATAAAAGTGAAGACATTCTCGGTGACAAAGTCTTGGGATTTTTGAATAGCACCACGCTGAATTTTGCAAAACTTTTCTGCGACTGCGACCTGTCGCGATACTTATTGTTATCTTCCTATGACGTGCTTGTGGCATCACCTGCAAAACCAAAAACCTGCAAAATATGAATAAAGATATTGTAAACTTTTTGACATTATAAGTGGTATGCTAATCTACTCACTGCATTTCGTATTCGAAGTAAACAGCGTGTAATTCATGCTGTTATTGCTATCATTATTTCACTCCAGTCTTAAGCCAATGCATTTTAGACAGTAGTACGTTCATACATATAGTTAAATAATGATTCAATGCAACCCTAAATTAATATTTTTTAGCAAGGCAAAACTCTTATTTCCCAGTTCGTAGACACAATATTTGTAAAACAATCATGGGGGAAATTAGAGTAAAGGAATGTTTTTCTTCGTAATCATCGTAATTGGCAATAAGTAGGTGTCAGGATGAATAATCAACTACTGCGCTTTATAATGTATGGTATAGCGTATCAATTACAAAATGTGATATAATAATGTATACATCACAAATATACAAACGAGGAGGTCAAATTTTAACAGTTACAACAGTTTCTATTATTTTATTATCAGTCCTTAGAGAATTGAACAGTGAATGCGTTAAAATCACAAAATTAGACAGGAAGAAAATAAAACAACACGTAGGACTCGCTTATAAGAATAGAATCTGGTATGATACAGTCTAATGTGCAGATATGTTGATGACACAATATGTTTTATCTTTTCTATATAATCACGTAATAAAAAAAAAAAAACAATAAATAAATAAATTAAAAAAAAAGAAACGTCTGCATCCGCAATACATAATATATTTGCGACATTTATCTTTAAATCGTTTATCGTTGATTTACCATCTTCTGAACCCCGCCTCCTCTCGAACTCCTAGAAAGGTTATTTTTATAAGGCAACAATTATTTTCAAATCGTCTGACAGAGAAAAGATAATAAAACATGTATTAAATTTGTGTATCAAGTTTCGATAATATTATTACAATAATTCCAATCGAAATGATTCTGTGTAAATTTTAATAGGCTCGAGAGATGGTAAGTCGACCATATACGCTGTAGGTGCGGTATTAAAACATTGAAAATCTATTGTCGATGGGGTGTTAAAATTTAATTAAAAATGAACACTTGTCAGCTCACCTGAGCACAAGGGCTCAGGGTGAGCTTTTGTGACCGCTTTTTGTCCATCGTCCGTCGTTGTTGTTGTTGTATTGGAGTTTACCGTCGCTGCAATAGTATTTCATCATATAGCGACGTCCGGCTAATTACAGGTGGAGGAAGACCCCGAGTATACAGAGGTACCCGGGTAGAACCACCGACCTACCGCAAGCCAGCTGGAATGCTTCCTCACATGAAAAATCCAAAGTCCCTACCGGGATTCGAACCCACAGCGGTGAGGGGCTGAGAGATTTGTAGTCCACGACTGAAACCGCTCGGCCAAGGCGGCCCCCGTCGTCCGTCGTGCGACGTGCGTCGTGGGTCAACATTTGCTTGTGAACACACTAAGAAGCCACAGTTTTGGCCCAATATTCACGAAAGTTGGTCAGGGTGTTTCTCTACATGATATCTCGGATGAGTTTGAAAATGGGTCATGTGAGGTAAAAAACTAGGTCACCAGGTCAAATCTTAGAAAAACCTTGTGAATACACTAGAGGCCACAGTTTCAGCCCAATCTTCTTTAGATTTGGTCAGGTGTTTGTCTACATAATATCTTGGATGAGTATGAAATCGAGTCACGTGGGGTCAAAAACTAGGTCACCAGGTCAAATCTTAGAACATTCTAGAGGCCAAAGTTTCAGCATAACCTTAATATAACTTGGTCAGAATGTTTGTAAAAATTGGATCAAAAAAGGTACCAGGGCAAATTTTAGAAAAATATTGTGAACGCTCTAGAGGCCTACATATTTGTACCAGTCTTCATTAAACTTGATAAGAACGATGACTGCATGAATTCCCAGTTGAGTGCAAATTCAGGTAGGATCAAAATCTAGGTCACTTACTCAAATATTTAAAAAAAAACACTTTAGATGCCACATTTTTTGTCATCATGCCTGACACAGCCATCTTACTCAGGTGAGCGACACAGGGCCATCTTGGCCCTCTTGTCTTCATATTGTGCATAAACACGTTCCGTTTACATTTATATCCGTTCTCTTTCCTGTATGAAATAAAAATTGATATGGCGTTTTGCATAATCAATACATACATGATAAACTTCCCTCAAGGGTTTGCATGCAGTAAGACTTAATATGAACGTTTTGTCTGTAAAACAATATCAAAAATTAATATAACACATGTGAATTTATTTGTTACAGCAGACATCAAGGAGACTACGTTTATTTTTCATTATTATTTTTTTTTATTCTATTAAATCGTACTTTTAGAAGTCGGTGTTTGCAGTTTGCTGATTCAGGTGAACATTTCCTGTCTTTTAACTTTAATATATATATAGGCTTACATATTGCCAAAAGTACATATACATCGTTTTACATGGAAAGAGATGTTTGGTAGAAAAATGGAACTACTTTTATTTGCCGCAGGCGCGGCCTTCAAGACGTTTACTTTAAACAGAATAAAATCAAACATACAGTGTGTAACCAATTTCTGCATAAAGATAGAAGTAGACTTGCATGCAAAGATGTGAAAAAAACAAACGAGGTACACATCTGATTAACTTGAACACTAGCTGTGCGAAGAAAAACGCCGATGTAAAGTGTTTACAGAATTGTCGTATTTGGATGCTGCTGTGAACAATGGCCGGCTAATTTACGTTCCCGGTGCGATGCCTCTCTCTTTACGCTTAAATTAACATTGATACACAGAGGGATGGTGACAGGTCAGACCTCATTTACATTTGTGTGCCATCGAATGTTTTAATGTAGCAATGTTTTATATGTCGCAGGATGTTGTTAGGAATAAGCCGGGATCATATGTTTCCAGTTGACCCCCCCCCCCCCCCCCTTCCTCTCTCTCTCTCTCTCCCCTGCCGCTTTCTCCAGTTTGCCTGACAGTGATTTACCAAATACAAATCTAATTGTCATGACGGGAATTATCTGATTAGTCTTCCATTTAATGTATAACCTGAGACAAACAATGGCACCATCACGTTCAGTATCTGACATGCCCATTAGAAGGTTTATCAGGGTGTTGGGTGTGTGTTGCGAGGTTCTGTACGAAGCTGCAAGTATTTTGGTCTGGAAGTTTTCCAGATTGTCTAGCCGGCCAGGTCATCGAACCCAGATAAGAAGTGAAATGTACATTTAATTATTTCAGGTTATTAAATGCATTGAATATTTCAGTTTGAATGTATTACAAAGCATGTCACAAATATATAAATTGAATATAAGCAATCAGAAACCGAGGCATTACGGGATGTGTATCGATACGTCTTGTTTGAATTTACGCAGCATATACACTGGTAGTCTCGTGATTATTTCTAGCCTTACCAAAAAAAATGTTTATGTTTCGTATATTCTTAATTAGTCATTATTTGCAGATATCGCGTGTCTCAGGGAATAAACAACAAATCTAACAAATTAATTTGTTATAAGAAATATTCTCCATATTACTTCAAGAGAGATGTATCAGCTATATATTAATTCGCTTGTTCCTACGATGTCTCTCTCATCACAGTACTACAGCCAACGCAACACAGGGCTGGCTGTAGGGTCTTACTTATAATGCTATTTGTTGATATTCAGTTATTTAATAGATAGTATAACTATAACAAGGTTTTGAGCGCCAGAGAAAAATGTATTTTGACTGTTGGCTGTATATATCGCCCTAAGTGTGTGTGTTAGTTTTTTTAATTAGATTTATTATAGTATATTCACAAAATAATTAGTATAGTTCTGATAAAGATAGTAATGTGCCTTGTGGGGAAACATACCAACTGTTAACTAGAATGCCTCTAGCGCTTGCCACCGACTTCTTTTCAGAAAACATTGCATGGTGTAATTGTTTTGTTCTGACAGATATGTCATTATTATCTCAGGTTTAATATAGTTATGAATGTCTGACAATTAAGTACCAGTTACGATATTCTTGATTCAAGACATGTTTAATTGAGAACAGTGAAGTTTTTATATTAATTAATTTATCATATTAATAAGAGTTAACCATACTTTGCTTATAGAACTAGGGGCTTTTTAGTGAGCGCTCGCCTGTTTGTGCACATATATTCATTCGAAGAGGTTTTGAGATTATTGAGGAATGAATATATATTTTAACATGAATACTTAGTCCATATACTTTAATGTCCTTTGTTGCTACTACTTAAAATATCGGCTGAAACGAGTTACAGTACCTTTTCTCACCAGAAATAAAATCCTAATTTCCTTCATGATATTAACTCATATGCGTTACACCAACAATCTAGGCATTAACTGTCTCAAGTTGTTTAGTAACCTCATTTTTATGTGTGGACAGTGTTACATTACTGGCCTGGAGGTGGACTGGTCGAGGTCAGGTGACCACAGGACTGACCGGTAGCAACCAAGGAGAATAATTGAACGGTCGTTTACAGGCTTAATCGGAAATTTAATCAGATTGGCAGGGGAATGTTTGAGGAGAAAGTATTAAACACCCTCTAATCCCGCTTCAATTCAATAGCATGTCTAATCTTTTCATTGATTGATTTTTGTTGGAAGTACGTGAATGGTAGAGACGCAAGTGTATGGTTACGTTATAGAAGGTACAGTGGGAGACAAGTGTTTTGATACCATGCTTGGTTTATATTGGCTTTACAGGCTAGAGAAATATGTGCTTAAACATAAGTATTTTACACTGAATCTGTATTTTCACTAAATAGCAAACAATTGTAGTTAAGCAACACGGTTTCATTTTTAAATTGCACAGGAAAAGTAAGTTGTTTACTTGGACAACCTTGTACATTTTTGTATTGAATTAAGATGATCTTGCTGTATATGTATTCAGTATGACTTTGCTATAATATTCCTAATAAAAATCAGTAGAATTCCATGGAATGCCAATGTGGAAAGTAAATTCTTACATAATTGCAAATAATAGCATTTTAACATTTAAGAATAATTTAGTGATGCTAGTGTCTTTATCAATTACATCGTTTGATCCATGGTCTCATATGGAAGTTACTGTACAATATGATCAAAACTACATATCTATCAGGCTCATAATGTACAGATAAGCTGCTATATTAAATATATATATGGGAGATAGATTGTTTGATATCAGTGTGCGACATGCCAAAGTCTGTAGCAAAGTACTGATATATCTCTCTTGTGCTTCAGATGCTGATAGAACATGACTGTAATGTAATTCTAGTTCTGATTGGCTGACAACATTACTGTAATGTAACTCTTGTTCTGACTGGCTAACGTTCAGCATATATAGGTAGTTGCAGGACTGGTTGGATCGGTGTCATGATAATGTGACTGGGTGTGGTATCATGCCACATGTCTACGGCGTGATACTGCAGTAGACGTCGTGTCCAAATGAAATACATGTACTATCGGTGGGACGTAAAACCCAACAAACTATCAAACAAACAAACATCTGATTGGCTGACAGAACATTACTGTAATGTAATCATAGTTCTGATGGGCTGACAGAGCGTAACTGTAATATAACTCTAGTTTTGGTTGGCCCAGGGTCAGGATGACTGGGTATGGTATCATGCCACTTGTCCTAGATATATTGACATGCAATCACAGAGAGGCAGCTTTTAAATCATATCTGCCTTATGTAAACAAACTGTCACCAAATGAATGAAAAACTGTCAGTAGGACGTTAAAACCAATCAAGCAAGCTAATGCTCAATATGGAATTAAGATGTGTAGAAAGTAATAAAACTAAAAATAGAGTATGTCAAAAATCAGGAGAACCTTACACTGCTGCAACATCATACGCAAGCTTATGCTGATAGCTATATTTGTTTAGTTTAACTGTTGCTTACTGCTGCAAATCTTTTTGTGAATCTTGTGAAAATATTATAATAAATTATTATGTCGCTTATTAACCCTACAAAAATAGCATCTTAACACTTTACCTTATAAATATTCGATGAGCATTATGAGCATATAATATATATACGTATATGGTAAACTCGCAGAGCCCTGATGTGCTTCGATAAAAACTGATTCAATTCCTTAGATAAGAAAGTAACAGTGTTGAACAAGTGGCTGGAAAGGAAGGGATTATGTGCCATAAACAAAAATATTTACAAAGAAAGAGTCACACTGACATTTTCAAAGTCACCTTATATTAATAAATCTGACATACATTTTTGTAAAAAGAATAAAACCATGTCAAATTCACAATGAAAAGAAATTCCCAGTTACTGTAGAACCTTTGATATTTTCAGTTTGATCAGGCTCAGAAGGATTCCTTTTTCCTGTCAAGGCATCAAAACATGCAAAGGGGTAATCATAGCAAAAAAAAAAGAGAGGAAATACCAGATGGCATAAAAAGAACTCAAATGTCAACGACGTTTTTGTCTTTGACTAATGGAATGTCTCAATGGTGCCACTTGCCATCGGGATAAGGGGTAGCACACATCGTTGCGCCAGCGGGTTAAATTGCTCGGCAGCCAATTAGAAAATTCCTGTCAGTTACTTCATTTAGGCTCTACTGTAGGGATGAAATGGCAAAAACAGTGTGAATAAGTGTTATTAACATCGGATAGTTCAATTGCTCATCAAGCCATAACTTGTGGGTAGAGATTTTTGTCTAGTGGACAGAATGTTGTAGCATGCAGTTGGTGTTATTGAAATTTCTAATTGTAGTAAAATACACGTCCCATGCATGCGGTAGCTCATTTCAGCATTTCTCATATCATTCTAGTTTTTTCGAAGATTACTTTTGAATTATTCTGTTACAGTGTAACTGTTTTGATAGCTTCTGAACGCCACCACAAAGATAGGCTGTTATGACGGGGTCAGTGTAGCTTCCAAAAACCGTCACATGTCCGCAAGTTCTATCTGTAGTTCCGTTTTCTCAGCCGGTATTTAAATTCACCTAACAAGTCACAAATTGATTTCTAAACAGTTTAAATAAATAAATAAATTAATTAAATAAATAAATAAATAAAAACTCATATATCCTATATGTCCTGTAATTAAGTAATTACAGCTTTTTCCTCTTAAAGATTTTGTCATTTCCCGTTTTAATATAGGCAAATATTTATTCTCATGACATTATGTAATCAAGTATTTTTTGATATGCTCATAAAGACTGCTTCATGTCCTCTTCTTTGGAAACGCACTTGGCAAAATAATAATAGTAAAATATTTGACACTGTAATTACCTCCCTTTTTCGGTGATTTGATATCGAGTTGGATGGGAGGGGAGGGAGGCTGAGTTTAGGTTTTGTTTTGATCGTTTTTCATGTTCCGATAGAGTAGCTGAATATTTTAACGTGAGAATGCTCGAAAAAATAGTCAAAGTTTCGCTCGCCTATCTATATTGATTAAATAAAAAGTTCAACTTAATCTTATTATATATATATATATACATGTATTTAATTTTCCTCGGGTCTACCTCGATCGTGTGATTCAAATGATTATGAAATGATTGGATGGACAATAAATCAAGAGAAATTAAATTGATATATGTTTGAATTTTCCCAGGGGACGAACCTGTCCTTCTGTCCTTTTTCCATGAGAATGTCTGTCCGTCACACCTTTTCCGTCACGCTTCATCAGGTGACACATGTGTTTTAGAGAACACTCTTGTTAACTTTTCTAGACGACGAGAGTCAATTGTTGAAATATTAGACCTGAAAGTGATATTTATTGATATTTCTCTAATTTGTCCATCATTTATGGGTATAATAGATGTATGAATATTTCCATTTTCCTGGATATTGAAAAAACAATTATATGATGAAAAAATACACGCCGATATGAGCCGAACGCTTAGAATATATCTGCGATATCAGTGTTTTCCGTACAACAGACAATACATCGGATGTTTGTACGTGATTTAGAATAATTCTCTCTGAAACAAAATAAATAAATAAATTCACTCGGTGCATGGAGGGCCAGACATACCACGTGACCCATTAATGTTCTACACAATATTTCAATAACAGGCACGTTGAACATGCCATGAAACTCTAGGGGTTCCAAACACCCCAAACATTGACAAACTTTGACTGAATGTTCGAATGACTTAGGCTAGATAAATATTCACTTGACACTTCCATGAAATCTACTGACAGTTTCGACGTTTCTGTCGCCATCGTCAGAGACACGTTCGGTTGTTCAATGGCAGTACAAGATAAATTTTGATGCAAAGCATCAAAGACGCCGCGCATGTTTTTGAAGCACGACTTAAATAAAGAAAAGCCATTTCAGAATATTTTGATAACATGTGCATGCATCATTTACAAGCAGCAGGTCTAATATTTTCACTAGACAATGATACATGTCCTTTTCACAAATATCCTCAGCTGAAGGCCGTTTGTTTCAGAGATTTCTAAAATGTGTTCTAAAAAGTCCATTTAAATCAAGAGTGCATTCGGCCTAATATCCATTAATTTTTTTTCAAACATTTTTATCTATTAAATCTGAAAATATCGAGAATATGGACAATGAAAAACTCATATTATCAAATTATTCAGAAATATAGAACACAAAATTACAGAAAAATACTTTAATTATAGTAGACATATTCTATGATGATGATTTTAGATGCCATAAATTAACTAATCTATAGATCAAATGAGATACATTTTACAACAGGTAATACCTTTCTTATATAATTAATGGAAGAGTTAGGGTCTGCAAGATGCATGGCAGCTACTAAGATGGTGTTAATGTAAATGTAAAAAAATCATCAGCACCAACAAATTAGTAATAGATAAGTTTTCATTTGGTACGGGATTTATGTTTAAAATCTTCCCGATAGTAGAGTATATAATTCTTTTTGTATTGATGATATGTTTAAATTAAATATATTTACAAGGCTTTACAACATATGCTACAATCTTCAGTATAATTAACCCATTTCAAGCACTATATCATACTGGGACCGCAGATTGGGCCTGGCGTCTCCGACACAGCCATGTGTATAGCGTTTTGGTTTTCTACATTTTGTACATTATGCTGTAATGTGTTTTATTAAACTGCGTTTTTTTTTTTGTTTTTTTTTGTTGTTTTTTTCCAAGTTCACGTTATGTTACGAAGCTAGGTTTTCACATGTCTGGTTATGTATATAGATATCTGAATATTTTAAAGTTACAAAACATCTTCCAAAACCTTTTTTCTGAGTATTAATAAATCGGGTTGCTTGCAAGGTCCATTAACCAAGTTTTGAAACACCGTGGCATACGAATTTAGGGAGAAGTTATCAGATTCCCATTAATATTTGTCGATGTTCTTTTTAATAACGACACAAGACTTGCGTATTTCTAATCTTGTTTCTTTTTTACATCAGTAAATACAAGTAACTGATTCATAAAGTGTTTTTTTCAAACATATTACATGGTTTTATTTTTTAATTACGGTGATTGCTACCCTTTTTGATTATGCGCCTCCATTGGCAAAAAAAAAAAAATATATATATATATATATAAATAAATAAAACAAAAAAAAATCTATCCACGCGGCGTCAATCAGATGAATAGTCTATTCACATTGGATATACCAACGAAATGAATAGTTAGAAAAACAGTTATTGCAACTTACAAATTAGCAAAAAATAGCTAGGAAATAAAAATGTTAAAATATTGTTACAATATTGCATGACATTATACTGAATATTGCTGTCATTCATCAACATGATAAATTAATCACAGCTACAGGTAGAATTTTAGATATATTTTCAGCTTGTGATTTATTATAACAACTATATATGTATCAAATAAACTATAAACAACTATTTATTTATCAAAGAAACTCTAATTCAGTCCGAATACCTTTTTTAATATTTCATGAATATGAAGCATATGCGTCAGCTGTAGTTGTGATTTTAAGGAAGCTATATGCGTAACCTTTTTAGCTCACCTGAGCACTTTTGCTCAGGGTGAGCTTTCGTGATGGCCTTTTGTCCGTCGTGCAACGTGCGTCGTCTGTCGTTAACAATTGTTTTCTAACACAATAGAGACCACAGTTTTGGCCCAATCTTCATGAAACTTAGTCAGGATGTATTTCTAAATGATATCTCGGATGAGTTCGAAATTGGGTCATTTGGGGTCAAAAACTAGGTCACCAGGTCAAATCATAGAAAAACCTTGTGAACACTCTAGATGCCTCAGTTTGAGCCCAGGCTTCATAAAATTTGGTCGCGATGTTTGTCTACATGACATCTTGGATGAGTTCAAAAATGCGTCACGTGGGGTCAAAAACAAGGTCACTAGGTCAAATCTTAGAAAAACCTTGTGAACACTCTAGAGGCCACAGTTTTAACCCAATCTTCATTAGATTTGGTCAGGATGTTTGTCTACATGATATCTTGGATGAGTTTAAAAATGCGTCACGTGGGGTCAAAAACAAGGTCACCCAGTCAAATCATAGAAAAACCTTGTGAACACTCTAGAGGCCACAGTTTCAGCCCAATCTTCATTAGATTTGGTCAGGGTGTTTGTCTATATTATATTTCGAATGAGGTCGAAAATGGGTCGTGAGGGTACAAAAACTAGGTCACCAGGTAAAATTAAAAAAAAAAATCACATCTTTGGCCCAATTCCCATAAAACTTTGTCAGAACGTTTGTCTTTATGCTATGTCGGATGAGTTTGGAATTTGGTCATGTTGGGTCAAATAATAAGTCACTAGGTCAAATCTAAGAAAATCTTAGAAAAAAACTTGTTAAAACTCTAGAGGCAACAGTTTTGGCCCAATCCTCATGAAATTTGGTCAGGATGTTTGTCTACATGATGTCTTGGATGAGTTTGAAATCTTGTCACGTGGGGTCAGAAATTAGGTCACCAGGTCAGATCTTAGAAAAACCTTGTGAACACTCTTTTTTTTAAAGGATGAATACAGAATTGGGCCACATGGGGGGCAAAATTAGGTCACCAGGGCAAGTTTTAGAAAAATATTGTGAACACTTAAGAGGCCTCCATTTTTGTCCCAGTCTTCATTAAACTTTATAAGAATGATGACTGCATGAATACGCAGTTGAGTGCAAATTCAGGTAGGATCAAACTCTAGGTCACTTAGTCAAATGTTACACTTTAGATGCCAGAGTTTTTGTCATCATGCCAAACACAGCAATCTTACGCGGTAGAGTGACACAGGGCCATCTTGGCCCCCTTGTTTTCTTAGTATAGACACTTTCCACCAATCAGAATCGTTCAAATAACATATAGTCTTATCCGTAAAAAGGTCAAAAGTGAGGTTATGCAGTTACACCGAAAAATAGCAATACATATCAACACAGCAAACGTGAATTAAATACATTTTCTTGCAATAAAACCAGTATTTCCTCGCTCAGTAAATAATGACACATATATAAAAACAATCTTCCTGCAATAAACAGGGAACCTTTCTCTACCCTCATGCCTCTAACTGCATCTTCGTTTCCAAGTGAAGAGTTGTTTGCGTGACGCTTGTTAATCTAGAAGATGCTTAATGTGAGAGCAAAGTTGGATGTGTATTTATCAGTAACGTTCTTTCATCTTGTTTGACGATACGGTATCTTTCAAACTGGAGTAAGCATGGAAATCTTGCATTAACATCCACGCGCTATAGTCCTTCACGACAGGAAGAACTTGAACTTGCTATTCGAGTGTGTCTTTAAAACTGTCGGAGTATAGTGTCGTGATAATGTTGTCCATGGACCCCGTAACCCTTATGTATGTTCGCGTACACATTTGCTACCTTAACTTAAACGGAATTTTCTCTGCTGTGCAGACTGTAGGATCTGGGCTAAAATATTATATGAGGAAACATAGAAGACCCTGATCAGCTTCACTCCTGTTTGCCAATGCACAAGAACGCGTCTGTATGAGGCACATGGTAATGCGTCCTGGTTTTCATTTTACAGCCCAATCTTTCTCAGTGCCACGTGGTAGAAATATTAAAAACTTAAAGTGCACACTTCGATTTTGGAACTGAGTAAAGTGTCGGAAATTTTAGATAATTCTTTCGGATGATAATTATACCTAAATAATGAGATACATCGGCACGACGGCGACATGTATTCAAACACACTAAGGGAGAAACAACCATAAATCCCTATGTACATGTATACAAGATCAATAAACTGAAGTATTCTGTTGAGCTTAGGTTCCTGGATTGTAATAAGACCTAATGTACATATTTACATTCTGGAACGACATGTAATACAATGTCCTTTTGACACGTACTCCGGTTTTGATATACAATCAGAGCATAAACGTCTTAAAAAAAGTTGCAACACAGCTTTGACAAGTCACAATCACAGGCATGTTTCTTTTCCGTTTATTTGGAGGGGTCTAACAAGGCTATTCAGTCATTTAAGGACTTTGTCTACACGAGAAAGAGATATAGTGCTGCCACACTGCAGTATCACACCGTAGACGTGTGACATGATACTACACCCGGTCATCTTATCCTGACACCAACCAGTCCTGCAACTACTTTTCTATGCTGAGCGCCGAGCAACGCGCAGCTTGTACCATTTTAACAACTTTGTTATGTTGCGTTTAGGGTTTGTACTCAGGATTTTTTTTTTAAAATTAATCAAGGCCCTAAAAATATCAGCCTGATTTCAGCACAAACTTATAATCGCTTGAAACAATTAATTCGCTGTTTGATAATATTTTTTCAAAAAATTCTGAAAAGGCCTCATTGAGTATAGGCGGTCAGAGATCAATGCCAGACGGTCAATTTATGGATACCCATAACATGTTATGCTCGTAAGTCGTATGTTTTGGATTTGATTGGCCGGATTATATACAGCAGACACTATAACTCCGCCCATTTTCTTCCCCCGCCCACAGTCAATCATCAGATTATAGCTTACTCAAAATTTATAAAAGACACTTACAGATATGATATATAGTATATCATGAATTTATGTGAAAAGAATGACTAATGTTTCATTACACAAATTTTGTCAACATAACAGTTGGAAACATGTACACTGTCTTTTGCTTACTGAACTTTGTACTAGAGATTGTTAATGGCTCTTTCGTTTACAGGGAATTTTAATTCCCAGTAAACCTCATGTCATTCCAAAGTTGTCAGTCAGTTCGACGCACGCATTTTACTGTTTTGGATCACTTCCTATGAAAAGATGTTTAAAATAGAAACACAGGAACTCGAATCCAGGAGACCTAGTGTATGGAATAAGTTTTCTTTGATAAAAGAATTGTATACACTGGTATTTTTTCCCAATAAATATTTTATGAAGTAAATAGTTCTGAAGTTGTGTTTGAGACACCTACCCTTCATATTTCAATAGCTTCACATTCTTGCGTTTTATGCGCCTGTTTCAATAGCTTCACATTCTTGCGTTTTATGCGCCTGTTTCAATAGCTTCACATTCTTGCGTTTTATGCGCCTATTTCAATAGCTTCACATTCTTGCGTTTTATGCGCCTATTTTAATAGCTTCACATTCTTGTGTTTTATTCACCTATTTCAGGATTATCCAATCACATTGGAAAGAATCTTTTGAAGAGAATTAAAGAAGTTCAAGAAATTGACGATCCAAACATGGTTCATATACATTGTTTAATTGACATTTTAAACGTTTTTAATTAGTTTTAGGTGCAAAAATACTCGATTAAACTTGAATGTTTTAGTGACTACGGTGGCATATTTAATCAAATTGTGCATGCTTTCCGAAATATATTTTACCAATTGTAACGCTTAATGTATCTGTTTCGAGCAAAATTACGAAGTTAAATCTGTTTTGTTCTCTATAGTTCCCCAGGTAATAGATCTTCCCATGCAAATTGAAAACAAAATGTTATTTTTGCTGCGATTTTATTGCTCGCTGTAAAATATAACCTGGGTTGATCCTGATGTGAATAAAACAAAAATGATTAAAGGATTATACAATCATACTATATATATATATATGTGTGTGTGTACCGGGTAAACAAAATTTCGCAAAGCATGGGTGTTCCTATGTTTTTATGATCATAGTAATTTCCGAGAATTTAACAGCACAGGTTGCTGAAGGAGGTTGGAATCATGCCCTATATTTTTATGTTATGCCTCTCGTAGGGGGTCTGATAAAGTGGTTTTTCATTTTCTTATCATTTATTTTAAAACTTCTTCAATAACAATACTTAATGTTTCACTTAGCCGCAAGCGAAATTTCCCTTTTTCATGTTTATTAATTCCATATAAAATATTTACTGAAAACGGAAACAAAGTTAATGAAAGAATTAAAATAACGCAAGGTAATTAACATGCAATATCAATCATCTTAGATTTTTCCACCAAACTTAGTTGTTTATCAAGTATCACTAGCCCAAGGGTGTTCATTGTAAAAACAATTTATATTTATCAGCATACTTAAGATATACTTAGTTTCAGGATAGTTTGTGACTGGGTGTGGTATCATGCCACATTTTTACAGCGTGATATTGCAGTGTGGCAACACTATATCGGGTTCATGTAGGCAAAGTCTCCAAATGACTGACATACTGTCGGTGGGACGTTTAACCCAACAAACAATTCACTCCATTGAACTTTGGTATACTTCCTGGTAAATGATATAAAAGGTATCTGAATTAAATGATTATTTTAGTAGTTGACATTTGTTATGATTTTGCCTTTTTTCCGCAAGAACAACTTAACCTACTGGTAACGGTTTCAAGGATTGAATTGCTTTTTGTTTTTGTTTTTAATACAATTTTGCTTATATATTCAGGGTCAGGGTCGAACTTACAAAAAATGAATTGATTCATCGGAGGATGAACTACACTGGGTCTGTTCAAAGTGTGTCAAGTCCGAAATTACTGCAAAGATCCTTTTTGAAACCAACCGTTAAAATTGAATTTCATTTTGCAAAACTGAACACTTCTTAGCTTTCTACCGTTATGGCTAAAACAAAGTTGATCCAGTGAAGAATGACGGCTAATACATCTGATTCAGCTGTTATTATAATCTAAATTGACAACAACAACAACAACAAAATTACATTCCCTTAAACAAATGACCTGGAATAAATTCTCATTTCGCTCTAATGACTTAATACATATTTTCTTTAAGTCGATCGGATGAAATTTCATTGGAGTTGGCTAGTTTTCTCATACTGAAAAGTTAAAGATTCTTCTCTGAAATTGCCACCACTAGAATTTAGTTTGATTTTGCACAAAAGAAGAAATTCAGAGAAAGAAAGAAAACAAAGAAGCTGATGGAGCAAGTATAATTTAAACCTACAATCTTTTGTTGAACTTAAACATACTTTAATGGTCATGTTTTTTCATATAATTGCTTATATCATCAACTTCATAGTTTACTTATTCCATCTATATACAGAAAGCCAATATCATAACAAATGTATCAGTTTGGTATTTTTTTTATTACTTTATTGCTTTCTCTTTTTTCATCAATAAAAGAACGTAAACAAAATTATTACAGGGAATAGCAGGTGGGAAATAATTTGAAAGATGATGCTCACCTTGTTATGATGCCAGATTAGGAATTTACTGGACTCTTAACGACTATTTGTCTCATACATGTATATTGTAATATTCTGAATATATTCTTTTAGGACACGCCCATAAAATAAGAACATTGTGTAATACTCTGAATGTGATAAGTTCGACCTCATAAAAGTCAGCTAAATGTAGGCAATAATAGTCGTACTGGTTCATCTTAATTGTTCTTGGTGGTCAGCACGTTAGGGAGCTTCAGGGTATGTTACTTGCCTAAGGCATGATATGGCAGCATGCAGACAGAAGTACCCATATGACGTATGGACGTCAAACCGTAGTACTCATGAATATAGGTTGTTTCCATTATGCTAGTTTTCAGGAAAATGTGGTAAAGTGCAGTGTAATGTGTGTAATTAGCATTCAATTTGTCTGGTGCTGTATATACAGTCTCTAGTAAACTGAGACGTTTGGTGCTGTATTTACAGTCTCTAGTTAATTGAGACGTCTGGTGCTGTATATACAGTCCCTAGTTAACTGAGACGTCTGGTGTTGTATATACAGTCTCTAGTTAACTGAGACGTCTGGTTCTGTATAAACAGTCTCTAGTAAACTGAGACGTTTGGTGCTGTATTTACAGTCTCTAGTTAATTGAGACGTCTGGTGCTGTATATACAGTCCCTAGTTAACTGAGACGTCTGATGCTGTATATACAGTCTCTAGTTAATTGAGACGTCTGGTGCTGTATATACAGTCCGTATTTAACTGAGACGTCTGGTGCTGTATATACAGGCTCTAGTTAACTGAGACGTCTAGTGCTGTATATACAGTCTCTAGTTAACTGAGACGTCTTGTGCTGTATATACAGTCTCTAGTTAACTGAGACGTCTGGTGTTGTATATACAGTCTCTAGTTAACTGAGACGTCTGGTGCTGTATATACAGGTTCTAGTTAACTGAGGCGTCTAGTGCTGTATATACAGGTTCTAGTTAACTGAGGCGTCTAGTGCTGTATATACAGTCTCTAGTTAACTGAGACGTCTTGTGCTGTATATACAGTCTCTAGTTAATTGATTTGTGATCTATTCGTGGTTTAACTCCCACTTTCGGTAATTCAGTCATTGTAGGACTTTGTCAATATTGGGCTTTTATAGTGATGCCTGACTACGATACCACGCCGTAGACAAGTGGCATGATGCCACACCTAGTCACATTATCCTGGTACTAGGCCAATCATAACTGGAATTACATGTACCCTTGCACACTGTCACTGGGCAAATGAATTTCAACATCTACCAGTATTTCTGCCTAAGTATTATCTTAATGACAAGAGAGCATGGCTTGAATTTTATTGCCTTTATTGTATCGTGAATTGCTACGTACTAATGTTTTGTTAGGAAATGCCCTGTCGTCTGTTAATAAGACTGAACTTCCTGGTGAGAACCGTCTTCTGCAATCACAGCATTATCGTTCTAATGCCTCTGTTTGCAATATTCGGAATTATCAAGTGTATGTGGGAAATAATCTGTCTGTTTTTAAGCTCTAAATTTAGACCTGTGTGTATATATGTGCGTGCCGAAAATGTTTAAGCGATCAGCTTATGAATACTTTTTATCTATATAAACCCAATTAAAACTAGTGCAAGGAATTGAATTTGTGTAGATAGAATATTTGCACAGACACATGGGCTCTGTAATTAAGCCCAAGAATGTTATTGCTGGCAAAGCTTGTTGTGGGTAGGCCAGCTTATAAGCAGGGTGTACCTCAATCACTTAATATAATTACGCGAATTTTCATAGAGCTATCATACGCGCCAATGAGGTTATTGGTTATTTGACTGGAAAACTTGCAAATACCGCGGTAATCTTTTAAGTTGAGATGCATTTTGAACATTGATAATGACAAAAATAAAACAAAAATATCTGCATGTAAGCGCGAAAATATTTCTGTTATAATCTCTTCTTTTATTTAATGTTTACATTTGTGATACGCTAAATACGATTCCCAATATGAATTAAACCATATAGAAAACTAAGTAAAACGTTCTCTTTATCGCCATTTGTTTTTCTATTCAAACCATAGACCTAATAATCTAACAGAGATCCACAAATCTGTTATAGGTAAAAAGCTCTCGTTAAGTGTTATGATCATGTGACCGCAAGATAACGTGAGATGTGTAAAATTGTGAGATCT
The DNA here is from genome assembly GCA_021229015.1 of Solen grandis. Classification (NCBI taxonomy): domain Eukaryota; kingdom Metazoa; phylum Mollusca; class Bivalvia; order Adapedonta; family Solenidae; genus Solen; species Solen grandis. The sequence goes on along the minus strand of CM037783.1, from coordinate 44,472,918 downwards.
TGCTTAAATCACGTTCACCACGATAAGTCGAAAAGTTTCTCTGCTGAATAGTCTTTGTCTAAACCGATTCCATTTATCTAGAACGTCTACCTTGGAATAAAGAAGTTGTGGTTTCGATCTGCGGATGCTTTACAATCATTTAAGTATATATCTTTGCGTTTTAGGGTATTTCTATGATTGGTTTGCCGGAATCAAGATACTGTGACCGAATGAGGTTGCATATTACCACGCTACAATCTGGTAAAGCACAATGCCAGCAGCAACATGTAGACAATGTCTCCAAAAGGATTAAAATAAAGATAGGATGTGCACCCAACGTAAACAAGCAAACAATCTATTTAAAGGACCCTTCTTTTTTTACAAGAGAGTGGTCAGTGTTAAGCAGGTGCACACAAGTCAACTTGAATCAGTGCTGCACGGCATCAGGAGGGAAACAGCAGACGAGACCGCCGTCTTGAACAAAAATAGACGCTGATCGATATCGACGTCACGGAATCCTGGCATGTCAAGACGCCGCTGGCTTTACGGACCACTGTTAGCCAGACCTTTGTAACATAAAAGATAAATAATGGGTTTTGTCGAGGGCAGGAAATAATAGCTGAAGCCTGAATTAGAGGTAATAGATTGCGTGCTGATTCTAGGGCAATTAATTGTATGTCTTCTGGGTATCTGTGCAAGCAAATTACGAAACAACGATGTGAATGTTTTTCTTTTATTCATGCGCTTTATTTTCTAAGGTATTCGGCCTTTAAGGAGTTCATACGTGCAATGAGTTTTATTTGTTTAAAGCAGAAAGTTGTGATTTTGTTTTAAATTTGGTCACTGCAAATTTCAGATAATGCTATCTCATTGTCTGTGTCACGTGCGTCTCGTCATTATAAAAAGTAACTTTTCTTATTTTCAATAAATAATATAAGCTGAGTTTGCATTAATCAAAATAAGTCAAACGAGGGTTATTTGATTGGCAAGTCTTCATATGTTTTCCTCGGGGACAATTAGAAGGTACTGTCGCGAAAGTAGGTCCTTGAACGATTTTCATTTTACTCAGTTTGAACAATTGGAATCAGTATCCATCTCGACAGTCGAGTACTTCAAAGTCTATGTAGTGATTCCATTTACCTTTACGCTTGTATTGTTAAACTTTATCTGGTCGTCAGATGAAAGACGGTGTTAATTATTCGGGCTCAAATTCCACTATCAATACTTAGCACTATGTAATACTTACTGTCTAGGTAGATACACGTTCCACCATTACTATATTCAAGTACACGAGTATATTGAAATGAATGATTACCTTAATAACTAAGAATATTTGATAAGAAAATGAAACGTTTGGATAGTTTTACTAAGAAACAAGACTGATGAAATTCTACTTAGCGATAAGTATTGTTGGTGGAATTCAACCCATGTCCCTTTAGAATCCTTCATTTTAAGTCTCATTTCTGTCCTAACATCTTCAACCCTCTTTCTCGTTTCTTTTCAAGACTTTCGGATTGCAAAGTTTATGCAGCATTATTTGAAATGACTTGGCATTTACAAGCCCAGGTGGCCACGTGGTTATAGCGTCCGCCCAGTAACCCTGGGGATCCTGGGTTCGGTCCTCGGCCCCGACATACTGTTATGATTTATTTTGAATGGCACTTCATTTGTTTATTTTCCTTGACCTTGATGCTCAGCATATGTGGATAGATTCATGACTGTTAGTCTAGTGTTGGGATAATGTGACTTGTTGTATCTTGCCACTTGTCTACGGGGGTGGGGATATCGCAGAGTGGCATCACTGTCTCTGTCCTATGTAGACGTCCCTAAATGTCTGAACTATTGTCGATTGGCATTAAACCCGAGTAAACAAACAAACGAACATCATTACATAGATAGTCACTTCTTTGTAAACATTGCATTCTGTATATCATATTTGCAAACCCAAAGAATTATTGTTTGTTTGTTAATTGGGTTTAACGTCCCACCGACAGTATTTCAGTCATCCTAAAGAATTAAATAGGATTTAAAAGATAAATACAATTTAAGAAACGGTTCTCCTTGTCCGGACGTTAAGTAATGGATATCGTGATAGAATGTCGTCTAATTTCAAGGAATAGCCCCGGGCGACCAATCCACAATGTTTAAAAAACTGTCTGTGATTTTGTTAGATTTTTTAATATCTTATATATTTCAAAGGATGTTTCATGTGACGATGCCGATTTCTTACCAATGGTAGAATAATGAAAGCCTAACAAGAGTTGGACTATTTGAATATCTAATAGAAATACAATGGATGTTGAGGAAAGATTCAATCATATTATCTCGACAACGGGTCAACCAGTCCTAGAACTACCCATTTTAATGAGCACCATTAATGGACCTAATATTATTGTAATGGACGACTGGGGATTAAGCCCACGACATCCGGATTACGGAGCAGCTGATCTAACCTCTTGGCTACACATAGGACTTGTTTAATTGTATGTTATTAATATGGAGGAAATTTTCTTAGATATTTATGTTAAATGTCGTTTTTCTTGTATTAAGATACATTCAGTTTGTTAAACTGTGTAAAATAATGCATGCATATATTAATGTTAAAAGTAAAATTAATATGGCCGGAAATCAATTGCACCCGGCCGTAAACCCCTACACATATATACACGCCATTTTTGGATGTATATGAGAAGATTCGAAAGAGTGATGTTGTTATGAAGATAGGGACGGGACAAATATGTGTACTGCAGCCGCAGCAGTGGTCGTGCTACATGGCCAATATTTTGTAAATCGAAAGTATGGAAATGAATATTTTGATTGATTTTTCAGTCGGATTGTTCTGCTGTTCATACCCAAGCAATTCCCAAATGGGCAATCTTATAAAGAAGTGCCGGATACTATGTTTCATTCAATTCACTCAAGAAGCGGAGATATGTTCAGACAACAATGAGTGTATTGTAACACAATTTCGTGACAATGGGTTTGGTGCCATGTTTAGGTCAAACCTACCGATTGTTTCTCGTTGTTTCAATACGATGGCCATGTATATTAGGGTTGCATTTTTATCATGATTCCGTAATGGCGGCATATCCTATAAAAGAGCATACAGAACATCGAATAAATTCAGCTCTTACAAAAATACGGATGTATTTTTGGCCACTTTTTGAGGATTTATTGTCATTCGAGCGAACAGCCCAGTGAGTTTCAGGGGAAATCAAAGTTTTAGAAGGGAATGAGATTTTGTTGTTCTTATAGGCGTAATATATCATGTCAGCAACTAAAAAATGGCAACAATCGAGATAACAAAATTTCGACACACTTTTCGCGATCTAAACAAACTATGATACAAGTAGTAACTGCATGTGGTAAACAGATACCGGTCCTTAGATTTAGAAACATTAAAAAAAGAAACAAATAAAAAGAAACTCACAGGTGTAATGGTTTTATAATCTTTTCAAACTGTTTTAACTTGTACTGACAATCCCTTAGAATTAACAGCAAGTTTGTAAATATTATCTAAATGAAATGACTACTGACTGAAACAATAATAGTAAAAACAACATTAAATGATAACTGAATAAAATTTTAGTTGTAAAATCCTGGTCAAAAAGGTCATGTTGCCGACCTTCCTTTATAGTTACAAATACAAAATGTAGTACAAATTTGAAATTATGTACCGAAATTCTTCTCACTGAATTGCATCTTTGCTGTTTGTCACAATTAAAATTTTATGCTCACCTCTAAATATGTTTGTCTTTCTACCTTTCTCTTATTAAGATCTACCTGTTCATCTTTAATAACTTTGTTGTTCTTTCACTTCTCTCTAAATGTGTTTAATACGATGCCCATGTTATCCCCAACCTGAACAAATGCTTCTTTTGTATTAAGTATCTTTAACGAATTTTCCATATTGTACATTTTTGTACGTACTTGGATTAAAATAAAGTGTTGTTCTGTTCTGCACAAAGTTTGTGCAGTATACTAGCTTTGCTCATGTATATATGGCATAGATGCTATAGTTATGTCTTTATCATTGCGCTTACACTAAAAAACAATATTTCAACCCGTACAATGCCATTCCACACAGAATATTTACATATTGAAAAAAAAACTCTTTATATAATCTGCGCAAGTGTGTTTTTATGTTATCGATTTAATTGATACTGTTTCACAACCCTGATCCTCTGATATCACAAGACGATGTATATAACGAAGCTGCCTGTTGTGTCTTCAGGGATTATCATTTCCATGGAATACAAATTATGGATTGTACAAAACATAATGGCATACATACTTCCCAAGTTTACAAAAGCGAGTCAAAAACATTTTTTTAAATTCTGCAGTTAAGATGAAAATATCACAGACTCAAAACATTTGACCTTAGTTGCTAAGCAATGTGTTCAGTAAATTATGTAATATTTAACAATGAATTTCACTTTAATTAGACTTACAATCCCAGAAAGAATTTGGAGAGATCAATCACACAAACAAAAAACTGTTGATATTTATGATTACTGAAAACCTGTTTTGTATATATCAAAGGAATTCTCGAAATGTTGCCTTTCAACTGCATTCAACTAAAAATGACATTTCTATTTCTATCGTTATAAATGATATTATTTTAACTACCTTCTTTTAAGATTAAGAGGTTTCCACAATGCGCATCGCTGGGTTTTATTCGCGTGTCGAATGAAGGAATATATTTTGGATTCACTAGTCGGCGTTCACTGAGATTGTCCGTCCTCTTACTCTTACAAACTTATACTTATGGGCATAATTTCTCGGTCAAGTTCGATAATTCCAGATACTCCAGAGTTACGACGCTTGAATTGACGAAAAGTGGCAAAATAACATTGTCCGCACAGTTACTTAGCAAAAACTTGAACCAGTCTGCACTAAACTTTGTGAATGGTTACAACAGTTCGACCAAGTTCGACAACATGTCAGAATGTCTAAGACACTCCAGAGTTATGGCCATTCAACTGATAAAAAATGCAAAATTAACAGTGTCCGCTATCTTACTCTTACAAACTATTTTGTATGGGCACACTATCTCGGTCAAGTTCGATAATTAGCTAAAATGTCACAGGCACTCCAGAGTAACGTTCCTTGACTTGATGAAAAATGGTCAAACTCTTAGCAAATGTGAACCAGCCTGTTCCAAACGTGTCCACAATGTGTAAGGGCGCTATCTCTCGTCAAGGGTTCGCAATCCAGTCAGAATGTCTTAGACATTCCAGGGTAACGACATTTGAATTTAAGAAAAATCAAAATTACAGGATCTAATTCAACCAACAATACTTAGCGCTAAGTAATACTTAAATTCTTCAACTATATAGATACGCATTCCACCATTACTATTTTACTAATTTTGAATTAATTATTATCTTAATGACTAACAATAATTGATAAGAAATGAAACATTTTGGTATTTTTATTAGAGAAACAAAGACTAATAAATTTCGTCCTATAGTATTTAGGGTTTACGTAGCGCTAAGAATTGTTGGTGGAATCATAGGAGCCTGGTGACTTATTATTATTATTTTAAATGTTATTTATTTATTTATAATTAAATTGCTTTTCTACATATTTTCACTCACAAAAACATAAAAAGCAAAAGTAAAGTAAAAATATTCGATATTAAAATTCATCATTTTACATCCGTTTCTCGGTATTCTATAAAGCCTCAAGGAGTGACACCCGCCATTGTTTTCGCAACGTTGTCGCAGAGTAACATCCCTTGTATGGAATGCAGTAATTGCTTTATCCAGTTTTGCTTTATCCCGACCTTTTCTGAATGTCAGTCTTTATTTAGATTTTGGACGAAGAGTTACACACCTTTCTCAAACAATGTGTCAACACCGGTCTTGATGACAAGTGCAAGCTTGTGACGTCACAGTCTCTATTTATGGAACGTTTCTCTCTATATAAAATGATGATATCGTCCTAACCTAAGCTGGTAGCCTGTGCAGACTGCAACAGGGAGTTTGGATGTTAGAAAGAAAACAACAGTCTTTTACAAACCGAAATGGATGAAAGACAAAACTTAAAAAAATGGTATGATGGAAATAATAGCAATAATCTATGATAAATTATACGAGACTATCATGAAATATTACCGTATAATTGAAAAGCGGAAAATTATACATGTGGAGAGACCCTAAAAAGTCTAAAAGTATCGAGCTCGTATAAGAATATATATATATATAGCTATTGGATGGATGCAGGCACGAAGGCAGTTTTAAAAAAAGATTAGGGAATGGGTTTCCCGTGCATGTCAAAAACAGCGAGTGATTTTCCGTTGTTAAAATGCGCCGCACGATAGAAACAGGAACCAAGAACGAATAAAGCTGAATCAGTTTTTCAAAGGGATGTGACTCTGTGACAACGTTGCGAAAACAATGGCGGGTGTCATTCCTTGAGGCTTTATAGAATACCGAGAAACGGATGTAAAATGATAATTTTAATATCGAATATTTTTACTTTACTTTTGCTTTTTATGTTTTTGTGGGTTAAAATATATAGAAAAACAATTAAATAAATAAAAAAATAAAAATAAAATAATAATAATAAGTCACCAAGCTCCTATGGGTGGAATTTGACACAGTCTTCCCACTCTCACTCTAAAAAACTTGGACCAATCTTTAAAAAAAACTTTGTCACAATGTGAATGGGCACAGTAATTCGACCAAGTTCGATAACAAGCCAGAATGTTGTAACATTGACAGTTTCCGCTCTCTAACACTGACAATCCAATCTTTACCAAAATTTTGTTTAGCAGAATATGTCGAGCAGCATGTTCGATAATCAGTCAGACTTTCCCTGACACTCCAGACTTATGGCCCTTGAATTAATGAACTTGCAGATTAGGCGTATTTTGCAAACGGTTTGTTATCGTTTTCACCATAGGATATGTTTACCCCTCATCCTCGCTATAACTACGTGTTTCATGTCGTGGTAATGAATACAATATCTCATTTCACCCATACGTTCGTATGAGCAAATTTGTTCAAGTCGAAAGAATGCCGGATATTGTACCTGCAAAGTTTTTTATTTACACAATAGCATGAGTACAAAATATGATAGGTGGTCATTTCGTCACAATATGCAACTCCTCGCTATTCGCTATATAACTCATCGCTATTTGCGACAAAAGGAAAAAAAAAGCACAAGAAAAATAACAATCTTATACGGGTATATATCCGTGTAGGAGGTGTATTTTCTTTCGTACGAAGTTCAGTGAAAAGAATACTTGCTGGTTATAGGAATGAAACATTCAAAATTTGACCAAATAGTGGATATTAACAGACATTTTGAGTGAAAGTAAATGATGGTTTATGTTACCATCGCTGATAGTACATATTTTCTGCATGTAAATACATAACTTAATAAGAAACTTCCGACGATGCGCAACACTGTATTTATGTTGACCACCTGTTTATCAGTTAAAATTTTTCGTTCGAAACTATAATTTCCCCAGATTCACGCTATCTGGTGGGAGTGTAAAATTTAAGTGTTTATTTTTTTATTCAAACCAATAAAAGCTATCCCTCAAATTTCACAGTTATTTTCCCTCTCTAAAATATACGTGGAAATACAAATAGCAAAATATTCGTGAAATAACTTTAAAATAAGGACAGATTTTTTTTGAATTTTTTTTTCATATTTTCTTAAATCTTTGTCAGCATACTATAAACTGGTCAATACATTGTATATAGCATGCATACATGTATGTTTTACTAAGTTTCTTCAAATATAGTAGGAATATGTGATATATTATTTAAAATTAAATCATATTGTCTTCGTTTTCACGCGAATGTCTGTCATTGTCATGTCACATACTTTCAATAAAATAAAATATATATCCATCTGTAATGATTCAAACAAAACATCAAAACAAAATCAGAAATTAAATGAGGATTGTACTTCTCTCGAAGACCTTGGGCGAAAAGCTGACCATTTATAATTGAGAATATTATGTTGCAAGGAAATAACTGACCTTAATGTGTACCAGAAACTTTATACTTTGATGTTCATATTTTTTTTTTCTTTTTAGATTTAACTCATAAACTTATACATAGCCTGTCCGTCTTTATCACATTTTATTTTCTTTCGGCAAAACAATATGGAAATTAACATTTAAAATATCAAACAAAGTTTAATCCAATATTCTATCATTGCATTAACGGAGCATTTAAATAGTTATTTACCACCAAAATTAGACTGCCTTTTTTATCATGAGTCCTCTTTGAAGAATTGCAAGTTCAATGGTTTAAGTCTAACAATTAATCATTAAAAAAAAAAATAAAAGAAAAAAAACATACCAGGTGGGCAGTAATCCCCACTATGTGTACACACGAGCACTACAAGGAAGGGATATTCCGAGTATGATATTTTACCCGGAGCATGTTCCCTGTCAGGAGGAAGAGAGCCGTCAGTTGCACGGGGTCCGCTGAATAAACAACTCATCAACTTCGTAAATAGCCGATTATTTGGCAGGTTGTAGATACAGGCACTGGCTTGTAACTTATAATTGAAAATTGGTCAGAATTGACGCTGGCGTTTATTGTTCTACGAGGCATGCCTATATACCTGAAAGCATCTTTCAATACATAAAACCTTTAGTTAATTTCCCTTGACTTTATCTCTACGCGAGGAAGAAAGATTTCATTGATTTTTACTAATCTCTAAGGAATGGAAAACAAATATTTGTCTATATATTTAACTAGTTGGTTGGATATTCGCATACATTTTATAATACGACTCATGCTTCGTGAGACTTATGCTGTATATTTTGCTATTCCATTTTTCGGTATCTTTAGAGATATGTACACACACTTTTTAGCAGTATAGCATATAACGAGCTTGCTGTTCAAACATAAAATGCTTTATAGTCTTTTTTATATATCTCGGACAAAGCACGGAGAGCCTTGGATGTGAACTAAAATCAAATTTGCAACGCTAGGTAGCCATTTTATCAATTAGTGAGAGATAACAAACAAGAGGGCTTGTAGCTCGTTACTTTGATGTTGGAGAGGATGTACAGTACATTATGGTACAGCAGACAGAAAAGGGTGCCCGGGGTTCCGACTGTCTACTGATGACTCCGAGTCCCAGCTTATCGACCGGCTTATCAGCTGCCGTTGATTTCCTTAGATGCTCTCAATTCTTAAGATGCTTCTATTTGCACTCTTAGATTTTAGCATGAGAAAACAAATGCGCATTTCGTTCGAAACTTTTAAGACATTTTCGAGAAGGTTTGTGATGCGTTACGTGCAGTTCTGTCATTAGCATCTCTTTTTGCATGCAAACTTTTGTTGGGCTGATGTAAAGACGAGAAAAATCCGTCTGATTACCATAGCAACACTTTAATTAGTCGAGCCTTGGCATCGCTATCAAATTCCAACACCATCTCAATTTTAATGTATTAATATATAACGCTTGTATCTCATTAGCAAAATTATAGTCTGCCTGGAATTCTTAATGAGGTAGATTTTATGTGTTATAGAAACTTGAATAATGAATTATTTGATCATCTTTATATATGGCTCATATTGTGTTACTGTATGAAAAAAAAATACCAGTAAGAAAATACTAATATATATAGTATGAACATTCTCATCTTGAAGTTGTGCCCGATATGTGTTCCTTAGTAAAGTGACCAAACCCCAGTCTCTGATTATGTGTGCACATTTGCACAAAATAATTTTCACTATGAGGAAAACCTTAATTTAAATTTGTGTAACATTGACATTTACATGATGTACGTATTTTATCACAATATTACTCAAGAGCATGTCGTATCTACATTTGTTTCTTGGCTTGCTTGTCGTTGATGCACCACTTTTACTTCGTTCACATGTTTTCATTAACTGTAATCGTTTTGATTGAAGAACATGCACATCTAAGGCTTGAAAGCCTGTGCATAACCACTCGTTATATATAATTTGTATGCCTGGCAAATATATTGCTATCATAGTCATTTATTGAGACAGATCTATCAAATATCGTCGATTCTCCATAGAAGTAATTTAGTGTTTCAGCTCCCCAGAACTATCATGCTGTGTGTTGTTTATCAACAGGCATTAATCTCCTTTTATGAATGATAACCAATTGGTATAAATCGCCGTGATACCTTTACACTGCACACTGTAATGTGATGCGTATGAGGTTCTGTAGGGGGGGGGGGGGGGGATGTCTAACGGAGAAGTTTCAAGTGTTGATCACCAAAGGGGATATGCTAGATTAGGGATAAACGTCGGCTTTGTTTTGCTACTTTTCTGTACATTTTGTGATGAAATTTAATGTTATCATAAACTTTATGTTTTATGCTTGGTTAAAACAAACAGTTGAGAATGATTTTTCTTTTCTTTTTTTCATTTTTTTATTATTATTATAATTATTATTATTTTTAAAAGAAGTGTATTTTAAAATACTTTATAATTACAATGATAGTCCTATAATTCATAAATGAAAAAAATGTCTCAAACGAACTTGTTCAAAATCTATCATTCATTGCTATTCAGTAAATGAATGGATATATCATATTTCAATTATAAAATAATTAAATTTATCACCATTAAAATACGTTGGACCTAATAAGAAACATAATCAGCAAAGAGTACTGTACTATACTCATATAAACTACTTATCAACCTTCTCAGGTCTTTGCTTGACCGTAACTGCCCCAGACATGATCTCTGTATTTTTATTTAGACTTCGTGGTAGTAAAACAGTTACCGCAATGGCCATTACAAGTATGTTACTCGTCTGGCAGATGTAAACACCAACGTACTTTGTGCATAATGTTTTCATTATGCAGTTGTAGTAATCGGTCTGCTCCTGTACAGGAGAGGTAAACGTCAGGACATTTCATAGTTCATTGCCTTTATGGTTTCTTTAAGTATTGGCCATTGAATGACCCTCTAACTGTAACTGACTGGATGCACTTTTCAGCACAAGTGTTGCCAATATGCCCTAACCCGCTGGGCAGTCTACATTAGCCATTGAATATAATCAAGAAGTTAAACAAATCACTGCGGCTTAACGGCAGTTTGGCGGGATTCCTAATCGAGGTTTATATAATACTGGTACGTCTTCAATAAATAAATAAAGAAAGAAAGAAAGAAAGAAAAGAAAAAAAGAAAGAAAGAAAACCAGGACGTAAGCTTAGGGGAGATGGTGCCAGAACCACTGTCTGCGACGTACTCGCTTGGCTTCTTTGTTAGGCTAGTACTTTGCGTGCAGGAGGGGCACAAAATCCTCCAGTAGGTTTTGAACCAACAATCTCGGATACGCAGTCATGTACATTGCCACTAAACCACGGACTATTTTGTTTGCGAGGAATATTTACTTCCCTCACAACAAAGTGTACATTGAATTGTTTTTTGCATTCTTATTCTTAGTTCACCTTAGCAGGTGAGCTATTGTGACCGATGAATGTCCGGCGTCCGTCGTCAATATTGAACTTAAACATTTTTTCATAAACTACTGGGCCAGTTTTCATAAAACTTAAAGGGAATGTTCATTGGGTTGTCCTCTTTCAAAGTTGTTAAAATAATTTAATTCCATGTCAAAAGTTGGTTGCCATGACAACAGAAAGGGAAAAATGTTAAAACTTCAAAACTTTTCTTCTCCAAATGTGCTGGCTGGATTTCAAAGTTATTTGGCACAGATGTTCCTTAGGTCACTATCTACCAAGATTGTTCAATTATTTCATCCACTTGAAAAGCATGGCCGCCAGGGGGCGGAACCTGTTTTCCGTATATGCATATAAATGTGGTTCAAATCTGAAATTTGAAAATTCTTCTTGCCTAAAAGTACTGGCTGGATTTCAAAGTTTTTTTGTTTGTTTTTTTGGCACAGGTGTTTCATTGGTCACTCTCTACCAAGATTGCTCAAATTATTTGGATTGGTAAAAAAACATTGCCACCAGTGGGCTAAGCCCATTTTCCTTATATGTATATAGTACAAATTTGAAAATTTGTCAAATTCTTCCTTCGTCCAATAGTACTCACTCGATTTATGGCTGGCAGAGGGCAGAGCACATTTTCCATAATATCATAAGATATTTGCTGTTTCTTTTCCTCCCACTAATACCTGAGTGATCCCAGGGCCATCATAGTCCTCTTGTTTATGTGAACGTACAGACTAATGAAGGAATAATATACAAATAACATAACTGAGTCCCACCCGCCCACACAGACGTAAGCAAACATCCATATATATGCAAAAAGATAATACATTTTTATTTGACGTTTGCATACACGTAGAAATGGATGAACGATGCGCCCACTCCCTTATTATTTTCTTTATTACTCTTATCTAAGTAAGTTATCTTCTGTGTATTGCACCATGATGTCTGTCTGCACCTTGTATGAGAGAGCAATCGCAATGGGAATTCTTTTATGAAATCAAAACGCTAAATTTACCACGCTTTGATTTTTAAACATTTTAATTGCAGATTTTTGGTAGAGTTATTTATTTATTTATTTTATTTATTTAGGTAATTAAAAATTGAAATATCCTCATTAAGGAAATCATTAGAGATAGAAAGAGTTTTATTTAGTTTTTTTTATCCAGTCTATGACCAAGTATATAGATATACCAGCTAGTGTTACCATAGTTTCCATTCTTAACTCACGAAACCGGGCATACTGTCACTTATCTATACAGGCATGCTTAAAATCCTGAGCGTTGATTTTTGCTAATGCAGACATGTAACGCAAACCTTGAGCGACGATAGAAACCAGCGATGCTATCTGAAACATGATCCGTTGTTGAAATGGCATTGTCTTCATGTACAAGCACTTTAACCATAAGTTTGAAAACCCCAAAACATGGTGTTTTCAGATGTGGATTGTGTTACTGCATTTATCGATATATCAGATTAGCATAAATTCAGTCGTAGGGAAATAAGGGGGAAAGAACAATTATATATTTGATTAATGAAGTTTAAACCCGGTAATGTAAACACGTTTTCAAATTCCCCTCCCTGGGAACATTAAAGGCGTTGTCACATGACCTCCGACGATCTGATTTTCCCTCCCCATTGTCAATTGACCCTATTTTTAATTCCCCACGGGGTATAGCTTGAATGCGTAGTTCCAGGATAGACGCAGCTTGAAATGGTTTGAAAAAGTTATTTCGAGCAGTTTTAGTTCACCTGAGCACGCTCAATGTGAGCTATTGTGATAACTTCCGTCCGTCTTCAGTCGTCCATCGTCAACAATATGCTATAAACGACATTTCCCCTGAAGCCGCTAGACAGAATTTGATTAAACTTGGCAGGGGTGATCCCAAAACGTTGCTTAAATAAACTTGATCCATGAAGAAGTCTGGTTGCCATGGTAACGGAAAAAATATGAAAAAATACAAAAATCATCTCTTTCAAAACTACTGGCCAGATTTCAGAATGTTTTAGTACATAAATTATGTTCCTTGCGTAACCCTCTGCCAAGATCGGTAAATTATTTCGATCCGTGAAAAAACATGGCCGCAAGGGGCGGGGCTAATTTAACTTAAATGTTTAGTAAAAACTTAAACGACATCTCCTCTGAAACCACTGGTCAGAATTTGGTTAAACTTTGCAGTGATGATCCTGTGGTGAACTCTCATAAGAGTTGCTAAAATAAACTTGATTCATTTATAACTCCGGCTGCCGTCGCAACAGAAAGAAAAAAAATCTTAAAAACTCATATCCTTTAAAACTACTGGCCAGATTTCAAAATGTTTTAGTACAGATGTTCCTTGGGTAACCCTCTACCAAGATTGCTCAAATTATTCCGATCCGTAAAAAAATATCTTGCCGCCAGGGGCGGGGCTTATTTGCCTTAAATGTAAATAGTTAAAACTGTAAATGACATCTCCTCTGAAACCGTTAGACAGAATTTGATTAAACTTGGCAGAGATTATCCTTGAGTACACCTTCATAAAAGTTACTAAAATAAACTTAATCCATGTAGAACTCTGGTTGCCATAGCAACATAAAATATGAAAACTTTAAAAATCATCTCCTTCAAAACTACTGGTCAGATTTCAGAATGTTTAAGTACAGAGTAATGACTATTATCTTGCCAAGTCTGACTTGGTATTGGACCACTATCTCCATTTATGGCTCTTGAAGAAAAACAAGACAAGATTAAAAAAAATATTTTAATGGACGGCTTATAATAAGCATACTGTCCCCCTGTATTTCTCTTTTCTACTGTTTTGACATTATAACCTAAACTGTCTATGCACAGGACCTTTATATTATATATAAAATGAAAAATAATTTAATAATAATAATAAAATGACCTCTCTTAATATTAATATTATTTATATATAGAGAGGCAGTTATTACTACATAATTTTCCCTCCACGAGTCCCGAGTCTCTCTAGGCTTAAAAAATATGACTCCTAATTAAGTAGCATATTCCATATATTTTATGGCATCTTGTGAATGCGTTGAAATTTAAACTTTGAATCCTGACACCGAAATTATTACATCTAAGATGAAAAGTGCATGGGTTAAAAAAAATAATTGGAATGGTCTTTTTTATTTTTTTTTTAACTAGGAATTAAAATCTAAAAAAATCGACCTCTCCATCTATTATTTTGTTATTTTTTATGTTTAAATCAAAGGGAAGCAAATACACATTAACAAAAGCAAAATAAAGGATGTATAAGATTACTATTTAAAACAAACTATACAAATATAACTCAAGAATTTAAAAAAAAATAGACTTCGTCTCCAAATGACTAAAATACTGTCGGTGGGACGTTAAACCCAACAAACAATTGCAAAAGACGTGTTTAAATAAGGCTATAAATAATCAATCTGATTAAAACAGCAGGACTAGCACTACACAGACTATTGTACTGTATTGATATCTACACCATGCGTTCTTTATTTTACGTTTACATAATAACAAGATAAACATTACATATTACTTATCCCACCCATCATGTTATAATTAAACTAATATGTATAATTACAAGCTCAATAAAGAGGACATGAAAGCGTTAAGTAGGTCATGACCGATGTGTATGTAAACATCATTACTGATGATGATACATACATCTACTGACTAACAATCTATTGAATATGATAAATTACACTGAAAACTATTTAAAACAAACAGAAACTACGTATTTGAATCCCCTAAACAATCACATATAAAAAAATCGGTCACTGAAAACTTACTTTCGATTGTAATTACAATTTTACACATGCGCAAACGGAAGTGTAAATCCATTTTTAGCTCGACTATTCGTAGAATATGAGAGCTATTGTAGTCACCCTGGCGTCGGCGTTGGCGTTGCAGCTTTTGGTTAAAGTTTTGCGTGCAAGCTACTATCTAGTTTGTATCTCAATAACCATTCATGGTATTGACTTGAAAGTTTACAAATATGTTCAGGGGCATCAGACAACCAAGGTAGATAACTCTTGATGGAATATATATCAAGTTATGGCCCCTTTTTAACTTAGAAATTTTGGTTAAAGTTTTGCATGCAAGGTACTTTCATGCTAATATCTCAGTATCCAGGCATGGGATTGATTTGAAACATCTTTAATACGTTAAGGGGTATCATACTTTCATGGTAGATAATTTTGGAAATGCCCTTTTTACTTAGAAATTTTGGTTAAAGTTTTGCATGCAAGTTACTTTCATGCTTATATCTCAGTATCCAGGCATGGGATTGATTTGAAACTTCTTTAATATGCTTAGGGGTATCATACTATCAAGGTTGATAACTTTTGATGGAATAAATTAAAAATTATGACCCCCTTTTAACTTAGAATTTTGGTTAAATCTTTGCATTCAAGCTACTATCCAGCTTATATCTCAGAAATTGCTTGTGGAATTGATTAGAAAGTTTAGGTGTGTCTTCAAGTGCATCAGAAAACAGGAGGATAACTTTTGGACTGATGCAAATTATGGCCCTTTTCTAACATGGATTTTTGGTTTAAGTTTTGCATGCACAGTGTTATTGTGCTTATGTCTCAGTAACTAGGCATGGGATTGATTTTAGACATCATAAATATATTAAGGGGTATCAGACTATCAAGGTATATCATTTTTTACTATTACTATGAAGGGCAAGAATTTAAATAGATTTCATTTGATTTACCAACAAGCATTTTGAATAGTCGAGCGTGCTGTCCTCTGACAGCTCTTGTTTGGACATACTAATATATATTTACAGTACTTAATAACAGCATTGTATACAGTTCTGAATACCGTCCATTTTAAAAAAACAAAAAGGATTATTGCCTTGTGTGGAAGTTATGGTCCATGATACTTAAGGTTGCCTTAGTAGTACTCGGGTGAGGTATATAGGGCCATCATGGCGCTCTTGTTTATATTCCACAGTCGGGCATTTGGAACGGGGCATGGTGGGGGGGGGGGGGGGGGGGACTTAAAACATTTAAAACGTTTTCTATTTCCTTATTAACTGTATGTGTAATTTGCTACAAGGTTTGTGTAATTTCTGAAAGAATTACGCGTAATCTTATTTGTGTGAAATAAAAGTGCACATCGTTGTGGTATGTTTGATCGATTTTACTTCTTATTATCAAAACATGTCAGTTTGATTAATTGTTTTATTCTTGCAATTGATCTGCACGTCCGTACGTTCTTATACGGTGGGTATTGCTGTTAATATATGTAGGAATCAAATCGTCAAATACCGATTTTTTCCGAGTGTTTATGTACTAAGAATTCACCACCGTCTGCGGAGAACTGTTTAAATTTATGACACAGTACTTTGATTGATTTGTGTAGTTGCATTAGCCAGATCTACACTCTCATATCAGAGAAATAAATTACACAGGCTTTGAAAAGAGTATACATATCAGCTTGAGAATCACACAGCTATATGGGCTGCCCTCGGCAGTTTTCTGAATTCTTAAGCCCCTGTACATCCTGATAGTTTTTACATGAATAAGGACTGGGTCGAATTCCACCAACAATTCTTAGCGCTAAGTAAAACTAAAATACTTAAGGGCGAATTTCATTAGCCTTGTTTTTCTAATAAAATATCCGAATGTTTAATTTCCTATCAATTCTTGTCAGTAATTAAGGTAATAATTCATTTAAAACTTAGTCGTGTCCTTATATTTCATAAAATAGCAATGGTTGAATGTGTATCTACCTAGTTTAAGAATTTCAATATTACTTAGCGTTAAGTATTGTTGATGGAATTCGAGCCAGGTGTTCAGTGAACTGAAAATATTTGATAGAATCCCGTATCGTTGTTGTGTTTCTGCATGCATCCACTGAATTAAGAGTGTCTATAACGGCAAACATGTAGATGAACAATTGTAGAACGTGCTCGTGGTGCACGTGTTCATTTAATGAAATAAGTTGAAGTTAAGGCTCTTCTTCTACCAGAATGATTTTCAAGATAATACATTTATATCTAAAGTGTACTCATATTCATGAAAACAAATTGTCTGTTTTTAGCTCACATGAGCACAACGTGCTCAAGGTGAGCTTTTCTGATCGCCTTTTGTCCGGCGTCCGTCGTCCGTCGTCCGTGCGTGCGTGCGTGCGTGCGTCCGGCGTCAACAATTGCTTCAAACAACATCTCCTCCTAAACGGCTTGGCCAATTTGAAAAATATTTTGCAGGAATGTTCCTTGGATGAAGCTCTACTAAAGTTGTATAAATGGTTCTGGTCCATTGCATAATTAGGTCACAGGAGCTAAAAATAGATTTTAAAAATGAAAATGTAAAAAATCTTCTTCTCTGAAACCACAAGGCCTAGCCTTTTGATTTTTGGTATGTAGCATGATCTTATGACTCTCTACCAGGATTGTACAAATTATGACCCTGGGGTCAAAATTGGCCCCGCCCCAGGGGTCACTTGATTTCACATAGGCTAATATAGGAAAAACTTGAAAAAATCTTCTTCTCCGAAACCACAAGGCCTAACCTTTTGATTTTTGGTATGTAGCATCATCTTATGGGCCACTACCAAGATTGTACAAATCATAGCCCTATGGTGATAAATGACCCCGCACCAGGGGTCACTTGTTTTACATAGAGTTATATAGAAAAATCTTAAAAAATCTTCTTCCATGAATGCATAAGGCCTAGAGCTTAGATATTTGGTATGTAGCATCATCTTATGGGCCACTACCAAGATTGTACAAATCATAGCCCTATGGTGATAAATGACCCCGCACCAGGGGTCACTTGTTTTACATAGAGTTATATAGAAAAATCTTAAAAAATCTTCTTCATGAATCATAAGGCCTAGAGCTTAGATATTTGGTATGTAGCATCATCTTATGGGCCACTACCAAGATTGTACAAATCATGGTGATAAATGACCCTGCACCAGGGGTCACTTGTTTTACATAGAGTTATATAGGAAAATCTTAAAAAATCTTCTTCCATGAATGCTTAGATATTTGGTATGAAGCATCATCTTATGGGCCACTACCAAGATTGTACAAATCATAGCCCTATGGTGATAAATGACCCCGCACCAGGGGTCACTTGTTTTACACAGAGTTATAGAGGAAAATCTTAAAAAATCTTCTTCTATGAATCCATAAGGCCTAGAGCTTAGATATTTGGTATGTAGCATCATCTTATGGGCCACTACCAAGATTGTACAAATCATAGCCCTATGGTGATAAATGACCCCGCACCAGGGGTCACTTGTTTTACATAGAGTTATATAGAAAATCTTAAAAAATCTTCTTCTATGAATCCATAAGGCCTAGAGCTTAGATATTTGGTATGTAGCATCATCTTATGGGCCACTACCAAGATTGTACAAATCATAGCCCTATGGTGATAAATGACCCCGCACCAGGGGTCACTTGTTTTACATAGAGTTATATAGGAAAATCTTAAAAAATCTTCTTCTATGAATCCATAAGGCCTAGAGCTTAGATATTTGGTATGTAGCATCATCTTATGGGCCACTACCAAGATTGTACAAATCATAGCCCAATGGTGATAAATGACCCCACACCAGGGGTCACTTGTTTTACATAGAGTTAAATAGGAAAATCTTAAAAAATCTTCTTCTATGAATCAATAAGGCCTAGAGCTAAGATTTTTGGTATGTTGTAGCATCTAATGGTTCATTACAAAGATTTTCAAAGTCTTGGCCCTACGGTGATAAATGACCCTGCGCCCAAGTCTTCTCTGAAACCATATGGCCCATTGCTTAGGTATTTGGTGTGTAGTATTGTCAGGGGTAAAATGTTTTAGATTAAGTTATATCAGAATCCTTGTCTGTTTAAAAACCTTGACATCAGTTGAAGCAATGGTACTCAGGTGAGCGATTCAGGGCCATCATGGCCCTCTTGTTTATACTTCTATACAAACAATCTGGAAGTAAACGACTCATTTTCCCATTCCCCCATCTATTTCTACAATCTTAAATTTCATTATCTTTCATTTCGCACCCCCCCCACACACACACACACCCGATATATAATTTGATTTTTATGTATTGATAAATAACACTTATTGCTTATTATTTAATTAAGATTCGTCAAGTTTTTTGTTTTGTTTGGTGAGTGTTTTAATAAATGTTATACCCAATCGAGTGCTTGTCCCGGCCCGCCCTCGGGATGATCTAGACGTCACCTTTTGACTTAAATATTATCGTAGCGAAAGTCAGTTCCAAAACAACAACAATATTACATTAATCTATTTTAGAGATGAGTTTTGACGTTATCATTTATCATATCATAGCATTGTGATTATTTTACAAAACCAGGTTGAATGAAAAAGAATAGAAAATACCTATCGAGCCGTGTGGTAGCCTTTTTTAGCTCACCTGAGCACTTGTGCTCGGGTGAGCTTTTGTGATCGCCTTTTGTCCGTCGTGCGTCGTCAGTCGTCCGTCGTCAACAATTGCTTGTGAACACTCTAGAGGCCACAGTTTTGGCCCAATCTTCATGAAACTTGGTATGTTTGTACATGATATCTCGGTGAGTTCGAAATTGGGTCATGTGGGGTCAAAAACTAGGTCACTAGGTCAAATCTTAGAAAAACCTTGTGAACACTCTAGAGGCCACAAATTTGGCCCAATCTTCATGAAACTTAATCAGGATGTTTGTCTACATGATATCTCGGATGAGTTCGAAATTGGGTCATGTGGGGTCAAAAACTAGGTCACTAGGTCAAATCCTTGAAAAACCTTGTGAACACTCTAGAGGCCACAGTTTTGGCCCAATCTTCATGAAACTTGGTCAGGATGTTTGTCTACATGATATCTCGGATGAGTTCGAAAATGGGTAATGTGGGGTCAAAAACTAGGTCACCAGGTCAAATCTTAGAAAAACCTTTTGAACACTGTACAGGCCACAGTTTTGGCCTAATCTGAAAAATGGTCAGGGTGTTTGTCTACATGATATCTTCGATGAGTTCGAAAATGGGTAATGTGGGGTCAAAAACTAGGTCACCAGGTCAAATCTAAGAAAACCTTGTGAACCTCTAGAGGCCACAGTTTTAGCCAAATCTTCAATAGATTTGGTCAGGATGTTTGTCTAATTGATATATTGGATGAGTTTGAAAATGAGTCACATGAGGTCAAAAACTAGGTCACCAGGTCAAATCTAAGAAAAACCTTGTGAACACTCTAGAGGCCTACATTTTTGTCCCAGTCTTCATTAAACTTAATATGAATGATGACTGCATGAATTCCCAGTTGAGTGCAAATTCAGGTAGGATCAATATGTAGGTCACTTAGTCAAATGTTAGAAAAACACTTTTAGATGCCAGATTTTTTGTCATTATGCCTAACACTGCCATCTTACTCAGGTGAGCGATACAGGGCCATCTTGGCCCTCTTGTTTTAAGCTAGTCTTGTATATAATTACAGCAGTAAATGTGTCTACCAGTGTCAGTGACCATCATGCGCATCTTCCGACCCCGCCTTTTAGTTTTCTCATCAATCTCGTGACGTCACTTCATTTATTTACATAACATGCATATATGATAATTGTTGTTAATAATGCCTTTAAATTTGGAATGATGGTATTGGCAGACAAGGGCAAATATCTGTGTCAAGAATATTGTTAGGATTATAGCCCCTTAGTCTGTTGTCAGTGCGGTATGCACCTTAAGTGATCAATCAGTTTAATCCTGACTTAAACAGACAACTAAAATTATCTCATTATTTTCCAGTTTTCAATATGAACCACGCAGTACAGTCATAGAAAGTAAAGTTTTGATGAAGCCGCGGTATGACTGGTTTTATCAGAATAATTGTTTCCTCTCTTTCCAATCGAGGTTAATAAAAAAAAAGGAAAAAAAAAAGAGTAGAAGTAAAACAAATACATTTACCTTAATTGGATCCTTTCAATTCGTTTTTCGCTGTGAATCACCAATATTTCCCTGATAGCTAAATTATGCCATATATCAATGGAGGTATAAAGCATGTCCCTTTGTACATGCAAACTATGCGACTACAACACTCGGACATGTACCTGTGTGTACAATGTCCAGTGACCTGGTCGTTGGATAGGAATAAAACCAACACAACATCAGGATGTTCACAAAAATTGTTTGCTTAATGTTTGTTAGTGTTGTACTCGACATTAGATCTATATGGCATTTCGCATTATCATAACTCAAGTCATAAAACATATTTGGTAAGATGGATGAAATAAAATTAAATGCTAGATCCATGCTTTTATTTAAATTCCCTATGGGGAGCCACAGCCACACATCGTTACGTCACATATATTATTTTACGTAATTTCTAACCAGGCTTAGTCGACGCGAGGAAAATATCAAATTACCATAAAGGAATTTTTATTTTAAAGCTTCACTGATAACACTTTATTATATTTCCATGTTTTAGGTAGAAAGGTTACACAATATCTATGAAGGGCGCCGTGGTCAAGTGTACCAGACTTGACTGAGGATCCCTGGGTTTTAGATCAAGTTTGGGAGCACTGATTTTTCATGTTCTTCCCAGGAGTCCAGTAGATCTTCTGGTCAGCCCTTAGAGAGACTATTGTAAAAGTTGTAACGACTTGTTAGAATCAATGATATTACTTATTTATATTACTTATAAATTTGAACATATCGTTCACTGCAGAAGATGAGCATTTGATGTAACTTGCAGATTTCAAACATGCGTTTAACTATAATGACGTCAAATAACATTTGACGTCAAATCGATAGAAATAATCATACGTCATATTGAATATTTAGCTTTAGGGGAACGAGAGAGATACGAAAAAGGCACTAAAATAGCAGGACCGAACTAGAACTCGTGAAAATATTGTTTTCTATAACCAGGCATGAAAGACTTACTAAGTAATTACATGACATTAAATATCTATTCCTTTAATTTATGATGTGGGATTTATCTAGATCTATATTTCATGAAGGTTTTATCTCTCAAGAACAGAATCCAGTGTCCAAATTGTGAAAATGTTTTTTTCTTCTCTGAAATGCATTTGATATGTACAACACAACAATGTAAAGACGCTTGTTTCGAGAAACCACAAACCTTGTATTTTCTAGTTCAGGCCCCGATATATGACTGCTGTAGGTTTACAGCCGCATGCTGATAATGCGTTAATTGCGTGCTCCATTGTTGTCCATCTTTGTTGATTCTTTGTATGTCAATAACATTTTATGGCCTGTCCGGCGTGCTTTCTTGTGATTAGTCCAGGCCATGAAAATCTACGATGTCCACCACACATACACTGGACATAGATTATCAATAATTTATCACTGTCAAAGTCATATCATGATACAGACTTCAGTTCTATACATCGTTAACATTTCTGTTCTTGAATTAATGGGAACTACTGATGATAAGTTCTTAATGTATTGAACAGATGAACAAAGGATTAGAAGCATGGCCCCAAATGCAGCGTGAGTCTGGTAGGGGAATGTACTTCATTGAATAATAAACTGTCAGAAGTTAATAACATACTTTTTCCCGATCGACGAGCATGATGGGAGTGATCCAAACCGAACTATCGTCAGCTGAAAGCCAGTTATAAGGGCTCATCAGCTAATATCAAAAGAAGTCTAGTTTTAAAAGACGACATTTGTATAACAAACACTTTTATTCTTATCATAAATTTATAAGGTTATTTTGCTCAGGAGCTATTCTTTATAGAAATTCCGTTTAGAAATTATGCCCCCCCCACACACACACACCACTCGAAGATGAGGGTGCATATTGTTTTGCAAATGTCGGTCGGTCCGTCGGATGTATGTCGAGTCTGTCGGTAGACCACTTCGTTTCCGATCACTTATTGGAGAACGCTCTTATTGGAGAACGCTTGGACCCACATTCCTCAAACTTCATAGGGTCATTGGTCATGACTAGTGGATGACCCCTATTGATTTTGGGGTCACTTGGTCAAAGACCAAGGTCACAGTGACCTTGAATGTGAAAATCACTTCCGATCAGTAACTTAAGAACGCTTTGGCCCACATTCCTCAAACTTGATATGGTCATTTGTCATGACTAGAGGATAACCCCTATTCATTTTGAGGTCACTTGGTCAAATGCCAAGGTCACACTGACCTTGAATGTGAAAATTGTTTCCGATCACTAACTGGAGAACGCTTAGGCCTACAATCCTTTAACTTTATAGGGTCATTGGCCATGACTGGTGGATAACCCCTATTGATTTTTGGGGTCACTTGGTCAAAGGTCAAGGTCACTGTGACCTCGATGGGAGTGGGGGCGGAGGCGTAGGGGGGAATATGTGTCGTTCCGACAACTCTTGTTATGTATATATATTATTTTTTTATTTGTGTTTCGTTTAAATTGATACATTTCTCCGCGCCCTATTCCCTATATTCAAAAACGTACAAAGCGTGCAAATATAGCACGATTAGACATTTAGAACATAGGTAGTCTGATGAAGAAACCTCTCTATATATATTCATGCCCATCTGCATGTAGATGTGAATGTCTTATAGTATAACAAAATCGTGCTATGGGATTGGTTACATAGGAGGCTGTCGTAGGCATGAACGATATCTAATGACATATCAACTTCACTAGACCACTGCCTGCATGGAGGAAACATTAAGTTGTTGCGACACACGCTCGGAAATAACCTCACTACTAATGGCATGGAAAGAAATGAATAATATTTTAAAGAGATAATTTTTAGGATTTTAAACGCATGCTTTGACGTTTTACATGACGTTAACACTTGGACAAATCAATTTCTGTCAACAAATCATAGCAGACATTTTGCTTCCATGCTCATTATTAAGCAAACGTTGTTTTAATTCATTTGCTTCTTGTAATTCCGATAACAAAATACGATTTTAGAATTAAGTATATATATGTAATAATTCATTTAAAACACGCACTTTGGCAATGCATAGACCATTTCACTAGAGGAACGGCAAATCCCGGTATAATTCTCTGATCTAAATTGACCAATCAGTGACTGGGGAAAATTGTATGTTCATATCTCATTGGACAATTAGAATTATACACCAGCATGGAGAATAGGTGTTCGGAAAGTGCTCGTTGATTTATGTAGGTTTACGTCTCATTTTAGAGTGAAATGTACTCTTGTGTCTAACGTCCTGCATTCGATATTTCAGTATTTTTGGGACTTGTCTCAAGATGTGACAGCTATAGCATAGCTGTCAAGGGTCCCTGAATACCAGGAGTGTGACATTTAAAAGCTGGGGGCCGCTAGGGCTCCCGGTGGGTCCAGGGCAACGCCCTGGCCGGGGGTCCAGGTGTTTTCTGGAAAAATCCTGGATTTTGGCCTTTTTTAAACGTAATTGGAAGCATCTCCTGAAAGCAATTTTGTATATAATTTGAGTGAAGATCTATGCTTGTTTGTAACTTAATTAGTCATATAAAGTCTTATCTACACTCAAACATTTACAAAATCTGCTTTTTCTTTTGGAAAAAATATGAAACTAATATATAATTAGTACTTGAATTTAACTTTTATTATGACATGTTGTTTTACAGTGAGTTATAAAATAAACACATGAATATTTTGTCTTAATAACTACTTTGCTTTTAAAACCCTTTACCCTTAACACTTTTTTCATATCTTTGTAAACAGGGTAGACCCAGATCAGCCAGCTCCTATAGGAGCTGACTGATCAGTGTCTACTCTGTTTGTCATAGAATCTTGTAGCATATATTTTACACTACTGTGTGAAGTGTAACCCGCGCTTATGTGTACTCGCTACCGATTAAAAAGCTTGGGACACCCGAGTAATAATTATTGGGTTTTCAATTGAACACGTCCGACGGTGATAGCGTAATTTTTCATATTTTATGTATACCACACGCGATATTCGGCCGTAATTCGATCGTATTCGTTCTTATGATTGCCGAATAATTTAAAACATATGATTTATATTTTCTAAATTTTCTTTTTCTATGCATTTATATTTTTTCCTTCTGTTCATTTGAAAATGCGTGTGCTTAACTGATCTAGGCGTGTGAGCGTGATTCAGGTACAAAATGCGTGTGACACACGCGCAATGCGTGTGACTTGACAGGTATGCTATAGTGCTGCCTCACTGTAAAGTCACAATTCTCACCAGTCCTTGAACTATCCCGATCCACATGTACAAGTACACATGTACCTACACAATTTTGAATATTTTTGTTATGTCGCAGTCGGTGATCGGACCAACTTCTCGGTTACGTGGCGCTCACTCGAACCACTTGACCACCTGTACCGGATATAAATACCTTACTGAATACAATGTTATGCATTGGCGTTGATATATTTGATCATGAACATCTGAAATCCATACATACCGCTATGTGATATTTTATACTCCTCAAAGTACAAAGCATATCAAACAAACTAGCTTTAAGTTATGAAAACTGAAGATAGATATTTTTTTAAATTGTATATTTTGTTTGATTTAATTTTTTAGCTTTTCAATACAAAACCATAGCCAAAGAGCAAGTTTCACTAGTTTGTGTTTATCAAACTTCGAGAAGTTTATGTAATAGCTAATCAGCTTTGTGTTACCCCTCTATAGACGACTAAGAGCAACTTTTTGTTGCAGGAATTGAAGTCAAGCATGCCTTCATTATTTTTTTACCATTGCAACTATAATACTTGTTTTAGTTCAGAGAGAGAGAGAGAGAGAGATCATCTTAAGCTACCTTAAAACTGTTGCCTTTTAAGATGAGATGCATAAGGCTTATACAGTGTGACAGAATTTGTTGTTGGTTTTTGCACAAATCTCATGAGCTGACCTCTGATAAAATCTAATGAATTGATATAATCATGACAGCATATTTTAGAAAAAATATATTAAAAGGGGAAAAAGAAAATACTAGTATGCCTTTTCTGAGTTTTTTTTTTTTTTTTTTTCAAGATTCCTATCTGTTTTACTTGAGATTGTTCTCTTGTAAGCCCTAGCTCTAATTCTAACGTGCGTCGTTTCCGTTATTTAGGATATACGTTAAACAGCATTATAAGTACTATTGGGATACAGTATCTCTAGCGGGACCTTGTTTTTAGATTGAATCCGATATTCGACCGTGTTTTCCGCACTTGTATTATTTCCTGTCGTAATTCTGATGAGTTATTCTAAGAAAGAGCATCCAAAAGTATTCTACATATTGCTATCTTTTTTCACCGATGCCAGCGTCTGTTTGAATCAAAGTGTGTATTTCATTTTAAAACCAGTCCAGTTATTCTTCGATTATCCCACTTCAAAATATTGGTATATTTTTTTTCTCAGTGAAGTTTGTAAAGACGAAATATTCTCTCGGATTGTAAAATCCATCAGCTGAAATATTTTGCGCAGTTTGAGCAATTTCATGGCCATGGCACATCTAAATTTATTCAGTTTACGCCGATTATGAAGAACGTTCTTACAATTTATACCCAACCCACCCTGCTCGGTAGTTCTTTAGTTGGGAATGAATTGTAGATTCACAAGTTACCCAATCGAAATAATTAGATTTAAACGTTTGAAATAAACATTACGGGGTAAAATCCTTAGGGTAGACATTACCAGTACCGCATTCTGTCCAGTGCTCAAAATTCCCTGAAACTTACTTATTATCCTACTCTTATCCCCCTCGGCGGTTCTTGGGTTAGACCAGTACTTTACGACTGGGAAGGCAATCATCATCAACAATCATTCTCCTGCATTTAAAAGATCATTGCCATGTTTATAAGTATTTATTCGCACACTCGAGTAAACCGTCATATCAGACACGAGCGATACGAACCTATATCACAGTTGGTGTATTACACACGAGCCCTATATCCTAGTTGATGTTCTACACACAGTCCCATATCATAGTTGGTGTATTACACACGTGTCCTATATTACAGATGGTAATCTACAATAGCAAAACAAATTAAGCATAATTTTAACCAATCACAGTTCGTATTTTACACATGAGCCCTATAACAAACCGCTCAATCGGAAATACTTTATGCATGTAGCGCGAGACGCAGTGGACTTTTTGTCCGTTTTTTGTTATATTTTTTCAAACCAGTTTGGGTAAAATCAAGTTTTCAGTTTCAAAGTTTATCTAAAATGGGTCCTGACAAACTCCTGAACCTGTTAGCGCTTTATTTCTTAGGAATTTGAATGAAAAATGACAAAAAAAAAAGATGGGATGAGGCCATTTTGCCAATCAGTCACAAAAGCTTACGTTTTCTGGTCAAAGTGAATTATTTCAAGCTTTGCATTATTTACTTAAACATTCTGTCTCTTATTGGTCCTTACCACGGCTGTCCAAACGCTTTTCTTGCAGAGATATAGGCTGTTAAGGTTGGCATGTCTTCGAAATTTGAGTAACGATAACAACAGTTGGTAGCGATAGCAACTACTAGTATAATATGAATAGGTCACGTTTTCCGATTGAACGGTTTTAGACATAGGCATACTTTTGTCA
Source organism: Solen grandis (assembly GCA_021229015.1). Classification (NCBI taxonomy): domain Eukaryota; kingdom Metazoa; phylum Mollusca; class Bivalvia; order Adapedonta; family Solenidae; genus Solen; species Solen grandis. The sequence continues at coordinate 44,445,082 of CM037783.1, read as the reverse complement.
TCATGTGTTTCGCGTTCTTGTATAGTTTTCTGCTGCTCAAATCACAATAGATCACAAACCAGTTGAAACGAATTTTGATTCATTAATTTGATATTTTATATTATTTTCTGATATTTTTTTTTTTAATTTTCTTTTGAATTATATACTGTAGTTTCAAATTCCCGTTTAGCTTATGAGTTCGAAATTGAAAAGTCGTGTAAAGGCGGCTGACAATGACTTCCTTAGAGGAAAAGGAAGTTAAGGCAGATGAACCCTATAATGGCTGGCAAATTAAGTCGGCAAAGATCGCCCAACTACCGATATTCTTTGTCATAGAGGAAAAGGAAGTTAAGGAACTGTTTCTTTTTGGGCGAGGATTACTTTAGCGCTATGTAGTATTTCTAACGCAATTACACAGATGGACAATCTATGAGTTCAGATGGATGTGTGTATACACTGGTCACTCCCTGTCTCTAGAAATACAGCTGTATATCAGTCGAATTCTTTCAGTCGTATCAGGAGTGCACAAATATTTACTCATAGGCTCTTTCGTTAATCCTTGACTTTTTAATTATTTCTAACTTTGAAGGCAGCTTGCGATAGGTCAATGTCATTAGGGTCGTAAGTATGGAGTACCGAGGGCCAATGACGAAATGAAGACATTCACTTGTTTACTTCTCAGTCGGAAACCGTCGGCCATTCTCTTGTCTTAAGATCGTGTAAATCGCCGAGTATCCCGATTTCTTCACTTCCTCCTGTAAACCATCATAAATACTTGATTGATATTTTCAGAACTTGCCTCATCTTGGCTATGCCTGATTTTCTCCGTAGTTTATCCTACGTAAAGGGTTTGAGTTATAAGCTGTCACAGTATTGAATACTTTCACAAGCGTGATTTGCTTGCCGACAAGACTTGCATGCATAACGATGTTCAATTACGATCAAAGACGGATGAAAATGCCATTCTTGAATGAAAATAATTAAAATATATATAGTTGGTTTTATGGCAGTGGTGTGGCATCCATTTCCGCCTTTCTGAAATGAAACAATTTCCCAGACAAATTTTTCAGTATGTTTGGAAAGTTTGAGTTTATGCGTAGTAAGTGGTAATTATGTTATAGAGTTTTCATTGAACTCCTTTAGCGCATCTGACGGAATTATGGCCCTTGGCGACTCTTTTTCCTTAGCGCAGGGACTTTGTGTTCCAATGTGTTCCAAGGAGCGTTTTTGTTTTTGTCAACAAAATTTGTTATTTAGTGAGGTGATTATTTTTTTCATCCTCATCGTTTATTTCGCAAAACAAGAATGAAAGAATGTGGTCCCACTTTAGTTTTTATGTATCAATTAACGAGTATTGTCGGTGGAGTTTGAGTACTTTGAAAAATAAATCTACTATAGAATTAATTACGTGTGATATCGACACCTCTTATTTACATACAATGTTTATATGCATCTTTTTAAAATAATCGTCAAATCAGTGCCAACACGACGGGGATGTATTTGCCTAGAGATACATCTTATAAATGTTTTTATCAGATATGACTGCACTTTTTAGTGCAGTGTTCAGGAAGTCAGAATCTCAGAAAGAATATTAAATAAATACACGTTTAGACAAGGAAGTTATAAGAACTTCTAAAAGGCGAATTGAACTTGATTAAAAAAATCAGTCTTTGAACAACCTCGTGCCAGACTACCTTTGTTAAAGTAGAAGACACTTTTTAGCTCGACTATTCGAATTGCTAATGTAGTCGCCCTTGCGTCGGCGTCGGCGTTGGCGTTGCAACTTTTGGTTAAAGTTTTGCATGCAAGTAACTATCAACCTTATATCTCAATAACCATTTATGGTATTGACTTAAAAGTTTATGAATATGTTAAGGGGCATCAGACACCCAAGGAAGATAACTCTTGATAGAATATATTACAAATTATGGCCCCTTTTTAACTTAGAAATTTTGGTTAAAGTTTTGCATGCAAGGTACTGTCATGCTAATATCTCAGTATCCAGGCATGCAATTGATTTGAAACATCTTTAATACATTTAGGGGTATCATACTATCAAAGTAGATAACTTTTAATGGAATATATTAGAAGTTATGGCCCCTTTTTTAACTTAGAAATTTTGGTTAAAGTTTTGCATGCAAGGTACTGTCATGCTAATATCTCAGTATCCAGGCATGCAATTGATTTGAAACATCTTTAATACATTTTGGGGTATCATACTATAAAGGAAGATAACACTTGATGAAATATATTAAAAATTATGGCTCCCTTTTAACTTAAAATTTTGGTTAAATTTTTGCATTCAAGCTACTATCCAGCTTATATCTCAGAAATTGCATGTGGAATTGACTAGAAAGTTAAGGAGTGTCTTCAGGGGCATCAGAAAACCAAGGAGAATTACTTTTGGACTGAATTGTATGCAAATTATGGTCCTTTTCTTGCTTGGATTTTTGGTTAAAGTTTTGCATGCACAGTGTTATTATGCTTATGTCTCAGTAACTAGGCATGGGATTGATTTTAGACTTCATAAAAATATTAAGGGGTAGCAGACTATCAAGGTATATCATTTTTGACTATTATTATGTACAGGGTATGTGAAGGGCAAGAATTGAAATAG
>CM037783.1:44392386-44442386 GCA_021229015.1 Solen grandis | reverse complement strand
GTTGGATATCCCCTCAACATATATTTTATATGCCTGCCTTTTGAAGGGATATCCAGGCGATAGAAATTTTGCAAAGTGTATGATATCATTTTTGATATAGTCTGATATCCCCTCAACACCTGTTTTATCAAATATCAGACATCAAGAGGACATAATCAGATATCAAGACTTCAGAGAGAAAGTGAGAGAGAGAGAAAAGAAAATGTACAGAACAAGTCATATACATACACTTTGCATGTAATGAGTAATTATATGCATAAAGTGACAAAAGATGTCATTAATTAGTCATTGTGGTTTACATACTTGTTGAACAAAAAATAACAAATTCTTATTAAACTTTGAATTGTCAGTTTAATGACTTTATCTTCACAATTATTAGTCCTGTATAATAAATGTGCACAAGTTATGCTATTATGCATTTAGAAACCCCTATTACTGGAACAAAGTCTAAGATCTTTGCAAACAGTGCAGACCAAGATGAAGCTCTCCTATCAGTTTCTTCAATGTTACTCATACTCAACAAATCTCATTAAACAAAAAGAATGTTCAAATATTTGCACATAAACCCTTGGCCTATAGCTCTCCCCATTTCCTTGTTGCTGCCTTTGTATCTGGATTCTTTTGCAGGAATTATATCAAATAAAGAGGATGCATGAGATGCTTTCAGATGTAACTAGAACTATCAATGAGGTTGATTAATACCCCGCAAAATGCTTTGAGATACAGGAGAAGCCAGACCCCAGGTGGAGCATAGATAAGAACCTATATACATAGTATATAATTATAATTGTAATTAATAAGTAAGTAAAGTCATTTTTTAAAGTGGATAGAGAATCAGTTATGGTTGTTTGGCACAGCAGTATAAAAGAAATACAGTTCTTGGACATTGTAGATCTCCTAGTGACCATCTGTTTACATTTTAAGTTTCTAGTAAATACCATGTATAATATTCGAGTAATGTTGCGGGACAAGACAAAAAAAAAAACATTTTAACAAAGGGAGATAATTAAAAAATGGGACCAGGTAGAGTTACAGTTCTTGGACACTGCACTTTTCCTAGTTGCCATCAGATTCTGTTACCATTTTAAATTTCAAGTCAATACATTGTTTAATATTTGAGTGATGTTCCGGACAAGAAAAACAAAATTAACCGAAGGGAGATAATGCAAAAATGGAACCAGGGCAACAACTCTGCCATCCTTGAGACAACTCAGGTGAAATTTATGATACGCATCTCTCCACCTGATTATCAACTAACACACAAAATTTGAACCGAGTTGGTTAAGCAAACTTTGTCTTGTCAACTTCTTTTTGAAACAAATATACAGAAAGATATGATAGACAGTTTTAGGGAGAATGCGTGATAGGAAAACATATGTTAATAGATTAAGAATTTTTTTTTTTTGAGAAAACGAGAGAGAGAGAGAGAGAGAGAGAGAGAAAACATATTATTTAATTCCCAGCATAGTAAATGATAACTTGTTCATATGTATATGTGTAGGTGAGTGTGTGTACGTATATGAAAATGTTTGTGTGTATGTATATGTATGTGTTAATGTATTGTTTTTATGTCTGGAAATAAATAAAAGAAAAGAAAAACTTTGTCTTTAGCCTGTTATGATCGTAATATGACGTCTCATGCATACGAAATTCAAAGCATTCAAAAGCACATGGTTTGATGTATATGCCATTAAATTTCCATGGTCCTGGGACTTTACATCATGTATAAATTTACGCATAGATATCAGAAATTATTTTTGACCTTATGACGTCATATGATGTCAAATGACGTTCATCTTCACAGAATGTAAAAGACACTTAGAGACTTATAATCTGTTGAAATATCAGCTTTCTAACTCTAGAAGCGATTAGATATTAGGCGAAAGGTATTTCAAATTTGACGTCAATGGTTCGAATCTTGGATTAGCCATAAAACCTTTACCTTTTCGAATTTGGAAAAACGGACACCAGGATACACAACTAGAGCGTAACATACACATTCTGTGAAACTTTGATTAAACTCGGTCCAGAAATAATGGCTGTAGACCGCGTACAATCCTTTTAGACGACGTCAAGTTTGGCGTCAACACACATCATAAGCAAATGAATATCAATGATTTGCAAATATTTCTATGTGAAGCATACTCTATTCAATTATCAAGGTGCTCGGACGTTTGCAACATATAGAAGTTAACACGTAGAAATTATTTCAAATTATGACGTCATGTGACATCAAATGATGTCTATTGTCACAGAATGTAAAACACATTTGGAAACTTTTTTTATAGGATTTGAAATTTGACGTCAGTGGTTCGAATCATGGATTCGCCATAAAACCTTTGTCCATTCGAATTTAGAAAAAAAAAACAGACAGAGAGATGCACAATTAGAGCATAAAATACACTTTATGTGAAATTTTGATGTCAAATCGGTCTAGAAATAATGCCTGTAGACCGCGTACAAACTTTTGTAGACAACGTCAAGTGTGACGTCTTATGGCGTCATAGGCATATGAAAATTAACGCGTAGAAAAGAAGAAAAAAAGAAGAAGAAGAAGAAAAAAGCCGTAAAAAGTTGCTAAATATCAAATTGATCAACTTACATGTAAGATTCAGGGTAACGGAGTTATTGAAAATCCCCCCTTCTTTGTATGCTGTGTCACCTTCCCTATTGGTAACAGAACACGTAATCACGTCACCATCGTTTTCGCGCATTGGTGTTAGATCCAATATCTGGGACGAAACAACTCCTTCATTATCCCCTATCCAACTGACCACAGTGTTTCTGTTTGGTATGACCGATGTCCCATTCCACCAGGTGATGGTAGAGGCAGGGATAGATGAACCTGTGGTACAATTTAAGTTCAGTGCGTTGGTTCCTGTTGCTGCTATCTGTCTGTTACCTGTTATGACTGTAGAATTCGGGCTGGCTTCAACTGAAAGACATTATTTACTACTCAATGTGTGCCGCATTACTGTGAGAATCAAGTAGGTAATTCTTGCGATATCTGTGGTAGATATACTAATACTGTAAACATCTTATCGCATTACCGATTTTTGTTGTTTTATTTAGATGAATTTAGGCACAACCCCATGATATGCGTTTTCGTATGGTCATCAATGTACATGCATGTACATTACGCATAAAACTTATTCTAATTTCAAATCTCATTTCAGATGGCGAATGCAAATACAAGATTAGAGTATTGACGCTATTTCCATTAGTGCGTCCGAAACTCCTGATCAACTTATTTTGTTAAGAATTCGGCTTCAAAAGAAAAGAATACATTGTTGGTCATATTTATATGCTTTTGTAAATGACCAAAGGCATAATGCCTGTTTTGCCAATAAGTTTGATGATGATGTTATCACACAAAACAGAACCTTTAACCTTCTTATAAAGGTTAAAATACACTGGAAAGAAATGATGCTGCAGTTATCGCATTTGTCGCATTTGGGAGTCATTAAAATATGTTTAACAGGCATCGAGTGTTTATCATTGAACAGAATCAGGGAAAATCACATTATACCTTCTTACAAGTCCATGCTAACATATGACATCTTAACTTTGTAAAACTGACACGTGACATGTAAGTTCAAGCTAATCTGGTTACATAGCTATCATGTCTGTTTACGTTCAGGTTTATTGATCTGGGTTAATAGTGGCTGCAGAGGTTGTGTGCTTTTTTGCTGGTTGGATTTATCAGTTTATTTGCAGGCTGATCAAGCTTTGCAGAAGCCTAGTATAAAACCAAATTAGCCTGCTAGCCAGCCTATAATTGCATTTGAAATTGGGGATGTTTATGAGTAACATGCGGAATAGAAGTATGACCTGGTTTCCCTTCCATATCACTATAACTGAGATGTTTGATTAGTTATATATATATAGACAGTTTACAATTAATGGATTCTGATAGTATCGTATTATATATCAATCTAAATTGTCACTTTAAAATGAGAAAAAAATATGCCAACATATCTTTTTATGTTTATCTGGTAATGGTGATTTATCTTTTTCACTAATGTAGAATTAAAGTCACACCAAACATCTATCTATTTGCAAGTAAGGTCTGATCTGATTTTCTTTTTTTTGAAATTGTTGTATTGGAAATAAAAGTGATTTCGGACAAAAAATCAGTGAAGATGGTAAATCTGACGCTTTTGGAGAGTTTGGTACGTAGACTCATTTTTGTGTGGAATCGGATCACAAACTTTGCCTAATTTATTGTCTTACTGTTATCTGGACTGGGTGGGGTGCTGATCAAAGTCAAATTTGAGTTTCCCACCAGTCCCTGATCAGCGGATTCGTCACGCTTGATTGCATAAAATTTACCTGCATTAATCTTACGCCATGGCAACATCGACGATAGCGACCTTAATCGTCACGGAAAATGGGAAAGACCAACAAAATGACCAATCGGACAATAATGAACTATTGCTGGGTAACAGTTACATCACAATGACCACGATTATGGAAAGTGATGAGACCCAACAACCCAGTGATGAGTGATGAGGAAAAAAGCCAGATTCTGATGAATGCCAGAAAACACAGTCTCTCATTATTGACAGTTCACAAACTTGGGCTCAAGGATAGAAAAAAACAGCGTACGGTGAAACGCTCTAACCCTCGCGCTAAACAAAAAACAACAAAGAAAGTACATTTACCTCATAGTGCTTAACCTCCGGAAAAAAAGCGGTCAAATAGCTTGACGTATCCCCCTTAAAGCAAATTGAGACTAACAATAATGAGAATAATTGCGTCGTGACGGCGATCAACAAGTTATCTGAGTTAAATTAGCTGAATTGTCTTGCCAGCTGGATCGACAACCATGAATCATCATAGGAACAGAAAATCATATCAGAGACATACGGAAATATTGTAGCACCGGAAATGGACAGGATCAGGAGTGCATTAAACAAAGAGATTAAAAAATAAGAGAGGACGTGAACACAGTAAATAGTAAATGCAATAAAAAGGAGCCGACAAGATCGTATGCTGTAACTGTAGAGCACGCCGACGACCTATCGCTCAAGTTTGTAGTACGGAATCTGGCATAAAAATGACGAAAACATCACTGAAAGTGTGCACGCTTTAGTGAGAGAAGGGCTTAAATTCATAGAGCTGAGAGAAAAAAACGATATCAGAGCAGACCATGGTGTGGTGATAGTGATATACAAGATAAAAGAAGAGAAAACAGAATAATGAAAGAAAAGGCACAGTTAAGAACAAGTGGTTGTTTATTGTGACACTGTGTACATCGAGCCATTCAAACCGTCATCAGACAGAAAAATGATAGCAAATCGTAGAACAATTGTTAATGTTATTGGTGAAGATAAACTCACCGTCCAAGGTAACAGATAAGTAAAAACAGAAAGTACTCGACATTGTTATCGTCGTCATAGAGATAGCTGGCGGCAGGTATCAAACCAGCGACTGTACAGGCGAAATAACTTCTGCTATCATAAAAGAAGGAATTTTGAGCGTGGCTATGTTAACAGATACAGAGCTTTAAGGAATACAAGGAACCATTACGTCAATGAATCACACGACTTCTGGATAACGCATCCCGCAGATCATCAGAAAATAGCACTACAGGTCAAATTACGAGGACCGCTATGATCATTTAGATCGACAAACTAGTGCTCGGGGGTACTACGCCACTAGGTGACATGCGGGTTTTGGAATCCAAATGGTTTCGATAGCAACGCTGAAACAGACAATTATTTTATCAGAAAAAACATGTATAGAGCATTTAGACTAAGACATTATCTGTATTGCCGAAACGCATTTGAAAAACAGATACCTGAAATATTGAAGGATACCGTTGGATAGGAAATAACCGGAAGGAAATTCATTAAAGAGCACCAAAGGGAAAGATGAGGCGAGAGATTTTATGGTTGGGTGAAGGGTGATGTCAGACTAAAATGTGCTCGTGATTGATTTACAATTTGTAGTGAAAATAGTGGCTTGATAGCGGTGAATTTGGTATCAATGGATAGATGAAATTACACTCTAGAAGAATGTAAACTTTATTTCTGGAAAAGTGATGTGAAACACTGGATATTTTGAGGGGTTTTTTTTAAAGTTTTTAAGAATTCTTTGTATTCTTATAAACTGATTATGTCATATGTTACCCTACAATTTGATAAGTGAGCGAACTTACCTGGATTACCTGGATAACTATAACAACACTTCTCCGATTTAAGTCAAGAAAGAGTGCAATCAGCATGACAGGAAGAGTTCAAAGTCAAACGAAAGGTCAAGTTCAACAACCAAAACAAAAAATAACAAGTCAACCACCACCAAAAAAAGATAAAAGAACTCATTCAGATGTTAGCAACGAGAGCTGTGACCAAATGTTAGATGCTGAAATGTTGCAAACTCAGCTGGATAACATATCAAAAGAAATAGTAGGCCTTAAAACTTGTCTGGATTCAATGCTTGAAAAAGATGAAATACAAGAGATAACATCCACAATCACAAAAATAATTGGAAAAATAGAAAGACAAATGAACTAAAAAATAGAAGAGAGAGTCAGAGAAAAAACAAAAGAAGAAAAAAAAATGTAATTAAAAGAGATTCGAGGAAGAATAATGTGAAAATTCAAACACCCAAGAGGGTCATCATGAGGGAAGAGAGGAGCTGGAGGAGAAAGTCATGAATATATTCAAGAAGCATGACATTAGAGTGGAACCAGCGCAGATTAAGGCCATGCATCGCATACCAACAAAACGGGGAGGAGTTGTTCGACCGGTGTTGATAAAAACTATTAACAATGATGCGAAAGCAAATATCATGAGGAAAAGGAAAGAGATGAGAAGTGATGATCACAAGATCAGTGATGATGTGACAAATCTGAACGCGGGACTCATTAACAGACTGATGCAACATGACGAGGTATCCAGTGCATGGTTTTTTAATGGTAAAGTGAAGTTTGACATTTTGACAATTTTAGGAGTGATTCAGCGCTCGACAAAGAGTCCAACGCAGAGCTTAATGTACCCGCTTATCAGAGCATGTATTGATGTTTCAGACATATATGTATATCCAATACTCTCTCTCTCTCTCTCTCTCTCTCTTATGTTTGTTGTACATACGTCAGTATTGTGGTATATATATATATATATATATATATATATATATTTGAGTATATGATTAGTATACAGGTATTAGTTTGCATAACTATATGTGGGAGAGAGGGGAGCGGGGAAATAGATATATGAATGTAACTTGATACACTGATGAATATACAATAACTGTTTATTCACTGCAGTTGGAGAGGTACCAAGTACAATATATAGGATTTATAATATTTCACTACTTTTGTAAAACTTATCTTTTATAATCTGATGTCTTTTTCATGCATATATATGTTTATTCACATGTTTAAATTGATTACATATATAAATACTGTCAATTTATTCATGCATTGTTTCATTCAAAAAAAAAAAAGCTGAAATTGTGTGTTTACAAGAAACATATTTTGTTAAAGATATGGAGAAAATTATATATACAGAGTGGGATAGAAAATGTTTTTATAGTCATGGAAAGTCTAATTCTAAAGGAGTTGTCATTTTATTTAAAAGGGATCTTGATATGGAAGTGTTAAACAATAGAAAAGACAATGATGGAAGTTTTCTTATTCTTGAACTTTCATTTGATAATACAAAATTTATTCTTATAAATATTTATGCACCAAATATTGATAAACCGGACTTTTTTACAAATATATTTTGTTTGGTTGATTCATTAGAATCAAATACTAGATGTATTTTATGTTGAGATTTTAACTTAGTTTTGAATCCATCTATTGATTATAAAATTATAAATATATAAACCATTATGCCAATGCAAGAAAGCGATTATTATCCTTTATTGATGAAAAGCGTTTAGTGGATCTATTTAGAGAATTACATGGTGGTAAACAAAAATAGTTGGAGGAGGTTAACCCCTTTACAATATGGTCGTCTGGATTTTTTTATTATTACAAATAACATCCTTAACTTTGTTAGAAATTGTGATATTGATATGTCATAGAAATCAGACCACTCAATTATTTATCTGGAGCTTTGTTCAAACATGATAAAGGTTTATGGAAATTCAATAACTCTTTACTAAATGACATTGAATATCATAATTGAAGAAAATTACGAAATCATTAACAATATGAAAATTTTAAAATAGATAAATCTAGCATTCAATTTGTAATAAATGATGAATTGTTTTTAGAGACACTATTAATGGAAATTCGTGGCAAAACCATATCATATTGAAGTTTTAAATCCAATGAGAATAAAAAAGACGAAGAAAAGTTAATAAATGAGATATCAAAAATTGAGGCATGTTTAAATGAAGGAAATAAAGACAGATTAGTACTATTACAAAATAAACTTCATGAAATTAGAAACAATAAAGTTAGAGGACACATTGTTAGGTCGAAATCGCAATGGATAGAAAATGGAGAAAAAAACACTAAGTACTTTTGTTCTCTAGAAAAACAATTTAATCTAAGTAAAAATATCCTTTTTTTAGAAATAAATGATGGCTCTTTCATATTTGACCAAAACAAAATCTTACAAGCAACCAGCAATTACTACAAAAATTTATATAGTGCACAAGAAACATATGATAATTTTGATCTAGATGATGAACTGTATAATATTGAAATGCAAAAATTGAGTGATGAACAATCATTAGAATTAGAAGGGCCTTTAACATATGATGAAATAACCTTTGCTTTAAAGAATATGAAAAATGATAAAAGTCTAGGGTGTGATGGTTTTACTTCATATTTTTATAAGGTCTTCTGGGGCAAAATAGGATATTTTGCCTACAGAGCTATACATTATGCATTCATATTTAATAGGTTTTCTAGGAATATTAAAATGGGATATAATACTTGTATACCAAAAGATAATAAGCCAAAGCAATTTTAAAAAACTGGAGGCCAATCACACTTTTAAATGCCATTTACAAGATTGCTTCAAGCGGTATAGCTAATAGACTAAAGAAAGTTCTTGATCTTATCATTTCCAAAGATCAAACTGGTTTTATTAATGGTCGACATATTGGTGAAAAGACTAGATTATTATATGATATAATGAATTATACTGAAACTCATAAGATATCTGGATTACTCATGTTAATATATTTTGAAAAAGCATTTGATTCAATATCGTTTAAATTTATTGAAAAAAAAATCTAGATTTATTTAACTTTGGAAACAGCTTCAAGAAATGGACATCATTACTTCTTAAAAACACCGAGGTATGTCTACAATTAAATGTTTTTTATCTGAATTATATAAGATCGGTCGCGGCTGTAGACAGGGGGATCCCATATCAGCATATCTTTTTATTCTTTGTGCGGAAATTCTAGCAGTAAAAATAGGGAACTCAAAAGATATAAAGGGCATTAAAATCCATGAAGATGAATACAAGTTATCACCATTTGCTTATGATACTTATTTATTACTCAATGGTTCGGAAAATTCGTTAAATCATACATTGTCATTATTACATAGATTTTCAATCATTTCATGTTTAAGTATGAAAGATGAAAAGACAAAAATTGATTGGATTGGTTCTTTAAAATATAGTACTCGTTCTATTAAAACAAAATGGAAATTATCATGGAGGGAAACACAATTCAAATTATTAGGCATAAATTTTGATGTTGACCTTGACAAAATGATAGAACTGAATTATAATTAAAAAATGATTAATATGAAAAGAAGTAATATCACACTGGAAAAAAAGAAAGCTAACACCTATGGGAAAAATCACTGTTGTAAAAACTCTTCTATTACCGTTATTAACACACTTATTTATTAGTCTCCCATCCCATAATAAAAATATTATAAAAGAAATTAATTATCTTTTCTATGACTTGGTTTGGGATGGAAAACCTAGAATAAAAGATACTGTTTTTATAAAAAATTATAAGGAAGGCGGACTGAAAATAATTGATTTACAGAGCTACATTTATAGTCTTAAAATAAAATGATTAAGAAAAAGGAATTATATGGTGAAAAAATGTGAAAAATATGAAAAATTCTTTTTGGAAAATGTAATGATGCTTATGTAAATTATATTGATAAGCTTGATATTAGTAAGATAAGTCAAGTGTTACATATGCCATTATTTTATAATAACAACTTTTTATAAATAAAGATTATATCTTTATGCATATTTTGTATGATAATGGAATTAGATATATTAAAGATATTTTAGATGGACATGGAAACTTCAAGAATATAGACATTTTAGAAAGTGAAATAGGACGGAAGATAATTTTTTTACAATATTTTGGTCTTAGAAAATCAATAGTGAGATACATAGATAAAATAAGCATGTCATTTAAGGATATTTCAATTTTTGATTTGCAAAATCCATCAATTTCTTGTTACCTGTACCCATTTATAATCAAAACAAATGCAAACAAAATCATATATAATACATTTATTAAAAATAAAGAAGTTCCAACTAGTCAAATTAAGTGGATATCATTATATGAACATATCAATTTGAATTGGGAAAACATTTAAAATACTAGAAATATTACTTCAATGGCTTCAAACAAGAATAGTACACAGAATATTACCAACAAATTCCTTATTATTCAAAATGAAAATTGTTCAAACTAGTTTATGTACCTTTTGTGAAGAAAATGTTGAAAGTTTATCCCATTTGTTTTGGTCTTGTTGTAAAATAAAACCTATTCTTGATTACATTAAAATTGTATTAGATAGAAGAAATGTAAGATGTGTTATAGAAGAACATAAAGTTGTATTGGGTTTTTGGAAAAAAATAATTGGGAAATTTATAAAAAATCAAATATCACTGAAACTGAAAAATCAAATTGGAAACTCGTAAAAAGTAAAGTTGAAAATTGAAGATTTAATATATGTATTTAAATCAAGATAAAGATTTGTATTTTTAAAAATTTTTTAATTTACTTTTTTCTTTTTTTCATTATTATTAATATTGTTTGTATTTTTCAATCCATAAAAAAAATTAAAGTGTCTATATGGTTGAATATAATACAAAAGAAAATATAATGTTCATTTTTTCTCTGTATAATTCTTTTATAATGATTGAAATTTATGTTACATTGTACGGTCAACTGAGGATGGTTCCCCGACCTCTGTTGACCTATTACGGGGAAAATAAATGGGGATACACACATGGGGACTCCACAAAAAAAAAGATGAGGCGGTGTTTTTCTTAAAGGTGATTTGTATAGCTGTTTTAAAATCGAGAACCTAAATGACACAAACGAGTGAATTTCGTGGTAAGGCTTAACAGGTCACGAGACTGGTGAAGGTTTGAAAGTATGTGTATGGTATTTACCGCCAGCAAACTCATCAAGATGTGCGTTGTTATTAGTGAATACCTGGACACTTACCTCGATTAATTATATGAGTACCAAGATTGATCAATTGTAACAATTGTCGGAGATTTTAATATCAGAATTGGAAACGTTGATGATTTTATCCCTGGAATCGATATTCTACCTGATCGAAATTCCATAGACTATAAAACAAATGCAAACTATGATTTATTTTTTCGACTTTCTTATTAGTGCAAATTTATATGTATTAAATGGCAGAAATTACATCAATAATGATTATACCAGTGTATCTAGGAAAATCAGCAGTCACAAAAAGGGATCGATGCAAAAATATCGCTTATGGCCAGCTTTAAGTTTGAATACATTCAAAGTAGGAAAAGCTTCGATAAAGAAGTACAAAAACGCAAAAGACAGTTTTGGCACGAGACACAAGAAAAACTGCTCGAATCGTGCAACAGCTAGAATCCTGGTGAATTTTGGAAATCAATAGTTAAAATCGGTGTAGAAGCAGAGCGAAACAAATCGATACCGATTGAGATTGTCATGCCTGATGGAACATTAAATAAAAATAAAGAGATGGTGCTAGGCAAATGAGAAAGTGTTTTTAAAAGTTTAACCACATTACAAAAAAGCAATATTTACACGGCAATAGTTACACCACAGAATCGAGAAAATACCCGAATGTAGAGGCATCTCGATAATAGAAGTTACACAGGCTGTTACGCGATTAAATGAAATGAAATGATGAAATTCCGTCCGAGGTCTTACAATCCGATACATGTACCCAATATTTAGATTTTTGTCTTTTTCAACACCGGTAGGATTGCGAAAGACTGGACATACGCGTTATTACACCATTGATCAAAAACCCATCAGCAGATGCACGTTACCCATCGAGCTATCGCAGTATCCCTGTTACGTCAAGCCTATTGCGCGATAATAAAAAACAGACTGACGAAATGAAATGGGCGGAGACAAACTACGTTTTTTAGTGATTGTCAGAACAGTTTTCGGAAACACCGTAGTACGGTTGATCACTTGTCGACTCTAACAACTATTATTGAAAATCGAAAAGGACAGAATAAATCCACTTTTGTTTCTTGTGTTGACTTTAAAATGCGCCTATGATGGTATTAACACAAACATCTTTGAGAATAAACTGATGGGATTCGGAATACATGGATATTTCATAAAGTCACGAATGCCTATGTATAATGATGCGAAATCCGATGAAATGTACTGTCAAGGTAAATGGTTATATGACAAAATGGTTTGACGTACAGATCGGATTTCGCTGTCACGACACAGTTAAATCTTTATATAAATGACCTTAGTTTGTTCTTCGAACATACGAATGCTGGTTTTTTATAGAAAGAAAATGAATCTACTATTTATTTAATGCAGATGATTTGATTTCTGAGTCAGAAGAACAATTTAAAGAGTATGATAGAGTATGTCTGCAATTTCTAGAGCTATTATTGTTTTTTTGTTAATACATGTATATAAAACCTTCATAGTCGCTCATAATTCTTAACCGAGTGGTATTGTACTTTGTTACGTTTTACTTATGCTTCTGTTTAGAATACATAGATATGTATGATGTTTTAATTGTACAGTAGTGAGAATTTAATAAACATATGTCTGTCTGTATATATCTGATGATTCATTATTCGAAACAAGAGAAATTACTCGCAATTTTGATGAAAAAAAATATCTCACCTAAACTTTCTTTTTAAAGTAAAGTTTGGCCAAGGGAAGGAGCTAGGATCCTCCCAGTTTGTGTTCAAACGTAGGAACAATTTATCTATTTTTACAGACAGATGATTATAGTACAATTGTAATTTTGTTTTTACTGATTTTGAAAAAATGATTTTTATTACTTACATCGCACGATTAATGTCAAACGGCTTTTGTCAGCAGTATCAATCTTGTTATCAGCATTACATATGTATGCCCCCTGGTCATTCCTAGACACTGTGGTCAAATTGTAGTTGAAATTATTGTAGCCATCACCAGTTGTTGTTCCTTGACCTTGGGCTAGAACTAACCCACTACGGAACCACGTGATTGTAGACACTGGTTTGCTGGACACTATACAGGACAGGACAACATCATCCTGACCTTCTTCTACAGTGATATTGCTCATGGGCTGAATCATCGGAGAGTCTGAAATATATATATATATATATATATATATATATATATATATTATATTATTGATGAAATTTCAGTTATATTATAGATGGAATATATTAAAAATTATGTCCCTTTTAAACAAAGACAATCTAATTAAAGTTTTGTATGCAAGGAATTTCATGCTTATTTCTCAGTTGACAGATTTGAAACATTTTTACATGTCCAGGGGCATAATACATCAAGATAGATAATTCTTGATGAAATATATTACAAATTATGGCCCCTTTTTAACATTACTTTTGGTTAAAGTTTTGCATGCAAGAAGTTTCATGCTAATATATCAGTAACCAGGCATATGATTGATTTGAAACTTCTTTAATAAGTTCAGTGGTTAAGACAGATAATTTTTGCAAGAATATAATATAATGCAAAATTTTGCATGCAGTAGAAAATGTGGTTTAAGTTTTGCATGCAAGCTACTATCCAGCTTATATCTAAGATACTGTTTATGGTATTTCCTTGAAAGTCTATGAGTGTGTTCAGGGACATCAGAAAACAAAGGAGGATAAGTCTTTGACTGAATATAATACAAATTATGGCCCCTTTTCTAACTATGTATAATTGAGTTACATTCTAAGAATAAAGATTGTATCACAATTATTATTACAAGTTTCGATGGTAATATTATATATATATATTTCCTTTTGCGATACATTTTGGTGATATGATGTATTTATATACAAAATGTTCATTTTTTCACATTTTTTCTGCCAAATTGAACACCCTGCACTGGGCCAGGGCACTGCTAGGTTTGAAATAAATTTACATAGAAATAAAATATATATATATATATATATATATATATATATATATATATATAAGAACGTAGGATAAACGTTTGTGTCAGTTTTAAATAGAAAGTTTTCGACGGTATTACAGTTTAAATTATTTTGATAATGTTTATTTGGTGTTTTTGTTTTTTTCATACAAAATAAATGCTTTAGAATGAGTTGGAGGCTATCATATGAGGTGTATTGCACGCTTAGGAGGTAAACACTTGAGTCTGGTTTTTGTTTGAGTATAGATACTTAGTCAGTATTATCAAAATGATTTTGGTTAACACGAAATTTAATAAACATTTCTCCTGTAGATCTGTAGCTTAATTATAAGGACTTTTATAGTTGTTTTTTTTTTCAATGAATTCCGAAACCTGTGGCCAATCTTGCCTATACTACATGTTCAATCATCACTCGTATCTTATATATTGTTAGTATACCAAAGTTGTTCGCATTACTATTTCATAACTAGCTTTTAGATGTAATAAGTTACTGTAATCCCATTACTAACCGTCACGGTACAGAATAAATAGAAATATGGCACATACATTCAAGACCGTTTTTTCTTACATCACAGAAATGTAACATGCACTTCATTTTCAAAGTCGTCCATTTATATTAGCTTCAATTTTAAAGCTACACAAAAATGAGGTGTTTGAAAAACCCTCCCGAAAAATACAAATCTGATAACAATGATGATGTATGAATGTTTTAACAATACATATGCCAAAATTATAAGCGCCCTAAAAAGTATCATTCATAATGATGTTATGATAAACACAGCTGAAACATGCATACAAGCTATGCTGTATCATATAAAGATAATTACATTGGTGTATTAGGGTTTTTATAAGTTCGTGGACTTATGTATCAATATGAACAAATTCTGATACACTGAATAACAAGATGATTTTGTACACAAACCTAGATTAGCATGCTCACCTATACACTAAACAATACAAACTGAAAACAAGTTGCTAAATATTAAATTTATCAACTTGCATGTCAGGTTCAAGGTGACGGAGTCATTGAAAATCCCCCCTGCAATGTATGCTGCGTCACCTTCCCTATTGGTAACAGAACATGTGATCACGTCACCATCGTTTTCGCGCGTTGGTGTTAGATCCAATATCTGGGACGAAACAACTCCTTCATTATCCCCTATCCAACTGACCATATTGTTTCTGTTTGGTATGACCGATGTCCCATTCCACCAGGTGATGGTAGAGGCGGGGTTAGATGAACCTGTGGTACAATTTAAGTTCAGTGCGTTGGTTCCTGTTGCGACTATCTGTCTGTTGCCTGTTATGACTGTAGAATTCGGACTAGCATCAACTGAAAGACATTATTTACTACTCAATGTGCGACGCATTACTGTGAGAATAAGTAGGGTATTCTTGCGATATTTGTGGTAGATATAGTAAAACTGTTAACATCTTATCACATTAACATTTTATTTTGTAGATGAATTTAGGCATATACCCCATGATATGCGTTATGGTATGGTCACCTTCTAAATGAACATGCATGTACATTATGCATCACACTTATTTTCAATTCAAATCCCTTTACGGTCTATTGATTGCAGATGGCGATGCAAATACAGGATTAAGGTTTGTGACGCTATTTCCATACAATAAGTGAGCCCGAAATTTCAAATTCATGGTCATTCTTAAAAAAAAAGAAGAAAAGAAAGGAGAAGAAAACTGTCATCACTCAAATTAAATTTGCGTGCTTCTTCTTTGTAATCTAAAATAGAAATAAGCCGACAGAAAAAATGCCCGAAGTTGATGTGTTGTATCTATATTTGGAGGGGAAAAAACACGCTAACGTGTGTAAATACTTTAACAACAGGCTGACGTACCATTTCATAGAGCCATCTCTAAATAGAGCAGCGTATTGCTGTAATAGAGGGCGGGGGAGGACTGTAAGTCAGTGTTTATTATGAAAATTTAACGGTTTAACTCTCACTTATTACAAAAAGTGTCTGAGTCAGTAGTACGATGGGCTTTAGGTATAGTTAGACATGGAGCTACATAAAATCAATTATGTAAATCCCTTAATTTTGTAAAACTCATTTGCTGTCATAAAGTAACTAGATCAGGATGAACGAAGGTAGTATTCGGGCGATAGAAGTGTGGAATAAGTATGCGGCGGTCTCAGACCACTAGCAGATTCGGTCGGTATGAATAGACAATAGATGAAGTAGAGAATGCATATGAATCAATAAAACTATACGACATTTTGCTAGGAGACGTGTGGAAAAAAATGACATGAATTGTACCAATTCTATAAAATTTATTCAGATATTTAATGTAGAATCATACAAGTTTAATATATTTGAAATTAATTAAAATTTAATTATAGAGAGTATTTATTTATAATAAAATTATATTTCTAGTCTATAATGCCGATATTATAAATGAATAATTTCATGTTGAATGTATAATTAAATTGGCATTAAATTTTATTTAACAATCGATTTATTAATGTGTTCTCATAATAATACCTGTTTCCTATATACTTGATTGAAATTCATAATGTCTAACAGAGAAAACAAAACGATGGTTTAATATTCTATTTGACGCAACGGAGTCGATTGCATAATTGAAGTTTAAGCTAGTTAAGTCGGTCTGGTCAATCTAAATTTAAATCTTTGCATAATCGAAGTTAAGCTTAGGTCTAGCTAGCCCCAAATCCTATCCCAACACTATCACTATGTTTATTATCCTCCTGTTTAAACCATCCTGGTTGTGCTATTCTCCAGGTAGGGTTTAAACCGTTGAACCTTTTTCATGTATACAGTGCTTTTATCGTAATTATCGATCTGTATGTTATTTAAGGAAGACAGATAGTTTCAACTATTCTTGCCTTCATATAAGTCAAAATTAACCAATTCATTTTTTTAAATCATGTTCGGAATATTTTTGTTAGTTTTTAACATACATGTATTTATTTCGGTAATTCAGATTTAATATGCCTGTAAGTTTAAAATATTCCTGGCTAATATTCAAAGTAAACCAATAAAATAGACATATGTCCTAGAGTAGAAATTTGAAAAAGAAGAGCTTTTTGTGAAGTTATATTTTCATTTGTTTTGCTTATTTGCTACTTAGTTATTTTAATGAGATTAGGATACAAGTTAATTTCATACTAAAGCACTGAAATAGTCAAATGGTTGTATCTATACTTTGCGTCAGATAAAAGCTTAAAAAGTCCCAAGCGGTATTGAAAACGAAACCTTCGTTACATATTGGCAATGTTACCTCCCTGCTTGGCACTCAGCGTAAGTAAATGGTAGTTACAGGATTACCCTATGCCAACGTGACTGAGTGAGGTGTCAGACCACATACTTACAATGACTTCAGTGTGATTCTGATTAGAAACGCTATAATGTTTCTCATGGTCCCATATCTAACCTCGAAATACCCCTGGCAAGGTAAATTTTCTTTGAGATTAGGAATAGTTTCAACTCAAATTGAATCTGAACTTGATTTATTCAATCAAACAGGATTAACGCTAAGTCTGTGACTACTAAAACATTTAATGCAAAGGATCGCTTCTTATCTATATTGACGTTTAACTAGAATTATGCAACCGGCTTAGTATGCTTTATGGGATATAAATTTACTACTTACAGCGCATGGTTACTGTCAGATTCTTACTGGCAGCAGAACCAAACTGAGTATCAGCCTTGCACCAGTATGTCCCGTTGTCATTTTTGGACACTGTAGTCAGTGTGTAGTTAAAGCTACTGTAGCCATCATCAGAAGGTATCCCTTGACCTGTAGCGAGGACGGTCTCATCACGGTACCAGGTGACTGACGGCAGTGGTTTACTTGATACTATACAGAATAAGACAAAACTAGCCACGTGTTCATCTATAGCTATACTCGGTACGCGTTGGATTTTAGGAGCATCTGAAATAGTAAGTGTAAACATGTCATTTAGTTTATTCTTGATTTATGCTTCAAAATAGCGTCTTTTTTTTTCATTGATTTTCATGAATTTCTCAACCATTTTGGCAGAACAAGTTGTTTTTTTTCACAACATTATCATGCTATGCCCTATTATCGCATATTACTATTATAGTCAAAAGCATTGGCTGTTACAAACCGTTACAAAGAAGTAAGTTGATACCAAGATTATTGCTATTAAAAATGCTGAGCGACCTACATGTCAGGTTCAAGGTGACTTCAGTAACAGCCTCTCCTTGACTGGTTGCTTTACCACTGTCACTATTGGTAACCGAACAAGTGATAACGTCACCATCGTGTTCTGGCGCTGGTTTTAGAGTCAGGATCTGGGATGAGACAACACCCCTATTTTTTCCGACCCATCTGTGTACAGGGTTTCTATTTTGTATGACTGCCGACCCGTTCCACCATGTGATTGTAGAGGCGGGATTGGATGACCCCGTGGTACAGTTGAGGTCCAGCGGATTGGAAGCCTGTTGCTTCTATCTGTCTGTTACCCGTTATGGCTGTAGAGGCCGGGGAAACTGGAACTGGATAGAAAATTTGAAGAATAATTATTTTCAATCCTGCAAAAGTATAAAGTTTTACATATATGTTTTAGGGTTATCGTTTTGAGATAAACAAATACATGTACTAAAAGTAAGCGTTTGAGTTTGCATTGTTACAGTATGTGATAAGTACGTGTAAAATGTCATCATATGTTGTTAAATTTGTATTTGAAATGGGCTTAACTGGGTTTAAATTGAAATCCGTCTTTGAATGATACAAAATCATTTGTACTTACATTTCACGTCGATACCTATACTATAATCACTGACGTTAACTTTCAGTTTTGGATTTGAATAATATGAACGACACGTAACAAGTTCTCCATTATCTGCCACCGTAACATTTTTCTTTAGCTTAGATACTACACGGATTTTCCCTACGGCTGATGCTTGGGAGGTCTGCATCTTAGTACTAAAGGTTTGTCCTTTGTAAGTCCAGGTAATGTTCGGTTTCGATCCATTGGCTTCAGCTGTACACTCTAATTCAACAGTTCCTGCAGAACCTGGAGTGTTGGTCTGAACGATCTTGGGTTTGCTTGGTAACACTAAAAGGATAACAATAAATATCTTTTAAAAAAATATACGGCGCTGATGGGGATCAAAGTAATGGAGAATGTAGAACGGTTATGAGGTGTTCAAACTCTCGGAATTATAGCTTTTTTTCTTCAATGCAATCGACACAGTTAAATCATTGTAATTCAGACAAACGGAGACGGTGAGACAGATTATATATTTATAACGTTCGGGCCAATAAAAGTCTCAATGTGCATTAAAAGGGAGTATTTTGATAATATTACTTTATATTTAACAAAGAAAATGCATTTCAGTCAGAATACTTTGTTAAAATTTTGTGAATACGAAGCATATGTTTCAGCAAGTTGTCATCTTTGTGGTGCTTAACTTCTTTTCCGTGGGTATAGAAATATCCACCGATGTAAACGTTAAAATACTCACTCGCACTGTCATTCGTCAGCATTCCTTAGTAGGTCAAAAGTGCGATTAGAGAGCTACGCCGAAAATATAACATGATGACCATAACGATTTTCAATGTTGTTAAAGTTTCACTTAAGGGTTGTTTCAGGACTTGTTGGTCCGGTATCAGGATAATGTGATTAGGTGTGATATCATGTCATCCCAAATATACATGGTCTCCAAATGACTGACATACAATCGGCGAGACTTTAAACCCAATAAAAAAAGTTTGCTGTCACTGAAGGCTTTCAAAAATAAATCAAGATCAGTGAACAGTAACGGGATTGCCAGTTTTCGATATACATGTATGTGTATATAAAAGCGACCTCCCTATTAATAAACATGCAATCTGATACTATTTCATTGTTTTATATGCTTTGACGAGCTCCTTACGACCTCAAAAACTGTGGAAACGTACGAGAGCCCAAAATGCCCAAGACTTTCGCACCAGTCGCTGATACTTTCACCGAACTCATTTGATCAACAGTTATATGTCTGGGGCTTTACTTAATGAACAAACTCGTATAACATACAACCAATGTATAGCTGTAGAGACGCTTTCCGAGATCCAAGTGTGACGTTACTTGTTGCATGCGGGTAGTAGGAATGACAAATGATTGTTGAATCATCCCAGCTGTTGACAGCATTAAACGTGAGATTTAATGTCACGGTGTATGTGCCATCCGACTGCTGTTTCCCAGTTTTGGTACTGGCCAATAAGTTCGCGTTTGTTATGTCCTTGTACCAGTCAACTTTTGGTGACGGAATGCCCCCATGTGAAGAACATTCAACAATTACAATTTCATCCTCAGCAACGCGAATTTTATTCACCATTTTTCCTTGGTATTTTATAACTGGGGCATCCGGTGTCACTGATAAAAATAAATAAATAAATAAATAAATAAAATTCTCACAAAATTCTCACATATAACAAATGTATTAGCTTGCAAAATTAACCATTATTCACTATTCAACACTGCTATAAAGCGTGAATCGTTTTTCTGTGATAAATTGAAAATGTGTAATACAATCATATCTAAATCTTCTTTTCCATTCGCGTGTCCTAGCGCCCCTCAATCACTTCATATTAATTCCAGAGACTTGACATTGATGAAGGTGTTGAGTTCCTTATTATGTTATTTAAGTCAACATACTGTTTCAAGTAAATGTCCACTTAGTCTAAAATAAAGAAGACTTGGTGGTTCTTCGGGTATTGAGAAGATAGGATTCAATACAGCCAGCAATGTTGACAAACAACACATGACGTATTGTTTTAAATAAGCGGCGACAATTACGCCTTACAGACCAGAAACAATTTAAATTCAATACGAAGGATACATAGTTACCTATTTTTATATCACGATGCAGTGTAGTATTTGTACGTGTTTTTACAGTTAACCTAACTTTTCCATCAACATCTTCCAGTGAGGAATATGACGTCCAAGTACATTTGTAGTGTGTGTCTATGGTTGAGCTTCCATTGCAGGTGAAATTCCCAGGTACCGAAATGTTGCCCTTAACAAGAAAAATAAGTTAGGGTCTAAGTATGTAATAAAATCATGATGTTTATGGTATTCCTAACCTATATATAGAAAATGTTTATAGAGAAAAGGTTAGTGTATTTAATGACAAAGATTCCAATTATGTACATTTCCAGGGGTGAGAGTGAAATTAGGCTAAGTACATACTGTATACAAATATAAGCACTTAGCCTAATTTCGCTTCACCCTCTTTTTATATTCAAATGAAATGAGGTCCTTTAGAGGATAAAGGAATTTTGTTCTTTATAATTTTTGTTCTGCAAAATTTATTTTTGATAGTGACTGATTTTTTTTTTTTTTTTGCATTATCTATTTGCATTATCTTTTTTTGTCATTATGTCCGGCTGAAAAAATCAAAATCAGAATTGGTGGCAGACCTCTACTACAGGTAATCCTGCCTTCAGATCTTAAATGTCATTACCGTATTAATATTATTATTATTATTATTACAGGTAACAAATTTTCACGCTTTCCTTTGTTCAAACCATTTATGCAATGGTGTCTGCACCACATTTTTTTTAAATGTATTTTTCTAAAGGACTGATTTGAGTACAGTCAATGTTAAATAGTATCAACCCTTCAAAACCATTTTAAAGAATAAAATGAATATACATGTGACAAAAATGTTTAGGGTAATCATTCAAGCTTACTATTTCCACAGACATTTGTTTCGCGGAAGGGTAGACTCTGTCCAGAAAAAGAGACAGGTGTTTTGATTCCTTGATGTGTTCTGTTACATGTTTAGGCTTGCCTGTTGAAATAAATATAAAAAAAAAAATCAAATATGTAACATAGAGTACCTGAACGTGTACATGTACAATGGTTTAAAATTTATGTTTCCATAGTTCATAAGTGGGTGTTTTCCATAACAAATAAAATGAGACTTGTCTGATGAAGTCGCATAATATTACATTATGTTAACTATCATTGTAAAATCTTAATTGACGATACCTTGATTGCATATAATCTGCTGTACTTAGTCTTCGTGCCAACATTTAAAGATGAAAAAGCCTCGCGAAAAGTTTTACAGCGGTTTTAAATATGCCGTGGAGGTACTTTCATAGAAGTTTTGTGATTATAGTTTGTTAAGATCATGTTTAATACATCCCTTGGAGCCTTACGTATGAACAAAATAATATTTTAGTTGCCATGGGAACCAGACTTCTGTATGAATTAAGTTGGTTTTGTAAATGGCCATCCAAATATCGAAAATTCCAAATTGTATCAAATGTGCCCAGTGTTCTTCTTAGAGTATGTCATTGACAATAAAAATGATTTCAATCACAGCTTTAAATTCGAATGCAATACCAATTTGCACATGCGTAAACGGAAGTGCAAACCCATTTTAATTGGAAATATATATATATATATATAGTAACGAAAATATCCCTTCGAATTTTAGAGGTATTACGTTGGTGAATATAATTGCTCAAATATTTCTTTATCACTACGTAATCGATTTAATAGTGTGAACATGATAATGTATTTATAAATAAACAATATGGTTTTCGTGACAATCGTTCTACGGCTGATGCTATTTATTTATTGCATTCAATTATCCAAAAGGTATTGTCCAAAAGGGAAAAAATGATGGTGTGTTTTATAGATTATCAGCGAGCATTTGATACGGTCAATAGATATGCGTTATGGATAAAGTTAGTTAAGTCTGGCATCAGCTGTAAAATGATTAACATGTTAAAAAGCATTCATGATGTAGTTAAATGCTATGCACAGAAAATGAATATCATTTCTTATTAGCGCGTCCATTGTATAGAGATATGAGAAAAAAAACTTACTTAAAGCAATATTATTATACATGGCCTACTAGGCAAAAATTTACCAATCTACTGAATAAAAAAAAATAAAAAAATATTGTTAAATTAGCAAAATATATATACTGGGCAAATATAAAAAGAAAAGAGGTAAAGAATTGATACATTTATTTATTTTATTGTTTTTACCGAAACATCGAATCCATATGATTATATACATTATATAACTCAAGTATATATGTTCAATTGTAATTACCCTTCTGTTATTGTATCGGAATGTTTTTCTTTGCAGTAAAATGTCCTCATCTACAATGTTTAGTTTGTCTTAAATTTCTTTGAACATTGACTATGTTAAAAAGAAAATAAAGATATTGTATTGTATAATGTATTATATGGGTCTTAGGTATGGGTGTATATTATTATACTGAAATTGATAAAATTCATTTACGATTTTGTAAGTACATTTCATGTGTTCGAAATGAAACACCTGCTTCAGCAGTATATGGAGAGTTAGGAAGATTTCCATTGTCTATTTTAGCTAAAGAAAGATCAATAAAATTTTGGTTAAAAATAATGAAATCAACAAAACCATAGTTAAAGCATAGGTAGACTGATCAGTGTAATAATATTTCAGGCACTTGTTGGTCAAAACGTTTAAATTCTATTATTCTTTGTTTTCCAAACCTGCTGAATGAATTTGATATTAGTATATTTATTTTCCCTACTTGAAAGGAAATCAGTGATCAAAATTTAACTGGAATGCAAAAAATTATTATATATCAAAACTATTTTTATATATTTAAAGCCCCAGAGCGTTTTAGCTCAGAATTGCAAGGGAAAAAATATTTTTCAAAATTTCTAATTAGCAATGTCTCAAATGATGTTTGATTAACCTCTTAATGTTTAATTAAGCCCACATAATGAAATATTCACCCAGAAGCCGTAGTTGTTCAGACAGGGCAAAATAGTGAGAAAAATGGACGGAGCTTGTTCTGAAACACACTGTTCAGTAAAACCACAGATGCCTCGGTGTACATGGGGTGTTTCAGAAGTTCATGGACTTTTTCTAAAGACTGAATAAATATTGATACATGGTAGTAGAGGACTTGAATTGACTATTTGAGTTTACCGTCGCTTCGACAGTATTTCAGTCATGTAGCGACGTCCAGCTAATTACAGGTAGTAGAGGAGATAGGAATAAAATCTACGAACTTCTGAAAAACACCTTGTATGTTAATCTTATGCTGTCGTTGTTTTGAGCTAAATATAGAAAGAGACAGCCACAATTTGTATTTTTTTCTAATAGAATCTTTTTTGTACATTAGGCATTTCTCAAGGCCTTTAAGTGATGAAATTAAAACTGAATTATATATGCTGTAAGTGAATTCGGTTTAGATCTAACATCTATAAGATACTGGGACTTTAAGACTACATTTTGTTATGAAAATTACTAAGACATACTTGATATCGATACATATCGAAAACAGTTCACCCGCCTTAGATTGTGCTCACATGACTTAGAAATTGAACTGGGAAATCATAATTGATTTAATATAGAAAATAGGTTATGTAAATTATTTAATTTAAATGCAATAGAATCCAATATCATTTTCGTACAAGATATTCTAGTATTCGTCAACAATATTTAGATAATATATCATGGCCTACAGTAAATAAATTTTATGCCTTGATGTCATCAAATAAAAAAATAAAAAAACAGTCAAAGAAAATATTAAAATTTATAAAAGAAGCTTTAATTATTCGAAAAATTTGCCCTTTATAATTGTGTCTTTGCCATACTTCATATTTTGGCTATTTTTTGCTGACTTATGTCAATAATCTTGAAACTATATACATATATATCAGAACTTAATAACAGTTATATATATACAACATTTTCATTAGATTTATACATTGTATACACAGTACATAATATTATAAATATTTATATACACAGTACTGAATACCGTCCATAAAAGTAATAACTACTTACACTCATACTCGAGTTTTCTCGGTTTCGATTCTGCAAAATCACAGTCACATTTATACTCCGCAGCATCAGTCGGTTGCATGTCTTTAAGTTCGAACTTTATTCGTGGTTTTGTGGTCCTATATACGAGTATTTGCTGTCGCGTTTTGTGTTTGGACTTACTACGTCTGCCAAATTTTTTCTCAGACGCCATTTACTGCAGGTTTCTTTTTGAAGATGACATGTAATCCATACGGTGTCATTACAGTTACCAATAGACGGGAGGTCGAGACTTATTCCGTCTGAAAATAAATCCATTTTTTTAATATTTTTTTTCTCGTGCATTCTTTTAGCAATATAAAACTGATCATACACATACTGAGGAAACTGCAATTTATAAAGGGAGAGAAAAATAGCCTCATTTTTTAAACATGTTTTATTTTTTACAGAAAACCCTTTCATAGATTCTCATCATTTTTCTTGTAAATATTCTTCAATCATTGCTTGATCAACAAAACAATGAAATAAAAAGATGTAGGTCACATAGTTCATTTTGAGCAACTGAGTCATTTCTGTGCTAACAGTCTTATCCTAAACAAGAAAAAATATCTGTTAAACATACTTTATTCATTTGAAATTAATAAACTGTTTGAAAAGGAAATGTTATAAATACAAACATATGTCCTATACTGGCAATTAACGCTTAAAGGGTAGTCGTAATGATATTATGAGTATTTGGAGTATCCGAAATGTATAACACTTAATATGTCCGAGACATTGCGATGGTAAAATGAAATATACGCCCTTACAAAACAAAATTTGTTATATAACTTACTTCCCATATCTCTGACAGCATGTATTCGTAATTCAATTTATTAACAAAACTAGAAATGTGTCCAGAGGACACAGATGTCCCAACCCGTCGCATTTTCCCATCCAGGAGCGCAATTAATGTCCTGAGTAACATATCCAAGAAGTTTAAAGTCTGTAGCATAAATACCTTCAATGTTACCTGTGTTTCAAGTCAGTAGTACAAATACGTTCAGAGTTACGTGCGTTCCATCATAAAATTCCATATTATTCAAAAACAAAAGCCCATAACTCTGTCAACTGCAACGGCGGTTTGATAAAAATACCCTGGTGCGTAATTTCAGGTGCTAAATAATATACTAGTATCCATGAAGTATCAAGTCTGTAGTAAAAATATTTTTGAGTTATGCGTGTCACACAGTTTCGTGACAGACGGACGTACGTAAGGACAAAGGCACATCTATATGCCCCCTCCCCTCCCCCTTTTTGGTGGGGCGTAATTAAAGCTTATTTTCATTTCTAATAATTTCATTTGAATTCGGTTATCAAAAGTAGGCGCCTATCAACGCAAAATGCCTTTCTTTTAACACATTATACAGTAAACGAATGACTTTACAACTGTAGAGTTCTCATCTATATGAAATAATAATCAGTTTACAGATAAATCTGTTTAAGCAGCCACCTGTAATTAGTGGCCAACCTGCATTTTATGGACAGTTTTGATATCACAACAATAGTGTTCTCTGGAACTCTGAAACGTGACGGAAAAAATGTGATGGACGAACAGACGGACAGACGATGGAAATGTGATCCCTATGTGTCACCTCTGCTTACAGCAGGTGACACAAATATAGCATCAAACTGCGTTTAACCTTGATAAAGCGACCTACTCTGTTATTCGGTCACTTTCTATATTTCCCCTGACTGACCGCTTAGAACAGGTTTGACTGTGTATAAATTAAATAAAATGAAGAGCAGTGACGTGAACTAGGGATCGTTACTGTCAAGATCCAATTCTTGATATAAATAAGAAAGGATGTCATGATTGCAGTTAAGCATTATCTTTCCTGCACTCATTTGTTCCTTAAATTCCTGTATCCGATTTTGTTTAAACATATTTATCAGATCAAGTGCAAAGCAAACTTACAATATGACAATAGTTATTACTGTTAAATTATTAATTTTCGTGGGACACTAATTTTCGTCGATTTCTTGAAGGTTTTATTCACGAATATTAATCCTCACGAAAATTTGTCTCTTATATAGACCTCACGTTTTTTAGAACATAGATCCACGGATAAATGTTCCCACGAGATTCCCTTAGATACATAATCAACGAAATTTAATGTCAGCGAAAATTACCGATTTTACAGTATATAATTTTGGGATGGGGTTGGAAGCCGGGGCTTTACATATAACAGTCGCTGTGTTTCAATAATGATATAAAGTGCTGTTTAGAAGAGATAAAAATTAAACAGATTAGGGTTGAAGAACAAAACAAAACGCGAAGGAAAGAAACTATAGGGAGTGAATCAGATATTTAGAGTAGAAATGGTGTTACCTGGCTTGAATAAAACCGTTTAGTATTTTCAAGGAATTTCTGAATATCACAGAATATATGACGTCCTTGTTTTTGATCTACGGAAAGGAGATCATTACCATGGATAATTAAGTGGGGCGTTATATGGGTGTCCATGGCAATGTTTCGAACATATTCCATCAAATATACGAGCGGGCGTTTGCATTGTTTGGACAGAGTAAAAGATTATATGTTGAAGTTTCTTTGACGCTGCACAGTATTATCGGAAAGTGTACGATGTTTTAACAAAGTATTACTAAAGGAACTACTTTCAGTTCTTAGTCAGGAATGTAAAAATTGAGATTGGAGCGCTTCGGTGTAATAATAATCCGTTACAATCATTTTGAACAGCTGTTTCAAAGCTGGTTTGGTTTTTCATATGAAGTGACTGATACACTGATTAGTTAACCTTTCCAGATATTATTAAATACTGGGTAAAATTTAATAGCCATTTCTTTGTCCAGGTATAGATCTTACATAAGTCGTTATTTCATAGGTTTACTGATTCGATTCATATGGGTATTGGACTCAAAAATAGAGACCTCGTGGGTAAGAAGTCGGGCATTTCAATTTAAATAATTAACAATGTCATTTATATTTATATAAGAAATAACAAGGCTTTGTCAGTATAGCAAGCAATACTGTCAGAAGACCCCATTGGTGACCCCCCCCCCACCCTGAAAAAAAAAATGTGTCAGATGGAAACAAGAAAATAATGGAAATGGGTTATGATCCCCGAACTGAACTGTTTCAAACGTGTATATGTTTGATGCGCGTGACACACCTTTGCGTTATTTGCGTTATGACAAACACTTCTGTAAAGTTTCATAAAAATCCGAACATAGATATGGAAATTATAGAGCGTACATGAAAATTTAGCTTATAAATACCAAAGACAATGTCTAACAACTCCTGTGACCTTGACTTTTTTAAGCGTGTATATGGTTAATAAACGTGACACATCTTTGTGTCATAACAAACACATCTGTAAAGTTTTATGAAAATTCAAACCTAGATACGGAAGTTATAGAGCGGACATGAGGCTAATGAATACAAAAGATATTTTCTAAGAACAACAGTGATCTTGACATTTCAAGGACGCAGATGGTTGCTCGGCACATTTTTTGCCATAACAAACACTTCTTTCAAGTTTTATTAAAGTCCAAAAAGTATCTTTAAAAAAGATACACGGCCGTGGTGTATTAATTATATTTAATGTTTCTTCTGCATCTTGATGAGAGGACATCTGATCCAGGTATTATGAATGTCCTTCAAGCGTTCAACATATATAGAGCGGATATGAAATTGCTGACGAACGGTCAGACGAACGACCAGTTCACAACATAATACGTCCCTTCAGGTAATACAACTGGATGGGTGTTCTTCGGAACATTTGCGTCTCCTGCATTCCAGCAGTTGTCAGAGAAAGGTTGAACATCAATGATCAAAATTATACTTATCACTATACATAACAGGTTTGGAGTGCATCCACCATATAGTATTGAAGTTATGGTCTGAACGAATGTGCGATTTCCGGGGTACGAAGTGGTCTGGAGGTTTCAAATCCGACATGTGTTTTTCATCCTTAAGATATGTTTTTGTGTAGTTGATTTGATTATTTTGAACGTTAAGATATGTATTAATATATTTCTGTCGAAATATTGAGGTTTTAGGAATGTATATACAAAGCGAGCGAGCTGATTTCTTTTCCGGAGGGATACTTTCAAATTTTAAGTCGACCAATCAAAACTTAATGTATTCATCAGCCGTTTAGTGACCATCACCTTAAAGTTTATACGGGAATTTCAGGTGAAAACGAAAAAACCAACGGCCGAGAAATCAAAGTTATAGAGAGGACACGATGATGTAGCCAATGAACCAATCGGAACTTCTCGGGTAATTCCGTCATTCTTCATCATCCCTCGGATGTATATGGTGGAAGGATATGCTCAAAATCAAAGCAATTTGTTTGCCGGATTAAGAATGCGCGAGAAAAGAGTTCCTCTAGAACGCTAAGAACGCAATTTCGGGTATAAACAAACAAATGATCGACTCTGACTCCTTTAAACAACCTTTTTTACAATCGAAATGCAAACCAAAAAACTTTCTACTTGCATGTTTAAGTCGCGTGTTTAAATTCGACTCCATGTCTAAATCACGTGACCGAAAATAGTCTCGATGTCTGCTTACTTGATTCGTCCGAGATTGGTGAAGAATTTTTCACCGAGGCGTTTCGACTGGCCAATAAACACACAAGAGAATTTCTAACAACACCAGTGACCTTTTCAGCGTGCATATTTTTGATACACGCGACACACGTTCGTGTTATGACAAACACTTTTGTTAAGTTTTATGAAAATCCATCCATTAATATGGAAGTTACCGAGTTGACTCGAAGATATAACCTATGAACACAAAAGACAATTTCTAACAACTCCTGTGATCTTGAATATTCAAGGGTGCATATGGTTGGTGCGCACGACACACCCTTAGGTTATGTGGAATACTTCTGTGAAGTTTTAATGACATGTCTAAGTTACGGAGCGGAAATGAAAGCGGGACGGACGGACGGAAGGGCGCGCGCAAACCTTTAGTCCTCAACCAGTTTCACCGATAGGGACTTATAAAGGAAATAGGATTGAACCGTGTGAAACACCTGCCTCAATTTTTCTTAATGATGAAGAACCGCAAATAATGATAACTTGTTGATCCCAAATAACTTGAAAACCATTTAAGATAAGATAAATGTCAAACCTTATCAATGCCTTACTTATATGCTGAGCGCCAAGCAAGGGAGCTATAAACAGACTTTGGTATGTCGCGGCCGGGGATCGAACGCTCTAACCACTCGGCCACCGGGGACGGTATGTCTCCGGGAAGAAAATAGACTCGTACTCAGTAAAGATGTTATTTACAGCCACATGGTTGAAAATATGTTTGTAAGTGGCACTATCAAAACCCTACTAATTGTACTGAGGAATTACATTGGCCGTTAATTAGACAATAAAGGGGCGTCCCAATTTTCTGAAAATGGGGCACACATGAGCTCTTTTTCAAATAGAAGGGAATACATCTTCAGATATTGATTTGTTAAAAAAATCGGGTTGGCTAATTTTATTTTTAAAATTCTGTCGTTCACTTGATCTGGCCCTACAGCTTCACCAAGAGGAAGTGACCATAAAATAGGTATTAATTCATTTGGAGTAAATTCAACACTTGAATGATATTCTTGATAGTTATAAATCTGCTAATTTCTCAATACAAAGTTGGTCTGTGAAACAAAAATAAAAGTTTTAATTGTTGACCACCATGACCGTAAGTTACTGTTTTTCATCAGTCCATTTACCGCTTTATCGAAAAGATTATTTTTGGCTGTCTGTATTTAAGTTTAATAATTTGATTACGTAACAGTTAAAATATTTGCCAATCTGTTGATAAACTGCGTAGTTTAACTCTTCGAGAAAGACGTTTTTTTAAAATATGAAATTATCCATTTCGGCTCCAATGGTTTGATAACGACAACATAATTTGGAATATAGTGTTTATAGATATGTAAGTGCGATTTTGTAAAATTTCAACCCATATATCAATATCATGGTTATTACGACTACTCCACTTAAAAAAGGAGCATTCTTGACTTAGAACGTCGTAATTACCCTTGTCAGAAAGCCATACGTGGCGAATGAAGGAGTTATCTTTTGTTTTGTGAACTTAAAAAAGGCAAAAACAGGACAGTGAAAGCAAATGTTTTGTATTAAGAAAAGGTTCAGTAACTTCGCAAGTTAGACGTGAATTTGTATTACGTATACGTAAAAGACCAATAATAGACGACGAGTTTCAGTAAATTCGTGGATTTGGTGATACTTTGGGTTATGTCAAACTGATTGCATGGAGAATATAACATTTGAGAAGAACTTTGGACAGACGTATTTGAATTGAAATCGCCTGTTATTACAATATAATTTATTCCTGTACTCAGTGCCAATCAATTTCAGTTTTAGAATTTGGAGATCAGTAAAATAAACTGACTAGAATTTTCTTACTTTTTGAAGCGCAATTTCAACCCAGATGCACTCGGTTCCTAATACTTCCAGATCAGACCTTCGTTTATAACAAATTGTATTTTTAATGTAGATGATAACGCTACCGTAGCCACCAGTCACTCGGTCTTTACGTTAATGGAGAATGAAAGTGGGGAATGTTTATGTCACATGTACTAATATTTTGTCCAAGCCATGTTTCAGATAAAGCTAAGATATAAAATATGGATAGTTCAACTT
The DNA here is from genome assembly GCA_021229015.1 of Solen grandis. NCBI lineage: Eukaryota > Metazoa > Mollusca > Bivalvia > Adapedonta > Solenidae > Solen > Solen grandis. The sequence continues at coordinate 44,410,614 of CM037783.1, read as the reverse complement.
GAATAATGTCAATTTTGTTAATCAGGCTGTGTACAGTGTATTGGATTGAAGATAAATTACGAGATTCAAATGAACATCGCCAGCGATGAACATCGCCAGCGATTAATTGTAAGTTTGATATCCAGGTCAAAAATATAATGTCATACAGTTAGAAAAAATTGACATCAATTATTATTAGACGATATTAGAATTAAGGAAAGGACAGGATGTCAACAAAATGAAAATTCTGCACATCATTGTCACAAGGAAAGAAAGAAAAAGAGAGGGTTTCGTTATAATACATATTTCTATTACCTGTTATGTGCTGTAATCCCATGAAAATCACACAGATTTGGAAAAACATTATTTTGCATCATACTGATTTATGAAAAATCTATACAGTTTGCAATTCATATAAACATACGCTGACTCAAAAATGAAGTAAGTAGGGATAAATATTTTATCATATTTAATGTCCTTGTTCGTTGTGAAACCACTTAAAGCAGTTGCTTGTTAACTACGGAATTCCATTAGGGCCATCATCATTTTCGCCCGTGGCTGAATTAAACATCAAACGCGAGAATGCGAAAAATATTTACATTTGCTGATAGATCTATAGTAAGTAAGTAAGTAAGTAAGTAAGTAAATAATTTATTATCGTGACATGTGCAATAAGATAATTACATACAAACTGTAAACAATCTAAACAAAAGAAAGCACCCGGCCCAATGGGCCTATATGTCACCAGGTCAAAAACAGTAATGATAAGACATAATAATCAATGTCACATAGAAAGTAATCAATAGAAAATGCAATCTATATGTGATCTAGATTAAGACATGTAGATCTAGATTAAGTTATTTCTTTCAATGCCTGCTGCTGAAAGCGGGTACTTTATCGAAATGCGTTCTTGGGTTCTAAGTTTGTGTAACTGATATATATTGCTTTCTGAAATATATAAAGTCACATTATTATGCTACTACATTTGATACTTGTTTTAACGCCTCTGTACCTCTGTAAGGGATATAGCGACATCGAAAGTTAGAACGATCGGTATCACAAAGATCTAGGTTCTGCATAAATGTAGACTAAAATATAAAATTATAACAATGATATAACATGTTTAAACAATTTTATTAAGAAAATAACCCTATAACTATACGCCGGTCATCGTATACAAGGTTTTCAAATCTAGTAGCAGGTGTGGGGGCATTTTTAAGTATTAGATATACCATGAATGTTCTTGCTGTTTGTGTATACCATGGTATGTGTTACCTGACACCGGTGTTGTTGTTGTTGTATTGGGGTTTACCGTCGCTGCGATAGTATTTCAATCATATACGACGTCCAGCTAATTAAAGTTGGAGGAAGACCCCGAGTACACAGAGGTACCCGGGTAGAACCACCGACCTACCGGACACCGGTGTAATTTACGATACAGGCATAAAACAGCAAAATAATCCATGGTATATCTGTTTTAACCTATATAGCTTGAATTGCTGCATAATTATTAATAATTAATACTTTTGATATTGTTTGAGAAAATATGAAGACCACAAGCCGATTTAAAACAAACAGAATATAAGTATTCTCCCAACCATCGCACGCCTTGTTTAAATTAGATCTAGCTGATGTCATCTTGTTGTTTCGAGTAGATAAGCGGCACTGTCCCTGTGTTGGAAAGGTGTCGGCGCCAAGTTTTGTGTAGACAGTGGTCTGGTTACATGGATTTCAATGATAGTGACACTGTTAGTTGAATTAGCGGAAATAAATATTTTGAACTTTTTTCTGGTTTTGGTGGAGATGACATGTTATCTCAATACAGATTGATTTATTTAATGAAAACAAATGTTGAACAGCTGACATAGGTAATTAATCAACCCATACAAAAACAGGAAAAAAAAAGAGAATAATTCAACTGAATAGCTTGGTGGATTGGCCCCGGATGACCCCAGGCCGCGACATACCAAGGTCGTAAAAATGGTATTTTAATTTATATAGCCCCCCTTGCTTGTCGCTCAGCATATAAGGGGAGTTGCAGGACCTGGTTGGCCTGGTGTCAGGATAATGTTACTGGGTGTGGTACCATGCCACATCTCTACGACGTGGTACTACAGTATAACAGTACTATATCTGTATCCAGTAGACATCGTCTCAAAATGACCGAATTACTGTCAGTGGGACGTTAAATCCTAAAACAAAACACACTTCTATTTATAGAGACATCCAGTCAACACGTGAACCTAGTGAAGTTTATCCATCATAGCTCAGTAACTCCGCCCATGATATAATTTTCGGTTATTTGGGAAAGCGTTGCAGAGCTATAGCTTAAATAAAGAAAATGGGGGGGGGGGGGGTCCAATTAAGGCTCTGATGTCATTATGAATATAATTATTGTTACGCTCCACCCTGTTCTGGTCTGGCTTGGGCTGGTCTTTGTATTATAAATGTGTGTGTGACGGGTACTTTTGAGGTTGGACTCCAGAAAGACTAAAACAGCTGATAAAATTACTAAATTTAATTGAGATCTTATTTAAATAATTATCTATTGATTGCTTTATTATACAGAACAAATGTGTCACTAGAACTGTTATCTAAACCTGAGAAAACTAATCTACTGTATTATAACTATATCCTAACAACTGTGGTACAGAAAATTCCCATAAATTTATTGAAAGTTAATCACAAATGGAAGCAATGTCTTATCTCAGAGGAAATACCAACTAACAAAGCAAGTTAAATAAATCATATGAAACTGTTTTATCTAGATCTACTTAGACCTAGCTTAAAAAACGGCCTCAAAATAGTGGAGTATGAGCCCAGCATTTATACTTTTCCTGTGCTCACAGCTCACAACTGTGAGAGTTTGAACTGTGTGCTCACAGATCACACTGTGGACATTGGGCGTACACTGCTCACAGTCATAGGCTTTCAGTTTTGACTCGTACGGAGTACTGGGTGCCGGACGTTTCGGTAAATTGATTTAATATAGTAGTTAAGTGTTATATGTATATATAACACCTAATCGTAAGTGTGAATGTAAGTCAGAGGCATTGATTACATTAAGTCAAAGGTAAAAAATGAATTAAAATAACTCTAAATTATTATCAAATAAAAAAGTTAAAATTAAGAAAGTTAAAAATGTAAATGTTTGTTATCTTTTAAAAAATCAGAGTAGAAAGGGTTGTATGCTGTGTATTCTTCTTTTAATAATAATAATAATTAACGTTATATATTAATACGTTGATTTTTTTTTCTGATATTTATTTTGTTAATATTCTTAAAATACAAAATCAATTCAATTCTTTATGATCCATTTATTAATAGATCATGACAAAGATTTATCCGATATAATAGTAAATATATTAATAATAATAATAACCATCATCATAACCATAACTTTAATAATAATAATTCATATGATAAAACATTCAAATAAATGATCATATTCTTAAGTTTGATTAATCGTCGTTTACCTCAACGTTGAATGGATAAAAAAACTTGATGACTAAAATTTAAATTGTTAAATATATTCCCTCAACTCTTTCTCCTTCTTTAATTCGTAATTTACTATAATTAATGCCTCTGACTTACTTTCACACTTATGATTAGGTGTTTTATACCTATAACACTTACCTACTATGTAAAGTCATTTTACCGAATACTATATAAAATCAATTTCACTTAACTTCTTACGAAAAATAATCTTCACAGATGTAAAATAGATCTAGTATTGTTCCTGTGAATTTTTCTTTACAAAAAAGTGTTGTGTTTGTATAGTGCAATAAATTGGGTCACCTTCTTCATGTTTTATTTTGAAAATTAAGAATTAGTAGACACTATTAAGAACAAAAGACTTACGACTAGAACAAATTTGATCGTACGATCCTTATGAAGCCCTCTTCCAAAGTTGTTCAATTAAATTATTTTTATTTGTCAAAAAATTAGATCACAGAAGCTAAAAAAAGATTTTAATCGTGAAATCTTAAAAAGTCTCTATGAAACCATAAAGATATTATATCTCTTTCTTTTACTGCTTATATTGTAAATGTACACACAATTGATATAGTTTGTGGACCTGTAGAGTATGATTGATCATTCATGAGCTTGATATGCTTTATATTTGAATTCCCAATCCTGATCAACTCTGAAGTAATCTGATTAATTTTCTTATTTTCATATACACTAATCTAGTGTTTTATATGATTTGTTAAGGTTGTTTTATATGATTTTATTTGGTCAGCTAAAAGTGTTCATGTTGTAAATTTGATTAGCTGTCATTGTTTGATTTTGTCAAAGGTAAAATACCATTTTAATATGTCCACATCTTAGTTTTAATACACTTTGTTACCTCAGAATTCAGCTTACAGATAAAAAAAACTGAAAGATATTTTAAAATGAAAAGACAAAAAAAATGTCTAAAACACTACTACTGTTGTATATATAGTTATCATAACAAGAACTGTGGTAAGTGTTGACTGACGGGGAGGATGAAGGCCAACATTTATTGATCATGCTCATGGATGACCAATTAATCTTCTGTGAAAGTTACGGTGAGGGAAAGTTGGAAATTGGTCAGGGAAAAGTCAGGGAATTTTATTTTGCTGCTTTGTGGGAACCCTGTCACATGTTTAACATTGAGTTTTATAGGAAAAACTTTAAACATCTTCTCCTATGAAAACATTAAGCCTTGAGCTTAGATATTTGGTATGAACAATTATCAAATGGTACATCATCAAGATTGTTAACATCATTGTCCTACAGTGATTAATGACCCCACACCAAACATCACTTGTTTACATAGAGTTAAATAGGAAACCTTTTAAAAATCTTCTATGAAACCATAAGACAATGAGCTTAGATATTTGGTATGTAGCATCATATAATTGTCCATTACCAAGATTATTCAATTCATGGCCCTACAGTGATAAATGACCCCGCACCAGGGGTCACATGTTTTACATAGAGTTATAGGAAAACCCTTAAATATCTTCTATCAACCCATGAAGCATAGAGCTCAGATATTGAATTATGAGCACTGTTTAATGGTCCATTATCAAGATTGTGCAAATCATGCAATTTAGGGGATAATTAACCCTGCTCCAGGGGTTTAAGGTTTTTAGATTGAGTTATATCATAATAATGCCCCAATTCGAAGAACAGGGGGCATATTGCTTTGCACATGTCGGTCAGGTGGTCGGTCCATAGACCAAAATATTTCTAATAATTAACATGAGAATGCCTGAGCCTATGAAATTCAAACTTGGTATTGAGATTTGTTATGACCAGTAGATGAACCCTATTGTTTTTGTAGTCTTTAGGTCAAGGTCACAATGACCTGGACTATGTAATTGGTGACCAAGTTGTTTCTAATCAACAACTTGAGACTGCCTCGTGGCCGAGAGGGTAAAGTCGCTGGCTTTAACACTCACTCAGCCCCTCACCGCGTGGGTTCGAATCCTGACAGGGTCATTCGGATTTTCACGTGAGGAAGCTTTCCAGCTGGCTTGCGGAAGGTCGGTGGTTTACCCGGGTGCCTCTGTGCATTCTGGGTTTCCTCCACCTGTAATTAGCTGGACGTCGCTATATGACTGAAATACTGTCGCGGCGACGGTAAACCCAAGACACACACACACACACACACACACACACACGACCAGTATATGACCTCTATTACTTTTGGAGTTATAAGGTCAACGTCACAGTGACCTTGAATGTGTAAATGGTGACCAAGCTGTTTCCGATCAATAGCTTGAGACCTCTTGGACCTAAGAACTTCAAACTTTGAATGGGGATTTGTCATGACAAGGAGATGTGTGTTTGGAGTCACTAGGTTTAAAGCATACATTTTTTACAAGCATACCTTGTATATATTAAAATATATAAAATATAGACAAATGTTACTTTACTTAAATTTTCCTATTCATTGACAATTATTTCAATAAAGATTAAATTTCATCTTTTAAGCATTTTAATATTAAACAGTAGTAAACCTTTACCAAAATGAGTTTTGAACTTTGTGACATGCCCATGTTTTAAAGCCATACATCTTACATATAGACATATAAATATGACGTATAAGGGGGAATATATATGTTTTACAAACATTTCTTGTTTTAATATGTTTATGAAAAAAACTTGAAATCAGTTATAGCAGTGTTAATCAGGTGAGCGCTTAGGGCCATCATGGCCCTCTTGTTTTTAATTAGGCTACAATTACTGTTTTTATCACATTTTTGTCTTGTTTATTACTAGGTTTTTCAAATAAAAAAAACTCTGAGAAATGAGGTATTGGTTACATATTGATAGAATATATCTGTTGTTACACAAAGTTTAGTGAGTTTGAAAAAGTAACATACATGATAAATAAGCCATAAATTTTTCATAATTAATAAGGCATTTTGTTATTGAAATTGACATACAGAGAAGCTTGTCAAAATAATAGTTGTCGCTTTATTGAAAATAGTCAGTCAGCCACAGGAGGAGGTGTTTTGCATCTTTTACTGATTCAGGGGGGCTTCTCCCGGTTTGCTCTATCAATCCCAGTAGTGTAGATTGCAGGGGTTCCTCACACCCAGTCGGAGTTGGTGGTTTGGAGAAGGAGTGGAAGGTAGCCACATCTTCCATTTCAACTTGAAATGCATAGTCTCTTGCACCTTAAAATACAAATAGAAACTTTGTTAAAACATAAAACGTTTTAGTTTTGCACGAACCAGCCTGGCGTTACCCAATATAGCCATCTATTGCAAGGCTTTAATGCCCTGCCTTAGGTCTACATATGCGTTTTCCGGTCCAGTGTAAATCATCAAAAACCCAGAACACATTGTCGGTTAATATAGTGACCATGTTCAAGGAACATCTCCGAGAACAAGAAAAAAAAATGTTCCCATTTGGTCCAGTAGCCATTAGTCGTAAATTAAATTAAGATCCACATATTATAAATACATATGAATACACATGTAATATTTTGGTTTTAATAACTTGCGATTTTGATATAGATGCATTATACAATTTAAATATTTTAATAAAAGGAAATATGATAGAAAAAACTCGTAATTTTTATTCTTTTGTAAATTTTATTGTCATACTTATCTAATTCGAGCCTTTAATTTTTTGTGTGCGTGTTTTTGTTTATGTGTGTGTGTGTGTGTGTGTGTAAACCGTCGCTGCGCCTGTATTCCATGCATATAGCGAAGGAAGGCTTCCCCACATATGGAATTTAAATTCACGGTTCGACCAGTATTCAAACCGACAGCGGTGAGAGGCTGAGCGGCATTGAATAAAATACTGTACCCACTCAGACACGGGGGGCCCTTCAACCCTTTGTGAACAGAGTTTTAAGAGTACACGTCACTAGCATTGATACAAACCATACAATTCTGGATTATGGTAGAGAATGTTTGGCTTGCCATGAACCTCATCTCCATTTTGACGTCTGATTTGGTGATCATTCCATTCTTGACGGACAAGGTCCAGTTCACGTTGTATAATCTGTGTGAAGCAAAATCTTACACATTCTCTGAAACACAAATATCAAAAATAAAATGCATATTTCAGTATACACTAAATATATAAAGGCGTGTTTCATGGGCTAAAAAATCGTTACGTAATTTAATCAACAATAATCATTATCCTGTGTTCCAATAGCGAAATAAAGAAATATGTAATTGGTCAAATTTGGAGATCGCATACATATCAAGTATATCTAGTCCATTTTTTTTTTGACAAAGTTAACGTAATAACTAGCACAACTAAAACATTTTTTCTTAGAAAGTCTTTATCCTGAGCTTAAAATCTAATTCTCCTTTTATGTCAAATTTAAAACAGAAAGTCTAAATTTATAGTGCTAAACGTTTATGTTTCCATTTTTTGTGCCTGTCAAATACCAACTCACAACTCACATGTGAAGGCTATTTGCGGTGGAAAATATCCCCCTGCTTTCCAAAATCTCCAAAAATATCTTGCCATGCTGCAATGCACATTTCGTGAAGTCTTCTCCACCAACACTCTATTCTCTTTAAAAACAGATAACATAATGGTCAATTTCTTGAGAATCTTGTTTATTTGAAACTGTCAATACCTAAAGCCCATATTACCAATATACCCATAAATTGTAGGTTAAGTTTGAATATTTCCGAATCAATCACGGTGGAATACATTTCCATGCATTTGAGAAAGATTGTTGGTGCAATAATCATTTATACAGAGTGGATCAAAGTCCGTTTTAAAGGAGAAAGAAAAAGGGAGTAAAGACACATTAATCCTGAACTTTTTAAATTGATAGTAATTTATTTGTGTCTAACCTGGTTTGATGGTGAGCTCCCAATTAGTACACTTTTCTCGCCTGCCATGCCATCCTGGTGAAACCATCGGAAGGACCTCTGCATGTTAGCCATAACACCATTTTCACTACCAGCATCCATTCGGATGCATCTAGGCACCCCTTTATGCAAAATATCAAACAGTGAGTGGTTTCTTTTTCTTCTTATTATTATTATTTATTATGATCATTATTTTTTATTATTATACACACTAAACTTTGTTCTTTAGTCAATAATCTATATACACTTTATTCTATCAATCGCATGTCTGCCATATGAAAAAAAAACTCATACAATTTTACCGATTATTTAGACTTAAGGTCTTCTTCGATAAAATGTAACGTAAAAAAGAATTAAACTGATAGACTAACTGAAAACGCATACCCTTTGTTTCTGCTACGAATTCCAGGAAATAAGATGCCACGACATAAGGATCATTATTTGTCCTGTTCACTTGTAACCATAAGACTCTTCGTGAGAAACTGGAAAATCAGACCACAGACGACTGTTACATTACGTAAAAGGTTTCATACAATGTTTTATGCATATTTATTATATAAAGAGTCAACATTTGTTTGAACCTCTATGTACTTTAAAATCACATAGTAATATTATTTTTTTATGCTTCCTGCCCTCACCACACATGCACAAATTCCAGGAACTCACCCGTCTATAGCTCCAGGTATCGCCAAGCCGTAACGTTTTATCTTGTCATATCCGTCCACATGAATTAAAAAATTGGGTCCTTTGCTGTGATATACTCTTCTTATGAGTCTGTGTCTGCGTCTTGCCTGAACACCCTCTGGGTCTAACAATCTCAATTGATGAAGCACCATTTTCTTAAAGAATAAAAAATATTATTTCCTATCAGAAATCTGAAGTATTTCCTATCAGAAGAAATAACGTTAATTATCTTCATGACATTTAAAGGTATTTAGAGGAAATAATGCTAACCATGGGAATGAACTAGGACTTTTTTCGATGTATTAAGTATGGTTGATATCAAAATATTAATAAAAGTACAGCAGTGCCGGTCACGATGGTAGAGTGGTAAGAGCATCCGCAGCTTAATCGGGAGGTCGTTGGTTTGATCGTCGGTTGCGACATACCAACGACGTTAAAAATGATACAGGTATATATCCCCTTGCTAGGCGTTCAGTACTGGTTATCCCGTTTCCAGGATATTGTGACTTGATGTGGTACAATGTTTATGTCTTTTGCGTGGTACCGCAGTTTAGTTTAAACTTTATTTATTTCAATAGATGCATATATAATACATAATATAATAGATTGTATTACTTATGGATTGGAAAACAAGTTTGAAATAAACTTATATTAATTCCTTTCCATGTTTGATGAAGTACAAAAATAGAGTAACATCTAATGACGAGTGACATGTTGTTGCATCAATATATCAATATAGTACCGCAGTTTGACAGCACTATATCTGTACAAAGTACACAAAGTCCAGAAATGACCGAAATACTGATGGTTGAATGAAAACCCCAAACAAACAAAATAAAAGTATTGGAAACAGGAATTTCATGTTTCATTTACATCAGCAAAATACAATGATTATGGCGTTAATTTACAACTAGTATTTCAAATATCTGCATTACCAGTAGGCTACCTGCAGGTATCAGAAAATTATTTTGTGTTAAATAGCGTGATTTATTTCTCTAAGTGTCTCTAGACTGCATAAACATTATGAGTTTCAACAAATGAAAAATAGGATAGCCTACCTTAACCCTTTATCTCATACAGGACATGAACACGGCGAACAACATTAAACAAGATCAGCCAGCAAGTAACTTTTTTTACTGATTGATTTTTAAAATAATGTATTACCATTAAATTTAATAAATAAAGCTTAACTGTTTTCCTTTTTTAAAAGTATGATAAGAATTAATAAAATTTTACTTTCCGATCGATATTCCGTGTCTTGACCGTAATCGATTAACCATAGAACGACATCCCAGATTGCTTCCGCTTCCTTGGAGTTCATGCTTAATGTTATAGGAAAGTATACTTTCACAAATTTGGAATCAAAAAAAAAGGATATTTAAAAAGTGACAACCTGATATTTTAATAAATAAGTTGAGTCTAAATAACCTATATAAATATATTAATAATAAGTATCATAACTATATAAATTCAAAATATGCAATCCCTCAAAAATTTCAATAATTTTAATATTTTATACCGCATCTTGGTGGCCTAGTGGTTAGAGTGTTCACCTCGGAAACGGGAGGCCGCGGATTCGATACCCGACATCGCAATAATAGTAGTGTTACATAGCTTTCTCGATTGGCGTTCAGCATACGTGGGAAGTTGGCCCGATATCAGGATAATGTGATTGGTGTGGTATCATGTTGCATCTCTACGGCGTGTTACAGCACTACATCGGTCTCAAGTAAAGACATGATCTCAAAATGACAAAGATTAAGTAGATCTACTGTTTTTGGAATGCTGCAACCAAACACAGACAAACATAAAAAGGGTTTTCACTTGCTGGCAATTTTACAAATCTAATAAAATTAGGATTTATCAAATTAATTGCGCAATACATTAAAGTTTGGTTGAATTACAAGATAGCAAAACTGAAGTAAGCTTTTTTGAAAATTTATCTTATTGTCAGACACACATTGTGGTATATAAACAAGCTATCGAATGAACTTAGCTTTTTACTCATTCGTGAAATTTTATATACTCTGACGTTATTGATTGACGTCATCCTGTATGTTTATAAAATTATCATATTCTTGTGAAAGTTCTTTAATTGCATCTTTTTTATTTTTCATTTTTCAATTTGTTTTGAAATAATAGAATAAATAGAATTCCAGGTGAGTGTTGAATAAAGCTAGGTTTATGCTGCTCGGCTAATTAAATATAAACCGCTCGCCAAGGCTCAATGTTTATTTTTCTTAGCCTCGCAGGTTAATTTAACTTATCTTTATTCAGCATTAATCTAACTTATTCTCCACATATCAATCTTAAATGGTCAATAAAATATCACATTTCTTTCGGGCACAAAAAATATCCAATGCTAGGAAAATGTCTAAGATATGGCACGTCATTTATAAAGGTGATCAAATGAGATACCTGTATAGCACTTTGAATTTTGTCAGTATTCCACACGCCCCGCCTTTTTAGGTTCATTCTCTGTAAATGTCTCTTAAGATGAAAAGACGATATTGTTTTGCATTTTAATACTGCCGACCTGTAACCATTAATAATTCTAGGGAAAATCGAACACGATACCTTTGATATGCAAACCGGACACGTCATTATAAATGCTAGCTCATGAAAAGATGATACAAATGCTGTAGAAGTACTAGATTACTGTAAAATAAAATACAGTCGGAGTTCAAAGCATACTCCAAAAATTGATCTCACTAAGTGGTGCCGCCGTTACCCTATATATCAGAAGAATTAAAGTAAAAATAGATGTGTGTCAAATACAGCTTTCTATAACGTTATTCTGCAATACAATTGTGAACTTATTTTATTAAACATACCTTAAATCTATAATGCTATAAGCATAACATCTAACAAAATGGTCTCGTATGAATTCGTCCATTTTGAAATACTGGATCCACTTTTGCGCATGTATATGCATACCGGAAGGCGAAAACGCGAGAACGCGAAAACACGAAAGTACGAAGACGAAAATGCGAAAACGCGAAAGTACGAAGACGAAAACGCGAGATTATTTCGCGTTTTCGTCATCGTGGTTTCGCGTTTTCGTCTTCGTACTTTCGCGTTTTCGTCTTCGTAATTTCGCGTTTTCGTCATCGTACTTTCGCATTTTCGCGTTTTCGCGTTTTCGTCTTCGTACTGTCGTGTTTCGCGTTCTCGCGTTTTCGTCATCGTACTTTCGTGATTTCGTGTTTTCACGGTTTAACTTATTTCATTTATAGGCGATGGCCCTAAAGGAATTCCGTAGTTAACGGTTGTATAAACTTAAACTTCTTTATTATTTTACTGTATTGTTCTTTTCAGTTGAAACAGTTTCCTCCCAGTATTGTGGATAAGGTTTATTGATATTTTAAGGAAGTGAAGCTCACACACAGTGCCTACACCACGGACAATAATCATGGGGAGGGGGTGGGGGCGGTCTTAAAAACTAAAATAAAAAGGGTATAGGGTTACCCAAGGAACATCTGTAATAAATTTTCATAATTCATTTCTTTCTATTGCCAATGCAACCAGAGTTCTATATGGATGAAGTTTATTTTAGCAACTGTTGTGAAGGTTCACCCAAGGATCATCTCTGCCAAGTTTAATCAAATTCTGCCGAGCGGTTTCAGAGGAGATGTCATTAAAGGTTTCACTGTATACATATAAGGCAAATTAGCCCTGCCCCTGGCCGCCATGTTTTTTACGGATCGGAATAATTTTAGCAATCTTTGTAAATGGTTACCCAAGAAACATCTGTACCAAAACATTGTGAAATCTGGCTAGTTGTTTTAAAGGAGATGATTTTTAGAGTTTTCATATCTTTTTCTTTCCGTTGCCATGGCAACCAGAGTTCTACGTGGATCAAGTTTATTTTAGCATCTTTTGTGAAGGTTCACCCAAGGATCATCCCTGCAAAGTTAAATCAAATTCTGTCCAGCGGTTTTAGAGGAGATGTCGTTTAAATCAAATTGTTGACGACACATAACGTACGACGGACGACGCACGACAAAGGACGGATGGTGATCCTAATAGTTCTGCTCAGGTGAGCTAATAAATATTTCAGAAATCAAAATGTAACAAGTACACATATGTTAATGCTTAGTTCATCTTACAGATTACACGGGAAAACGGTAATATCCACAATTGAAATGTCACACCCGCTGAGGTAGACTAACTGAGTAATACGAATATAACATTCCCTTAAACGTAAGCTTGAACTTAACAAATACAACCTTAAATCAGTCTCATTAAAACCGTTACCTAACTGACGCCTGTAAGACCTGATGACATTGCATGAAAGTTTGACTCAAATTGACCTTTGATCAGCCAATCAAATTGTCGGCTTCAAAACTTGATGAATATTAACTTAACGGCAACGCAAGGAAATGTTGCGGAAATCACCAAGGTATTCCGATTTTCAAATTCAAACGCTTTGAAACGTGCATTTTGAATGGACAATTTCGATAACATTATAATAATGACATAAAGATCGACTTGAAGCGATCTTTTACGGGATATTTTCAGACCTCTGTAGCATAGCGTATCAGAGTGAAAACGAAGGTCTGATTTTAATGGGGTTAAACACCTCAGCTGTTCTTAAAAAATAAATAAAAAATAACCATTTTCTTTATGTAGACGCATTATGATGCACTGAAAAGTGCAGAGCCAGATCAGACAGCTCCTAGAAGGAATTTTTACTGTTTGTTCATACTTTGTATGCGCACACAATAGTGTAGGTTAAAATTCTCAGTCTGCACGGTTTCATATAACATTTAAACTTAAATCATTTATATTTCTCAATTCATTAATTTGTGCATGATTTTTTCAAGAGGTAAAGGGTTAAATAACAACATAAATGATATACATAGACTTCATATCAGCTCAAACGTTCGGGAAGATAGTACATGATTTTTACCATTTTATTCTCCGGCTCGATATCTCGTGACAAGCGACCGTATGATGTGTTACTGTAGACGATTTTCATTTTAAACCAGCCGTGCGTTCAGCCCTTATACCTCAGTCACAGGCGAGGATACGGCGACCGTATGCCTTCTACATCGAGAAATACCTGCGGCGACCGCAGAAATTGACCGTACGGCCTCTCTTGGGCGTGTTCCTATATTGTGCAGGCCGTAGAGGTCGCCGTAGAATTTAAACGCGGAGTTACAACTTTTTTTTTATTTCTGCGGTCGCCGTAGCAATAGCCATGCCTTGGAGCGATTCATGGTGACCATACGTCGAGCGTTTACCGTGCGGCTGCCCTAAGTTCTTTTGGATTCCATTTGACCTATGCGGACAACAAACTTTCCACGGCCGCTGTGTTACAAAGTACGGTCACCCTACGCCTGTCGTAGGTTCACTGTACAGCGATCGTGCGTCATCACTTTAAATGCCGTAGGGAAGCCGCAGGATTTTTGTCGATACTAATTAAAAATACGTCGTAAGGCTACCCTAACATATGTGACTGCAATAGGATGGACCGTAGAAAATCTGCGGCGGCCCTAGAATTGTTACTGGCCATAGATATTTTACACCCTACGGCCACCGTGGCAAATGTGACTGAGGTATTACAGTCTATATAACGTGAGCGGTTGCATCCCTATTTCAATAGGGACTTAAGTATGGTACTCAAATTTGAGCCTGACATCGTACATAAAGGGGTGGGATAAATATGAAAATAGATGTCAAGACATACGTAAAAATATTAAACATCTGCAAAAAAAAATCAATTTAGCTGTTTGTTTTTCTTTTTGCAGCCTGATTTTTAATTCGAACAAAGCATCACGAATTGTTTGCTCGTGTTCTTTAACACCAGGACTTTCGCTTCAGCTGATCCAAAATTAGATCATGGTCCATCAGGTGATCATAAGAATTTTATAGTAAATGCAAGCCTTAATAGGCTGAGAGCAAAGGTACAATGTACATGCCAATGGGTGCTTTCATTTGCACTGAAATTTATTTAAGCATTTGAAGGACTATGATTATAATTTAACGATGAATGGATTGCCTTAAACGATTGATGAAACATACTTCGTGGTATTATCACACCATTGGGAATTTATTTCCTTATGCCTATCTAGATATGTTTAAGTGTATTGTTCTTGTAAGTGCCTACGTCAGGTTTCAAGTGTTCCATTGTTCACGTCATTGTCAGTTTAAGAACTGCACTTATAACGAGTATGACAGTTTCCTGAATCCTTTAAAGATAAATTGATCAATGGGAATAAGATCTTAATAGATCGCTTAAGACCAATGATCAAGACCAGTACAACGTTTGATATTAATGTTTCACTTTGCAGTAAGAAGCCTCAATTTGTGTCCGATTAGTTTACTTAATTTAATTGTATTACACACGATATTTCTTCAACATCAATAAGTAGGTCGGTGGTTCTACCCGGATGCCTCCGTGCATTCGGGGTCTTCCTCCACCTGTAAGTAGCTGGATGTCGCTATATGACCGACTTGACTTGACTATTTGAGTTTACCGTCGCTTCGACAGATGACTGAAATACTGTCGAAGCGACGGTAAAGTCGAATAGTCAAGTCTAGTCAAGTCAACATCAATAAACAACTTTTTTTGAAGAAGGGAGCAAATAATACGTTCACAATAAACCGTGAACATTTCAAATTAATAACATCACATTCAGCCATAAGATATCGTTTCTAACAAATGAAATGGCGTTAAATATTTAATTGTTCCAGTCTATTTTTGTAAATGAAGCCGATTTGGCATGGAATTGTGTAATGTAAAATGTTTTGTTAAAGACGAAATGAAGACAATTGTAAGATAGACCATCCAATTTATATAGGATAAACTGCCTGAATGGCGTTGCCAATGCATTACAAAGGTTAAACCGGCTAATAAAACATAGCCTTTATAAACAGGCTGAATATTGCAACCTGCTCTCCACATAGACTTAGTTGGATACATTGGCCAAGTGACATAGAATCCTCAATTTCAATAGGCTGAATAGGACAATGGTCGGAGTAATGGTGCACAGATTGGTAACTGTTTATCTTCTCTCTCTCTCTCTCTCTCTCTCTCTTTATATTATTATTATCATTATTATTATTAATATTCTTTACCCACTTTCGTTTTCGCATTGGGTAAGGAAAAGCTAGTATACCTGTAAATAATCTCTTTTGTTGAATTTTATTGTCTAAATATATGTTATGAATATTTTTGTAGGTTCCTTAACAACCTTTCGCTCTCGATACTAGTTAAGGAATATAAGAGTATTGGTATTTCATATATTGCATGATCCTCATAAATAATATGAAACCTCTCTCTCTCTCTCTCCCCCTCTCTCTCTTTACTTAAAGAAAAAAAAAAGAACCGCGGAACCTTCATGTTAATTCATTGTCGTTTATTTGCATGTCTCTCCATGTTGTATACTTTGTACCTGGATGAAAATAAAGTTCTGTTCTGTTCTGTTCTGCCTATTCACTAAAACATACTAAACAGTCTAATTAACATATTTAAGTTAGATAGGCTAATCAGGATAAATTGGTTAAATGTAGCCTATTCAATACATTTGCCTAATAGGCTAAAAAGGAGGAAAACTGTAGCTAATGACTTACATAGGCTAAATCAGATGAAAGTTGTAGCCTATGTACATGTACTACATATGCTAAATAGACTAAAAGTTGTAGCCTATTTACTGCCAATGGCTAAATGAGCATAAATTATGACATTTTTAAATAGATATTTTGAGACTTGTAGGTCCACAAGGACGGGTGATTATTTCTGTGTTATTTATTGTATGTACATTTGTCACGATAATAAATGAATCACCTACTTACTTATAGGCTTGATGTGTTTACACACGCTCGCGAAGAAAGCAACGTTTAAACTATCTCTGCAATTGATAATTTAATCGTAATATGTAATATATATATGTATATATATATACACGCGAAGGTGGGTATAGATGGCCTTCCACAGAGGTGGAAGTCTGTCATTGACCTTAAAGGATATTATTTCGACGACGAAATGTTGATTGTTAACAACCTTGAATGACTTACAGAATATAAGGGCGTATGACCGTGTCAGTACAAAATCCATGATTTTAATTACCCTTTCTTATTGCATTTGTGAAGATGGGTAATCTGGTATAACATGTGTCAGGCATTTTTGATTAATGTAATTCCAAAAAAGGACCGCCAATTTACACTGAACACAATTTTTAACGTCCATTTAATGTTGCCGGATATTAAGGTAAAGTCCTTGTAATGGTTCCGATACATTTCGGACCTCATGGCTATTCACGGAGATAACCAAGGTTTCCTAATGTTTCATTAGGGTACCTTGGTTATCTTAGTAGAGGTTAAGTGGTCCAAGAAGTAGCGGAACCATTACAGGGACTTACCTTAAATGCTATCTATTGAAAAGCCGTGCTGCCTGAAATAGTGAAACATTGATAACTGGGTGTATTTGGTAAAATAATATTTTTTCTGGTTTGACATTCCATGTGTATTGCAATGATATATATTAAGCGCCAGATTCACCTTAAAATGTGATCCTCGTGCCAAAAGTTGCAAAATTGTAGCCATCGTCTCGCGCGGTCAACAGTCACAGTATTGTGTGTGTGTGTGTGTGTGTGTGTGTGTGTGTGTGTGTGTGTGAAATTCGAAAAAGTATTATTAATAACTTTGAAGTTGAAAAGTCGACTCTTGAAGATAAAAATATGCAGTGTATATCTGGTGAATATCCTACGGTGGCATAAAGGTGACATGGAAGATATTTTTATATTACGTGCGCACGTAGTAGATATTACGTGCGCAGGTAGTAGTTATTACGTGCGCACGTAGTAGCTTTACGTGCGCACGTTGTAGTTTTACACTAGTTTTGCAGTTTTCTTAAGCTTTAAATTTAAAAAGAAAATCGCACAGGAAATCCCCAATTACCCAACCGAAACTACACCCTAATAACGGCCCTGGCAAAGCGGCAAGCCGACTACATTGTTACTGCCTGTGTGTGTGTGTTTTTTTTTTTTAAAAAATACGCCCCCTAACCCGAACTCCTGGATCCGGCTCTGTATGTCACTAGGGATGTTAAAGGTTGTAGGATTAATTAAAACAATACTAACATCTGATGAAGTAAATATTAGTAAAATGAAACTTTTAATAAAATTTACAAAAGGAAATTACTTTCATATTGTTGCAATCAGAACAATAAAATTATATGAGGCTACAACAGACATTATACAATGTTTACAGTCTTAGTTTGCGTGTTGATACATCTTCA
>CM037783.1:44378210-44392286 GCA_021229015.1 Solen grandis | reverse complement strand
CACATGTCTATGGCGTGATACTGCAGTGTGGCAGCATATCTACAAGTAAGAATGAAGTTGTGTATTACATTTCATAAACCAAAAAATTTTTTTGTATAAAGAAACATAACACGATGGAAATATGTGTAAGAGGCCAGTACACACAATCATATATGGTAATATGCATCTTTTAAGAAGAAGTGATTTATTACACTGGTCATTTATTGCCTGGATGTGGACTATATCTACACAGTTATAATGAAGTTGTGTATTACATTACATTTAATTTGGTTCTCAATCGATGTGCTTCACATCAAACAAATGTGCCAGATGATTTAGGTCACCGTATTTTAGATAGCATTTTTATGCACATTGCTATTTTGTTTGTTCGTTTGTTGGGTTTATCGTCCCGCCGACAGCATTTAAGTCATTTTGGAGACTATGTCTACTTGAGACAGATATGCAGTATTACGCCGTAGATATGTCGCATGATACCACACCAAGTCACATTATCCTGACACCGGGCCAACCAGTCCTGGAACTTCCCGTATCTGCTGAGCGCCAAACAAGGGAGCAATACCAGTACCATTTTTACGACTTTAGTATGCGTTGAGCCCGCGACCTCCCGCTCGTGAGGCGGACGCTCTAATCACTTGGCCACCGAGGACGCAATGTGTCACATGTATATACTTATTAGTAGCGTGACGGAAAAATAAAAGGACATTTTAAAAGTTATATTATCAGCATAACCCAAAATTTGAATTCACATAGGTCCCTGTTCCAGCAATCCAGGTTCTTAGAGTAGTTCAAACTGATAATAAAAGTACATATATATCATAGGAAGATGACACACGCACTTACCATCGAAGCTGGGTAGTGACCTCTATCACATATTTTGAAAAATAGAAATAATCTTTACAGAGAAGGACTACAGTCCTTTGAATAATAACGAAAACAATAATCCGTTTCAAAGAATGATATATTTAAATCTGAGTTCCGCCTTATTCTAAAATGATGATCCTTCTGCATGATTTCAGAACTTCTCTTTTGTTATATTATTTGGTACAATGATCTCTCAGTTTATAGCGCATGTAGTTCGAATGAAAATGGTGGTAAACCCAACGTGAACTCACTGGTATTTATTGTAAATGTCCATTAATAAATATGAAACAAAATCGTCTCATGCGATTAACATCACTCGTGTTTGTTTAAAAATATATTTCAGAATGTTTTGGTGTTACAGTTTCTTGCCAATAAACGACATTTTAAAATCACACGAATAATAAAGTAAAGACAAGAAAGTCAGTAGAACTAACAGATGCTCCCCGAAGAACGTCATTGTTACAAATAAGACCTTGGTCAATGGGTGGGAGGATGTAGGAACAGGGTCAAGCCGATTGCGGAAGATATGCGCATCTCCTCTTTGTAATAAAGCTTCACATAAAGGTATGTGAGGGTCAACCGTTTCTTTTAAAAATTAAATTTTTTGAAATCAAGTATTAGTTCCTGAGAAATAGCCCGGACAAGAATCATACTAGATATACCGTTTGCATAAACCAAAACAATTGAGGGACAAAGTTACCCCCATGATATGCAAATCTTCTCTTGGTAATAAAGCTTTCCATAAAGTTTCGTTGAATTCAAGCCATTATTTTCTGAGAAATAGCCCAGACAAGATTCATGCAATATGTACTATAGGCCGAAAAATCAAGGGGCCATAACTCTGTGAAAATTAGGAACCGGTCAGCTATGATATGCGATCTCTCTTGGTAATTAAGCTTCCCATAAAGTTTCGTTGAATTAAGGCTTTTATTTCCTGAGAAATAGCCCGGACAGAATCATGCAATATGTACTATAGGCCGAAAACTCAAGGGGCCATAACTATTTGAAAAGTTTAGGAACCGGGTCATGCTGATGATATGCGCATCTCCTCTTGGTAATAAAGCTTCCCATAAAGTTTCGTTGAATTCAAGCCATTAGTTCCTGAGAAATAGCCCGGACAAGAATCATGCAATATGTACTATAGGCCGAAAAGTCAATGGGCCATAACTCTTTGAAAAATTTAGGAACCGGGTCATGCTGAGGATATGCGCATCTCCTCTTGGTAATAAAGCTTTCCATAAAGTTTCGTTGAATTCAAGCCGTTAGTTCCTGAGAAATAGTCCGGACAAGGAAAGTGTGACGGACGAACGGACGGCCGGACGGACGAAGCGGCGACTATATGCGTCACCTTCGGTGAGCATAAAAAGATAAAAAAGTGAAATGATTGTTATGAATTATAACGTTCTATTGACAGCTATAATGGTGGCATAATATGTCGTTGTATTAAGGGTGAATAAACGCTTTCATAAGCCTTTAAAGTTTATCTTTAATTCTTATTTGTCTGAAAATGATACACGCATGTTTAGCCTGGATCTCTGTGTTCAGACAATGGCAATGCATGTATAACTTCTTGTCAATCTAATATAAACATATAACTTGACTTGACTTGACTTGTCGCTTCGACAGTATTTCAGTCATATAGTGACGTCCAGCTAATTACAGGAGGAGAAAGACCCCGAATGCACGGAGGCATCCGGGTACAACCACCGACCTACCGCAAGCCAGCTGGAAGGCTTCCTCACATGAAAATTCGAATGACCCTGCCGGGTTTCGAACCCACGCGGTGAGGGGCTGAGTGAGTGCTAAAGTCAGCGACTTTACATTCTCGGCCACGGAGGCCCCTATAAACATATAATCTTTGTGGATGTCGCAGTGGTAAATAAATCAATTATTCAAGAAAGTTTGGATAATACTTTGATTACCGAGAAACCTTTCAATCAAAATATAAATGAGCCGCGTCATGGAAAAACCTGCCTTAATGACAAAATTTTCGAATTTCCCATTTTTACATTTTCATTTACAGTGTTCATTTCTGAACAATTATCTGAAAAAAATTAAATCAATATGTCACTTAATGTAGACGTATTTTAACTGCATTTTAAAGATAATAGGTGTTTTTACAATTTAACGTTGCATGACGTCAAACCAGAAGCAACCTAAAACTAATCTGACAAACAATTTAAATCCTGACGTGTTTAAAATGCGTTTCACATTTACAGTATAAATGGTACTAGATATCAACGAATACTTATATTGATTTGGCTATGTAAATTCGTTACATACTGTTTCATATGTTACAATGTTGCCTAGCAACGGCGAAAAAATCAAATTTTAAAGAAATAACTTACTAATAAAATGATTAAATGAGTAAAATTACCTTTACATTGACCGATATTGGTTCTTACGAAATAGAGAGACCATTTAATTATATAATAAATTAATTAGTGGTTGTAATTTGCACGACGTTACGTCAAATGCAGAATTTGGGCATGTAAATTAAAAGCTGAACAGTATAATGTGTACCGAGAACAGCAAATATGTTTTATTATTTGCTTCATAAGTCACATGGATGAATAGTAACCATAAAAATACCATTCTTTCAGTAAGAATTTACTACAAGAAGTACATTGTATATACGACATATACATAAATTCTATGTTGACTGGGAATTAACATAAACTTATGTCACCCTTATAGATTCCTGGCTTGGACCAGTACTTTACACCTAAACATTGTTGCCATGAAGGACAGGACAAAGTTCGTCATGATATGCTGGTCGTACGTTTGGGCGAACTGATTTGTACAGGTATTCGGCCCTAGCCCGACTGAAACCTCGTGACGGGACGTGTGTAGGTCGATTTACTGTATCGAAGCGAAATGATGCATCCTGCAAGATGTTGATTTTCTTTTCAACATCGTCAAGACCTCTGACTATCACAATTTCTGACTCAGCCGACGTACATCTGAGGTACTGGTACTCTCTGAAAAAGTTACGATGTACACATAAAACCCACCAACACCAATAGAATTCAGCGTGTAGAAAATACAACAGATATAAATGATACCACATTAATTCAAATTGTTCTGAGAAATATATATTCTTAATGTTTATCACGTTCCGCTATGGAGAGAGCGTGTATATAAGTGATATTTATGTGCATATTTATGAAGATAGAATCACCATCTTTTTCCATTATAAAAAACTTAAATCACGAAAACCATTACTGCAAATAGATGAGTGTATACCTTTTGTGCCTGAAGAACATGGTCTCTCCTTTCTGTACTAGCTGCCAATTTGCTTTCTTCGTCCACGGCATCTACAATCATTTCCGAATCCTTTCATATATTGCGCATGCATCATCCCGAGGAGTTGGTATTTTTACGTGAGGAAGACAATTCATCCATAAAGTTTTGAAAGTACTTAATTCCACAATTCTAACAGGCGGAGTTACCTCTGAAGAAGCTGACATGTACTCCTCCTGTAAGTGTTTCTTTGTTGTTTCGGAACTTATGTATACGGGGGTGGGGGTGTCTCTTTCTCTTGGTGCTAATGGCTGAGGTAGTCTCTTTTCTTCTGCGTGATTGCAAATAAAACGTACGACCCTTTGAACATATTCATATTTTAAACTGTGTGGTTTTACCTTTCCTTTATTGCCATGCACTTCCAAATGTGATGGTTATGTTTTGTAATGAGGTACTACATAAGTCATAAGCGAGCAAAAACATTTGCTTACACACAACTTTTTATGAAATTTAAGCACATGTCTTATTCTTTTTCTTTTTCTGGCCAGTAGTTTTGGAGGAGAAGATTTTCAAAATTTTCATATATTTTTTTTTCTTTTCGTTGCCATGGCAACAAGAGTTCTGCATGGAATCGAATTCTTTGAACAAATATGAAAGGACTTCACCCAAGGAACATTCCTGAGAAGTTTCTTTGAAATTGGCCCAGTGGTTTAGGAAGAGGTGTCGTTTAAGTTAAATGTTGACGACGGACACCGGACGACGGTCGCCGGACATTCATCGGTCACAATAGCTCACATTGAGCACGTTGTGCTCAGGTGAGCTAAAAATAACCAAAGTGGATCTCAGTAGAGATTAGTACAGCAGCAAAGCTGTTGATGTGACTTTCAGTTATAATTATTTTGCTGTTTTACGATTATGTGTAGTCAGAGTAAACAACGATCTATTCGTTATACGCATAATTTTATCTTAAAACACACACACACACATACACATACACATACCATTGCAATATTTGATTTGCGTGTTCCCATTATAAGTCACAGCACTTTAACGTTGACTAAGTCCTATGAACTCTATTCTAAAATGTGTATGAATCTGACTCATTTAGAAATACAATACAAACTTGACCCATATGTGACAGGCAGGGATCTACGGGTACGGGGGGGGGGGGGGGGGGGGGTCTTGTAGTGGACATCCCCATTGTGAACCCTTTTACTGAAATAAAGTTCCTCACCCGACCAGTCACCAGGCCCCTGCTGTTTCTTTGACCCCCTACTGATAGAACATCTGTCACCTGACAATATCACTAGGTTAATCCATATCAGTCAGACGCTTTCAGCTTTATACTGAATCAAACTCCTTCGCAGCAGTTACCTCCCTTTACAATTGTCGATAACCACTGCCACCACAAGTAGATTTCGCCTGATATAGGCCGGATTTACTTTTATCACTTTTGACTTTAGTTTTGAATATATCATATCAGTTTCGTTATGTTTCGCGAAAATAACATCTCATGATTATGAGAAAAGTGAAAAATAACATCAAATAACATTGATTTATAAAATTATCAGTGTTGGTCACATGATTTCAACTATCATCACGTGACTTGTGTGGTGGCAGTAGTTAAAGTAGCATAGCGTGACGTAACCGGTGCGCGGAGTTTGATACTGAGTATATAACAATTAAGCGCCTAAATGTCACAGACGTAAATCAACGCCCGACAGGTTGTATTAATGTTATTATCGGATTTGTCTTTTTTTGTATTAAAAAAAAATCTTGACACACTTTCCCTAATATTACAACAAACACATTGCGCCACATTGTCTTTCCTACATTTTTTTTAAAGATTAACAAGAGTATTTATTTAAATAAAAAAAAGAAGCAAATTTGAAATAACAAATGCACACGAATAATTAAATCAACGTATTTAAAATCTAATAAGAATATAACCAATTTATTTTTTTTTTTTTTTTTTGGGGGGGGGGGTTAAAAAAGCAAGAATTTAAATGTAAAACTTCATTACTGCATTGTACCAAGGAAAAAAACCTTATTAATTACTTAAATATATATTTATATTTTTTTTTCATTTAATTTATTTTAATAGGTATATATTGAAATATTTTTTTAATATTACAAAATTTTCCAGCTAAATTCGAGCTCGCAAGCTAGCCTTGCAGGATTGTAGGTAGCACCATATAAAACATGGGCACGGATGTTTTTTTTTTTAATGGTAAATAAGCTGTAGACACGAAATATTTTTGAAGACAATGATTTTATTACATAGCAGTCAGTTCATAACATGACTTTGAACAGCTATATACGCTAAAGTAAAAGTTTCGCTCAAGCAATATCATAAAATTGCTCCGTATGGTCACTTTAAAGAATTGAAAAGTAAACAATATTGTTGTGTTGTATGCCTGAAAGTTCACCTCTATGTGGATGTCCGGAAATCTGGATCCCGCGATAACTTTAAAAAACCGTTAAAGATAATATTATGAAACTTGGTATATGAATATATGGCAGTATGGAGATTCTGTGCGTTACTTTTTTTTCTCGGACCAAAATTCCGGTTGCAATAAATTATACACCTCACCGGTAGGGGACACATGTGTTGGAGGTGACGCATAAGGGTGTGTGAATACCTTAAAATCCTCCCCAGATACCCTTCAGAATGCATCTCCATCACACTTTTTTTCTGTCGTAACATGCCCCCCCCCCCCTTAAACCCTCCCTGTATGCTTTTTTTCTTTTCTTTCTCTTCCTTTTTTATGATATGACCAAGTCCCAAGGAACAATGCAGGCTGAATATACAATTTGTATGTGCCGCTATTATGTTACATTTTAAAAAAGGTTCATCACATGAATTTCGTCAAACTCTTAAAAATATGAATTTATTTTTTCTAGGGCAATATATAATGTCGACATTCCTGTACGTTATGCCATTAATATTACGATGTAGTGCAGGAACATGATATTGTACATATTTATTTGAAAATATATTAATGAGAACACGTTCCAATAAACTACATTTAAATGAACAAACTAAATTATTTTTTATTA
Source organism: Solen grandis (assembly GCA_021229015.1). Classification (NCBI taxonomy): domain Eukaryota; kingdom Metazoa; phylum Mollusca; class Bivalvia; order Adapedonta; family Solenidae; genus Solen; species Solen grandis. The sequence continues at coordinate 44,385,122 of CM037783.1, read as the reverse complement.
TAGCTGTTGTTGGACAATGTGACTGACAGACGGACGGACTACAGAGCACTCACTGTGACGGTGTGAGGTTATCTCTTTATTATATTCCGCTGATAACCTCATAATGTAAAGGAAACCCCAGAACAATTTAACGAATTACAACTACACATATATATCTCCAAACCTAAACCTGACTCTCTAATATCGATCTTGTCAGTGTGGACAGAAACACGGACGGACAGGGTGATTCTCACCCCGACTTATATGTATGATAAATAGCATCATCAGAACAACATACTGAATCATATATCAAGAGGGAGAGAGTAGATAATAGAAACCTGACCACAACAGTCTTTGTTTAGTCACGGGAAATAAGTAAGTACATTCAAATCAATGTTCTATTGTTCTTTGTGGAAATAATAGTGAGCGTTTTACTTATTTTCCCCCATTCTATTGACACATACGAAAGTATGCACGCTTTATTGTCTATATGTTTAATTATCGGATGTATCGAATGTGTATCTATGGCTTTGGGTAAGGCATGCTTAATAATAACCCAGAAATATGTATTTTAAGTTCCACACCGGGGGAAGTAGCATTTTTGCTTAATGTAGTAATCTTTATATATAGATCTATAAAAAATCCTATTTTGATTGACTTTAAAATCTGGTATGTTAACATAGTTCTGCAGTTTTTACAGGTATATGTTCAGGTTCATTAGTTTAATGATTCATGACCGGAAATCAGTTATTTCAGCATTAAAAAGGGGTTCAAATTGATTTATGCTTGTAACGTCGATTTTAATTATATACATGTATATAACTTATCTTTTCTTATCAGTGTAATAATTATTTTCAATCGTTTAATATGGTTTGAAATTCGACATCTTTTTCATTTAATATGCATTCTGTAGGGTTATCGACTACAATGACTCCATATAGCGTGTCAATGCTGGGCCCAGCCTTAAGCATATCGGCAGAAAGCGTTTGTTGGAACACAACCATTCAATCAGGCTATGAACACATCAATGAAGATTTTATAGCAAAACATGGCGGTTGGGAGTTCATTATTCCATTTATACCAGAAAAGGAAAAGTTTTGGATAGCTGCAAGGGCTTCGCATACACCATTTGTGTCCTGGGAAGGTATGTGAATAAGTGTACTTTGCTTGGTTTCATCCTACCGATTTTATTTCAGTCATTTAGAGACTAAGTCTCTATGCCAGAGACAAAACTAGCATGAAACCACCATTAAAATTAAAAATATATTTTATTTTTTTGGAAAACTTCTGACTGATGAATGAATGATGATTATTACTTTTAGAGAATGAAATATTCAGTCTATAAATTCTGGAGTTCCAAAGGAATTTGTTCGTCTTTATACAAATGATATTGTAAAATCTTTATTAAGTCTAACTGGACTTTATGCAGATGGTAATTCTTTATTTTATACTTCATCCCCCTATGACATTGAGGGTAAAATGAGTCATTAACTTGCAATATGATCAGCAGGATCAATTTTGTCAATTAATTTTAATCATAAAAAGACAGAAGCATTGTTCTTTACCACAAAAAAATATGAAACATTTCCAAATATCTATTTTGAATATAGTCCGATAAATGGAAATAATCACAAACACCCGTGGGTAGTTTTATCTCAAAATAATCATTGAGAGAATCACCTTGATTTTTTTCTTAAGACTGCATGAAAACTTAAGGTATTATGCGTAAATTCAAAATGATATGCTCTTAGTAGACAGGTTCTAAACTAGATTTATACATATTACATTCGACCAATATTAAAATATTAATATGTCGCTTGTTCTTGGGATGATGGCTCTTCTCTTCAACTGTCTGGTTCTTTTGAACTTCAACAAAATGAAACTGCACGTATGACCAATGGTTTAACCAAATACGTTTCTATAACTAAATTCAATAAAGACTTGGGTGGAAATCATAAAATGTGAGAAGAATTTTTCAAAAAAGAGTGTTTCTTGTATATATAGAATCTGACATATATTGTTATCTCATATCAAATTTTACTAAACGAGTTCCAGAAAATGTTATTAAGCGAGCCTCTGGCGAGCTTAATAACATTTTCTGGAACTCGTTTAGTAAAATTTGATATGACAATATATGTCAGATTCTTTTTATCATTAGAACTATAGAATGAATCAAACACATTTAATCCAGCTGTTCGAGTTCAACACACTATGCATACATATATAATTCACGCGCGTGACGCGGAGTGCTTTAATTCGGCCTAAAAATTTTATGTAACGTGTTAAATATAAAAAAAAATTGTGATGGGTATACAACACCGAAAAAGGCTGTTTGAGCACAATGTGATATGATAAAAAGTCAGTAATAACTTAGTTCCATCTTATATTTACGATAAGATTCCATCATATACTGCGAAACAACTTCAGTTATTAAAATCGGGATCTTAAAAAAACCCATCTTAAAACTGACATGCCATACAATCGAAAACGTAAATCATTACTCTTTTAATGCCATTGATTTAATTAGAAAAATATTTTACACAATTCCTTAATTCGTTTTTTTTTTCAATTAATACTAACACTTTATCATTTTTATATCCAACCTTATTATTTAAAGATAATGTAAAACATGCTGATGCAGATATGTGATGGGTATACGACAACGGAAACAGCTGTTTGAGAACAATGTGATATGATACAAAGTCAGTAATAACTTAGTTCCATCTTATATTTACGATAAGATTCCATCATATACTGGCAACATACGTGGATATCCCGATAGGAATAATAATGATTATTTGCATACATTTTGTAGGACAGAATTAATGAAGAAATCATGTTTTCCATCTTCTATTTCACTATAGAATAATATAAATGAAGATACTTAAAGTTCAATATTACTGCAGTCGTTTAAATGTAATCTATTGAATATTAGTACAAACAATCTTAATTGTCCTCTGTATTACTATCACGGAGAAAGGTTTTGATCATCAATGTATGAACGGTTGCGAAACAACTTCAGTTATTAAAATCGGGATCTTAAAACAAAACATCTTAAAACTGACATGCCATACAATCGAAAACGTAAATCATTACTCTTTTAATGCCATTGATTTAATTAGAAAAATATTTTACACAATTCCTTAATTCGTTTTTTTTTTCAATTAATACTGACACTTTATCATTTTTATATCCAACCTTATTATTTAAAGATAATGTAAAACATGCTGATGCAGTTCATTTAATCATGAAGACAACTAAAAGATTGAAATAATAGCTTTGCTTATAATGATAAGGTTATCATAAGCGGGGATCATAGTCTACATAGCAGAGTCAAAATTTATTTGAAACCACACCCTATAACACCGCTTTTATACGGGACGAATCTGTCCTGACAATGCCATCGAAGACTGAGCACCATGTAAGTGATAAAACTTTGGATATGAGAAAGCAATTTTACACCATATTGATTGACTTATATCTTCAATCCTCATCATGGAAGTCATACCCAGAACCTTTTGATTACAGAAACTCTAAATCATTTATAATATTGAAAACCAGTTTCTTTCTCTTCTTCTAGATCATTGCAAAAAAAAAAAAAAAAAATGCCAATGTTCTTCTCTATGCTGGAGTTTAAAAAGTATATTCAGATACCTTACGGCTTATTTTTGTTTTTAGTTTTTATGTTATTTGAGTATGGGACTTTTTATTTAAACTGAATAGGGCGAACGAGAATATATACTGAATGCATACGTGAAAGTTTGATATTACATTGAAAAATCACATGTATTGTGTATCGGTTTGGATATGTATCTCTTAATTTCTCCTCTAAATTAGGCTGTGCACGTTGGACCGGGGGCTCAGACTGTGAGTACAAGCAATATCCCGGGGTATCTATCGGAGATTGTATCCGGTATTGTGGTGGAGAGGACCACTTTTTCATGCTAAAGGTAAAATGTTGTACACATATATGCGCAAAGAGAGAGAGAGAGAAATTTATTATAGATTGACCAGATCAGATTACTATTCATTAAAGTGTTGATATAGAATTTTATGTTACTGCTCTTTTTAAATCGAATCTGGATTTAAAGAACCAGGCACATCTTATCAATGTAAGAAATGACTAAAATAAACTAATAAACAAATGACCATGTCGGATCAGGCGACAGAATGCCGATGTGTGTCAGGACAGAATAAGGAGGCCTGTTTCCAGCAGTCAACTGACCGGTGTGATGAAGCTTGTCCGAACAACCCCAATGATTGGTGTGGCGGAAGGACAGTCTCAATGGCTCTGTATTATACAGGTATTGGTTAGACTATTCTCTATTTAGCTCCAGAAACGGTTATTTTCACTTTTATTATTTATTTTTATTTGCTTTATGCAATACCCTTGCCAAGGACAATGATTGAAAGTTGTTTTTATTCGCACAAACACAATTGTCTTCCATGGCAGTATGTCAATGATTGTATCACAGAAATAGAATTTTAAAAAAAGTTGACAAAATATAGTAACATGATTTTTTCCTAAATGTGTGCCCCTGAACCAAGATGGTTGTAACATGAGCACTGCATATCGTCGCTTGGTGAACATTTTCCTAGATTTATTTTTTAGTTCTTATAATGATTCAAGATTTATGGAGTAAACGCGAAACGCGAAATATAACGATACAACCATTTATCTCTACATGCGACTTTGGTTTGAATCGACCTGGCTGTATTATGCGCTCTGTTGTTATTTCAAAATATTTCAAGTGATTCAACAGTTATATTGCGGCCACGAAATAAAATTATATGACTTTTACCTATTGCGAACTTTTCCTCGAAATAAGCTGGTTGTAACATATGCACTGCACATCAACTCATTATGGTGACCGTCCCCGGTGGCCGAGTGGTTAGATCGTCCGCCTCGGGAGCGGGAGGTCGTGGGTTCCGCGACATACCAAAGTCGTTAAAAAATAGTACTGTTTTCATCACAAAAGAATAGAGCAGTTAGTCAATGATTTTGATATGTTATAGAGCGGACAGAAAATGTAGTCATATGAAATTTAACCCTTCTTGTGACATTAACATTAAAAGACGACGATTGTTATATCGTCTTAATATGTAATATTTTGGAGGCATTTCAAAACCCTTTCAGAGAATTAAGAGCTATGCAAACGATATGTGAGCCTTGCCTTCTAATTACGACCATTCCATTGTACCAAGCTAATTGCGGACATGAACAACAGTAATATGGACTTAAGCCTATATATGTGATTTTGACATATCACCATGCTGCATTTTATCTCAATATTATGAACAAAATCCTTTACAGCTTTCAAAAGTTTACATCTTTCAAAAGTTCTGACTCGGACACGATGTGTGACATATATATTGTCATACGGACGTAAGAACAGGCGACACGAGAGCAAAAACAAGACGTTGCCCCATTATATGAAGGGGGGGGGTATAATAAATCCTAACCATCTTATTTAAAACTTTGGTATGCAACTGTCCATTCAATGTTTGGCATATCGTTTATATTATTATAGGAAACTGGCCCCAGTACGGCTTCGTTTATGTCAGTAGAGAGGCTCTCCGATGTTCTCAATGTGTACCGTACTGGTTCTAACTGAATACCGTAGTGCACCCGGTGTACTAAAGATGTACTAACATTCTAAACCGATATAATACCGTACCTATACCGTATTATTACCGTACTGTCTTAGTTAAGGTGAAAGAAAAGTGGTATTTGATAGCACACCGGCTTTAAATCGATAGGACAACGGTATCACAACGGAAAAACGGGTACTACATCGGCATTGCTTCATAATTCTCGACGGAGCTCTGACGATTTTCTCTCCGTTGTTAATTATGTGCTCCGGTTTAGTCGCGCTGAGGTTTGTTTGTTTGTTGGGTTTGACGTCCCACCGACAGTATTTCAGTCATTTGGAGACAATGTCTACGTGAGACAGATATAGTGCTGCCGCACTGCAGTATCACACCCAGTCACATTATCCTGACACCGGGCCAGCCAGTCCTGCAACTCTCTTATATGCTAAGCGCCAAGCAAAGGAACTATAACATACCATTTTAAGGACTTTGGTATGTAGAAGCTGGGGATCAATCCCACGACATCCCGCTTTCGAGGCTGAGGCTCTAACCACTCGGCCACCGGTGACGGTAGTCGCACTAAGGTACATCGATAGTGTGTGACATGCCATTGATATATCATACTTTGGAAAGTACCCCTATTATAACACACACATACACACACACACACTGTTTTCGAACGGAACTGTGCGTTCTTTTTCTGTAATATATTAATGTCTGTTTGATTGTTGTTGTTGTATTGGGGTCTACCGTCGCTGCGATAGTATTTAAATCATATAGCGACGTCCAGCTAATTACAGGTGGAGGAAGACCCCGATTACACAGAGGTACCCGGGTTGAAACCACCGACCTACCGCAAGCCAGCTCGAAGGCTTCCTCACATGAAAAATCCGAATATCTGTTTGAGTATTGTATGATAAATATATGCGCATTTTTTATTTTAATAGTATTTCATTTTGGAAGAATGTGTTCACAGTCAAAACAAAAGATATAAAACAGAAATGAATTTCAAATATGCGCGATGTATTCAAGCTGTGTATGACTCTCCAAGAGATGACGACAGGGGAGAAAAATAAACGGATTTTAAGCAGATTGGAACAAGATGTGAATATGATTCAAAAGAATAATGTATCCCCTATCGATTTATACCAGTGTTAGGTTAGTAGGAAAGATATCGTATAAAGACAGCTTCTGGATGTGAGATGGGGTCACCTTCTCTTTTTTGAGGTGTTTGTGTGATGGGGTTGTTTTCTTGTACTGTACTGGATTTGTGACCGATTTTCATGGACGTATTTTGTTCTAGGCTATTTGCCTTAGTTTTGATCTATCACATTCAAGTGA
>CM037783.1:44328110-44378110 GCA_021229015.1 Solen grandis | reverse complement strand
TCATAAAATGGGTTTGCTCCAAGGAGGTATCATAAGTCTACAGCACTTCACGCATCTTTTCCAAAGCAACCGCATTTCCAATAGCTACTGATTTGTTCGATATGTTTTCTTAGTCTATTTATTTCTATACCCCTGTCCTGCTGTTTCCTTTGACAACTCCGTGCCCGTCTGTGACTAGAAGTATATAGACGTATTTTTCCTTATTTACTGCTGTGCTGAGAATCTAGATGTCCAAGTTGCCAGTGACAATGGCAGTTCTAATTAACTGTCACTGACAATTCCCGGGCAAATTTTGTCTGGACACATCTCACGGGAGGGATTCTTGTCGATACAATCCTTGATTTTTTCAGCATCTATTTTGCTCTTGGTCCATGCTGTAAAATAGCAGAACAATACATATAACAGAATATATATTTTATCCAGACCTTTACAATGAACATCTTCTCAACACATAACGGAGAAAAAAACAACATGTAGATATAAATTAGTCTGTTTACGATGAATATATGTGTTTGTTCAATATATCAATAGTATTATTGTCAAAGAATTCAGCTGATAACTCCGTACCTGAACCAGTTCTAGATTCTCTTGGGAGATAAGTGTACCATATTAATCATCCATTCTTTGGTATGATAATAAGTGTAATACAAGGCAACCAAACTTGTGTAGCAGTTGAGTACATATTAATCAGAAAAAAAGAGTCTCAAGCGCTTGATGATAATTCAAGATCGCCGCGGTCCACTGCGGATCTGAAGGTTATGGGTTCGAACTCTGTAAGAGGCGAGAATTTTCATTGATCTATACGGGTGCAAAGTACTGGTCCAATATAGTAACCGTCTAGAGGAATTTGTGCTCTTACAAGTTGTAAGAACTGGTTTCTTAATCAACATAAAATGAATGTCTAAATATAGCGGAGTAACCGGCGCGCCGATAGGTGGAATATGGCCGATAGAGAATTTTTAATGTTTTCAAATTTCAAACTCGAAATTGTTTATATCTGAACGATAATATGCTTTTTGATATTTCTTTCTGATTGCTGCTTAAAGCTGCATTGTATTGTTTCTATCATTACATGGAATCCCTCTAAATAAACTGTAAACGATTAAAAATGAAATCGGAAACAGAAATAAAAACAACAGGTATTTGCATTGAATCTTATCACACATATAATGCAAATATTGTACTACACAAACAAATATAGAAAATATGAACAGGCGCGTGCATTTGTTCTAGCTTTTCAGGTGGATCACAGAAGCAGTATAAGAAGGAGAGAAAAAAAAGCAAGAAAAAAAAGCAAGACACACACACACAGAGTAGTGTTGGAATGGTTGCAAATTTTCATGCTAAGACAAAAAAGAATTGCAACAGGAGATACTGACTATGGGAAGCTCGTCTCCCCGAATATCATCCAATGCATCTGACAGTTTGTCATAGGCATGAAACAGTTTTATACAAATCAAGTAGTTTATATCAGAGGTTTAGTCAAAGACTCCTCTTTACAAGGGGGAATCACTCGAACCTATATGGGGCTTCAATAGCTCGGATACAAAAACCATCATTAAAAATAATCCACATCTGCTACAATTCTTTTCAATTTTTATTTTACGAAGTTTCCTGTTGCTCCAATGTTAATCATTGAAAGTACAGTATGTTTGTGCTATAATCTCTTCCGATCCTTTGATCACTCGCACGTGTATTTTTAATGATTCGATAATTGGTTTCCTAAATAGAATGAATAATCGCAGTGACGCATTCAGGGGGGGGGGAGAAGGAGGGGGGGGGGGGGGGGGGGGGGGGGTGCGCACATGGCGCGTGCCCCCTCTAAAATTCCCCGACCATACATAAATGTAGACATACACCTCCCCCCCCCCAAAAAAAAATCACAAGATGCAATATTTTACAGCTTTAAATTTAAAAAATCGCACAGGAATTCCCCAGGATCCCTAGTCCAACCGGGACTACACACTTATCACTGCTTGCATTGTCATTGCCTATATTTTTTTTTAAATATTGCGCCCCCTCCCCCCTAACCCGGCTCTGAATGGTATACTTGTAGTTTGTAAATGTTATATATTTACATGTGTATGCATGCGCTTGATTACTTGAGCTTTAAGATTTATAAATCTATGCAAGACGAGCGTATGTATGCTTAAATCAACACTACACTTTCTGTTCTGTTCTGTTCAATCAGCATAAAACAAATCAACGTTCTGGACCGGAAATGCAATGATTCCTTGTTTCTTATTTCCAAAAACACCCGAACTTCCTGATGCTTTAAAAGAAAATCAGTTTTGATATATTTTCTTTTTCAGAAAAGAAATGAACAGAAGTTTTAAATACATCTTTACTTTCCAAAATGAATTTATTAGAAGACGCAAGCTTATAGAAAACTTAGAATAAAATTCCTTTCGGCCCATAGGGAGTGGAGTATTATATTTAAAGAATACGAAACCAGAGGTCTTAATATTCGATAAAGCAGCTTTTCCCCGCATTGTTATATTAAATTTTCATTATTAGCAAAACATTGAGGACTCTTATTACAGAAGAAAATCCATACACATTATAACAGCGTTGTGCCTCTTTTGAAGTGATCCATAGCCAATACTATTAATTGATTTCCAAGTCAATATGTTTTGAAAGACATTTTGTTGAAAATAAATAAACCATTTGAAATATGAGGAAGTTCGAGCTAATTCACTTCGGCAATATAAAATATTGAAAGTAATATGATCTATAATATATCTCATATTGTGTATGTGTGACTTAATATTTCTTTCATCTATTCAAGTAGTTCCAAGAAATATCTTTTAGGTAAATCTAAGTCCGGTAAATGACCGAATTTGCAGATAAATAAAGTCGCATTAAAGCAGCTCGCTCACAGATGTCCATTGACTAAGAATTTGATTTTCAACTACCTGTGTGAATTACGTCTATCAGTTGCCATTTACAGACGCATGGTCATCCAGTGCAACGTTTCGTGATTGTAAAAAATGAATGATTCTCCATCACAGGCAATAGCGCTACGAACGGTTTTGAATCTATATTTAGAATGATGAAACCTATATTTAGAATGATGAAACCTATGTTTAGAATGATGAAACCTATATTTAGAATGATGAAACCAATTTTTAGAATGCCGTCATATAATTGATCACATGCACTCTTCAAAAACAGGTATAGCTAGAGGCCTACCCTTAAAGGTGTCTAAGTTATCAGCTGTGGCGACGTGCTCTGGCAGCTGGTTCCACAGGCGGATTACAGCCGGGAAAAACGAGTGGCGGTATACATCCGTTCTACAGATTAATTGTAAGCCGTCCATTAAAACATTTGCTTTTAATCTTTTCTTTTTACAGTCACAGTTGGTTGCGATCATGCGATTGTAGATGGGAAATGGTGTAATACACACATATAGTTAAAAATCAAATTCTTAGTCAATGACGATATGTGAACGAGCTGCTTCAAAGCAAACTACAACCAAACATTATTGACACATGCTCTCTCTAGTCAGTCTAGAATAGAAACCAGTATTACTGATCATTACTGGAACTAGTACCTTGTCTTTCTCTCAATGGAAATCGAAAAACAACATGGAAACAACATAGAAAGTACCGTTCGTTATATACACCAAAGCTCTCAACAAAAGACGAGACATGTTGACACAGCAAATACAAGCAGATTAAGTGAGATAAGTGGAATACTAAATATATATTGTCAATCGATCTGACCTTCTTTGAGTTTTCTGATATCATCTGTTGTATAAATAATTCAGACTATTAGGAATTCCGATTTACCAATATTTCAACTATTCAAAACGCATGTAAGCGAAAATTAAGGTACCACATGCAAGGCAAAATATCGTTCTCGGTGGGCGAGTTGTGACAGTTTTAGCCCCGAAATCGGCAAGACGTAATGACTCGCAAAATATTAACACCATCCAAATGTTACTGGTAAAGTTCCTTTGCTTGGCGCTCAGCATTTAATTGTAGTTGACCAGACTACTCTGATCAACGTTTAAGATGAATTAGAGTGGTATCATGGCTGTTCCATATAGAGGTCCCTAAATAATTGAAATACTGCCCAGAGCAAAGCAACAAACAAGCAAAACTGATGGAAATTAAATCCAAATATAAGCCAAATGACTATACTAAGGGACACTTACTGTCTCAAATGATTTAATAAAATAATTGGAAACTATACTTTTGAAACTTCTTGCTCAAAACAACCTATTCAAGCGTTAAAACAGCGCCCCGACACATTAAGTGATGTCTGAATCCACTTCAAGTGTCAATGTCACAGTTCTGTAGGAATGTGTGAATCCGAAGAAGAGTCCTTTGAAAAATCTGTGGACATTAGAAAACAGATATGAAAATGAAAATGAAAATATTGTTTAGTATGAAGTTATGGAATATATTACAATATAGAAAATATATCATATGAAAATGAAAGTTAATATATTGTTTAGTAGGAAGTTATGGAATACATTACAAAATAGGATTTAGAATTCTGTTTTACTTTATTTTGTTTCATACCATCAAGTATTCAATAATAAGACCACCTTTGGGACTGCTGTTAACTGGTCGTAATAATGAGGTGGTCTTTATATTGATGTGGTCTTTATATTGAGGTGGTCTTTATATTAAGGTGGTCTTTATATTGAGGTGGTCTTTATATTAAGGTGGTCTTTATATTGAGGTGGTCTTTATATTAAGGCGGTCTTTATATTGAGGTGGTCTTTATATTGAGGTGGTCTTTATATTAAGGCGGTCTTTATAGTAAGGTGGTCTTTATATTGAGGTGGTCTTTATATTGAGGTGGTCTTTATATTGAGGTGGTCTTTATATTAAGGCGGTCTTTATATTGAGGTGGTCTTTATATTGAGGTGGTCTTTATATTAAGGTGGTCTTTATATTGAGGTGGTCTTTATATTGAGGTGGTCTTTATATTGAGGTGGTCTTTATATTAAGGTGGTCTTTATATTGAGGTGGTCTTTATATTGAGGCGGTCTTTATATTGAGGTGGTCTTTATATTAAGGCGGTCTTTATATTGAGGTGGTCTTTATCTTGAGGTGGTCTTTATATTGAGGCGGTCTTTATATTAGGTGGTCTTTATATTAAGGTGGTCTTTATATTGAGGTGGTCTTTATATTAAGGCGGTCTTTATATTGAGGTGGTCTTTATATTAAGGCGGTCTTTATATTGAGGTGGTCTTTATATTGAGGTGGTCTTTATATTGAGGCGGTCTTTATATTAAGGTGGTCTTTATATTAAGGTGGTCTTTATATTGAGGTGGTCTTTATATTAAGGTGGTCTTTATATTGAGGTGGTCTTTATATTAAGGCGGTCTTTATATTGAGGTGGTCTTTATATGAAGTTTTACTGTACTTCTCAATCATTGTAGTCTATATTCAACTACTCTTATGTCATGAGCACGAAAACAAGGGAAATATACCAGTGTCATTTGAACGACTTATGAATGCCGTGGCAAGGATCGAATCCACTATCTCCGGGTTACGGTACGGACGCACTTACCACTTTGTCCAGGGGACAAGTTGATAACAACTTGTAAAACGAGTTTGGATTTGTTGCTTTCTTGTTCTTATTTTCGAAGATAAATCAGCATTCGAGAGCAAAGAAAAAGTTTTGATAAGATTTAGAATCGGATTACTTAACAGTAATGGTCGCGCAGGTTATAGCGATTTCTTTTCGCGAACACTATTAATAGCATATTAACAGGTTAAAAAAATCGATATTCTCTTTGAGAGTTTTTTCAGCTTTAGAAATAATATCGTTGCGTGAATAGATGGACATAAAAATCGAACTGAAAAGATAATAGAAAAAAGCGTGTTATGAAAAAGTGTTTAAACAAGATTTCTCAAGAGAGCATTACATGAATCTTTCAAATAGAGGGCACCTTTATTTCAATGTTAAAATATTGATTTCTTACAATGTCTAGCTATTGATGCGGTATGCAGTATGAATTTCATATTAATCATTAAATGTGTAGGAATTGATCATTAGTCATTATCACTTGCGTTATAGTAGTGCGACATCACTATGACGGATTCCATTTAGACAAAAAAAAAATCCAAAATATTAATGATCTGTATGTGGGACATGAAAGGTGCGGCACTGTGTATTAAACACATGTAACACATGTTTGCACTTTACTCATATCTGGAAATCGAATTACTAATTATTCATTTAAATGTAAACTTTGTCGCAGGTTTGGATTCGATTATTTTGCTTTGTGAGCCAGCTTCGATTGGCTGAGGTGTATGATCTTACAAATGCCATATTCAACATACAAGTATTTCATGTTTCTTTCTATCGATGTACAATAATCATTAACACGCGTATCACAAAACAGCAGATGTTTTTCCAAAAGCAGTACATCTTCTTCGGACAGAAAAGCAAAGCAGTGTTTGTTACATATTTGTTATGAGATGAATTCTGTTCATACTCGTTGACGATATTTCTGCAATGAATAAACGAGAGAAAAATATTTTCCTAAAGATCATTCAATTGTTTATAAAAATACCTGAATTGCATATCCGCATATACACGGAGCTGCTAATCAACATTTTTAAAATGGAAGATCATTTGAGGACAAAGAACCATTCCCTGTTTTAATCTAAAAGATGATTTTCGAAAATCTCGAAAATAAAACACGCCAGTAATCATCCAACACAAGGATACAGATAAGGATTTATTCCTTTAAAAAATGTATAATTTATAAGAACATAATTATAAAATATATTCAGCCAAACACTTATTTTCATTAGGGCAGATATTTGGATCTGAGACTAAAATCCCTTTCAAATACTAGAATTTTTTTTTTGGCGAATCAGAAGAAACTACAGTTACTGTAATTATATTTGACGATATCACTATATAATTTCAATATATACCAGAACATGTATTATATAAAACTGGTTTCCAAGAATTGTCCCCCGAAGTTTAATAATCATCTTTTAACCCACCTTTGGGCGTAATTGTATCAGAAACAAATACGTGCAGTGAAGGTCTAAGTAAGAAAAATACCTCGGTGCAGAATTCACCAAACTCTAAAGTCAATATTTTAGACCATGGTCTGGATTCCCTTATAAGTTTTTTTCGGACCGGTTAAAAATTAATCGGTCAGGTCCGTCAGATAGACGGTTTTCACGTTTCACGATGTCTGGGCTCAAAACATTTTTTTTTTTTATTATTATTTTTTTTTTTTTTTTTTTTTTTTTTTTTGTCCACTGGAAAATAAACACTGGAAATAAAAATTGTTTAAGATAATAATATGAAACTTAGTATATGAATAAATGGCAGTATGGTGTTTCTGCACGTCACTTTTTTCCTCGGACCAAAATTCTGGTTGCTATGGTAATGGAAAAATTATGCCCCTTTCCGGTAGGGGACTCATGTGTTGCGTGCAACACCAGTTACTCATTTTTCTAAATCTGCAAGTATTAAAGACTAAACTTATTTTCATTTAGATGTAATGGTTATAATAACCAGATCATATAATAGTATTTCCTTATAAATTCATTCACTATCAATGCAGAAATCGACTATGTAACACATTTCAAAATTTCCTAGCCTAAATCTAAAGTATAGACTCAAGAGATTGTTGAATTGGGGCCCTGAGTATGAACTTTGTATAAAAAATGAAAATGTTTATTTGAGATTTAATTCGTGCTTTAACTTATACACAACCACCTCAATATCTTGCAAATAAATGCAAGATAAAACTAAGCTTACTCTTCAATATGTTACAAACATTATTGAATATTATAAAAATCTAATTTTTAGGTTACTCTACTCAAAAAGAGAGAAGAGTTTTCTTAATTGAATAACTGTCTATATCGTGTATACGTTGTGAAAAGACATCCGTTTTAATTAATTTATTGAGATATTTATTCCACGCACATAGACACTGACAACCTTTAGAAAATCATCCAAAAATTAACAAAAAGACACTCGGAAGTATTGCAGCCAAAAATCTAATAATGAACTCTAAGTTTAAATTTTCAGTTTAGAAAAAGTAATATTTTTTGAGATTCTTAATCTTTGCCTCAATGCCTCTCCTAACTAACAGGCAAAATATCAAAAATGTATGTCGTACATACCTGTGCAATATCCAGGAGCCACAGATTCAAGGATAGCATATGACCTTGATATATTAACACCTACACAATACCTGTCCCATACCCGTGTCACACAATACACTCAAAATATTGTCCGTCAATGGACCTCGAATCAATTTTAATGTAAGGCCATTATAGGTCATTAGAACACACTAGTATAGTCACTGAATCACCATTAGACACTAAATATTATGAATTGAAACCAAAAGGTCCAATGACACTACTTCCGTTAAACATTTCTGACACAATTAAAATCAATTCCCCTTTTCCCTCCTGGAGCAATAGATACTCTAGAACAAATATTATCTTCGCGGTGTGAATGAAATCTTCATTTACGAAGTGTTCCACTCTGATGTTGGCTTCCTACCATCCCACGTTTGTAGCATTGCGTGGAAAATCCATAAGTACGCGCAGTTCTACACCAATGTTCTGCAAGACTTCTCGGTAGCTATTACCTGGAGAGAGTTCGTTTCATTTCTTTATTCAGCATTCCGTAAATCAGAGGCAAGTACATATAAAATACATATTATTTTCTAGGGACAGACATTTTGTGATCGGATATGTAAGTTCTTTGATGCTTTGACTGTTGACTTGCATAACAACAGATTCAACTGTTACTCTCAGAACACAGTATATAGAGTTTTTTTTTTTTTTTTTTTTTTTTTTTTTTTTCAGCGTAGATGTTTGGCTCACTTTTTGTGAGACCTGCTGTAAGCAGAGGTAACACATGGGGATAATGTCGTCGTCGTCGTCTGTCGCTCAGGCCGTCCGTATTCCGTCACGCTCTTCTTTATATTGCAATAACTCCTCTCTACGATAATGTATTGAAATGCAATTTCATTGATAGACAGAGCTCGACAAGAAAAAATGTCATGCACAAGATCAGTAACTCTGACATCAATATTTATTTTAGTTATTCCCCTTGTTCTGTCTGTAACGCTTTGTATGTCACACCTTTTCCGTCAAGCATCAGCAAATAACACATGTGTTCCAAGGAATACTTTTGTGACCATTTTACGGATGATAAATCAATATCTGAAAGATTGTATCGGTGAAAAATGTCTATTCTGTGGAAAAAAATACCCACCATTATTGAAAACTAGCTGAAATATAAGCTTCGCATTTACACAAAAGTTCTAATAAAGTATCTCGACTGAATTACATTTTTTACAAATATATTTTTGTTTTATCAAAACACTTCCCTGAGACCTGTTTCGGACCGAACGATATAGATATCTGCACAATCGAAAAGTATATTCTGGTCTGTTTCACCTTTACTGTAAGACTGAAAGACGGTTTCACTCCAATTTATTACATGTTTTTATTACTCTGCCGATCTATGCATATCTTTACCGCTTCGCAGAAAATTATCCGTATATCCATCGTATCGACTCGGCAATCCCCGGCTTCACCCTATAGATTTCGAAGAAATGAGCTAGGTGTTCCGAATGTATATAACTGTAACGCCGAATATTTTGTTATTTCTTTTGAATAGATTTCCGGAAAGTCCCGATCGTTTTATTTGTAGCGGAAGTTAATTTTCACATTAAATTATTTTTGAGTCCACGCTAGTGACACTTTAATTCAACTTTCTTTTTTTTTTCTTCGGATGTGCTCATTCCCAAATAATGTTAACAAAATTAATGTAGTAATTTTACATTCATGAGCGTTATGCGGAGGATTTTTTTTTTCAACCTTGCATGACTGAACGATGCTTAACGTTAAGTAAATACTTTGAATTTTATCATTCTCGTGTCTCTGAGATATATAATATATATTAGCATATATTATCATATTAATATATCGATATCAGTTTATAAATGAACTAATTTTGTTTTATTTTTTAAAAATAAGTTTTACTTTTTATTTTTCAATAATTAATTAGTATTTCTTTTTTATTTTTATATTTTACGGATAAAATTTCATTAAGAAATCGACTTTAACATCACCATCCAGACCCTTTTTAATATCAGTTCGCATTTTGTGCCTTTGGTTGCAAGAAATATATTTTTTTGTCAGAAAATGTAATTGAATTTAGGAATTTGAAAGATAAAAAAAAAAACACAAAAAAACCCCACCAAAAAAACAACAACAACAACAACAAAAACACGGATATAAGAATGACAGGTGTAGCTAAAAGTCACGAACTTTGATCAGAGAAAAAAATCTTCCGAAGTTATTCGCATCAAGGTGTGACCATCAAGAAAGGTTGAAGGAAGAGATTATTTAATTATCTTATAATGTGTTAATATTTACTCTTTCTGAGCATACGAGGCACATTAGGTGTGCAATTTGAGAGAAGGCAAGTTTTATTTTAAGCATATTTGCCACCCAGTGTTCTCATTTTCGGATTTTAAGTTTTCCCGAACTAAAATTGTCTTTAAGCTTGAACAGTGTATAACACATAGTCTACACCTTAAAAATGTCAACGACAGTTAACTTCAGAATCGATATTTCAAAAATCGCCTTTTCACGTTCATCATCATCATCATCATCATCATCATCATCATCATCAACAACAACAACAACAACCTTTTTTTTTTACCTGTTTTTTTTACCCTCATACATATCAATCTATCAATATACAGTCAAACCTGTCTTAAGGGGTCAGTCAAGGGACCGTTTAAGTGAGATGACCGCAACTGAACCTGTATTAGCGGTCAATTAATAATACCAAACTAGCATTTTGTATATGTTTAACCTTCATTTAGCATTTTTTTTTTCATCAACTCGCTCCTACAAACTGTCTTGTGTGTATACGTATATGGCGCATAAGTGAAACGGCCTGCATAGTAAAAGTTTAAACTTTATTTATTTTACATCGATTACGAAACAAGTTATCACAACTTATATTAATCACTCTCGATGGCGGCGTATGTGGTATTATGTGAAGAAACCGAAGAGCCCGGAGAAAACCCACGTGTCTGCACGGGCGACCACTGTACCCTCTCACGTACATGACCAGGAATCGAACCCGGGACGCATTTGTGAGAAGCGAGATGCGTTACTTCTACGCCATCCAGGCACCATGCGTAGTAAATGCATTTGACATATCTTTCTCCTTGTCTGTGGCAAATGAGAACGGAGTAATAGCCGCGGTATTTTTCACGCAGTCAAATTCACTCAATTCAATAACACAGGGAGGGAGAAACATTTTGTGACAATCCTGATATTCGCCTTGGGGTCTCGGTGTCAACCATGTCTAGCTTCGCTCAGACTGGTTTTCTAATGGCGCCAAGATAAAGTGATCCATTTTATGGTACAAGGCCATACAATGCCGCCCAATTATATGTATGCATATTTTGTTGATATTGTTTGTTCCTGACCGTTTAGTGTGCTTATATTGGTTAGAGCTTATGGATTCGATCCCTGTATCAAATTACTCGTAAATCATAATTAGAAATCAGAAAAAAAAAATGAACGTAAAGTAAAACGTTGAGTCAGTGGCAAATGACTGGTGCACTATGGCATGTATCGTCCACCAACTTCTCTCAAGTCAAGACTATTTGGCACAGACGTATTGATTGGACGTTAAGCACTTTGGTAACATGACATCACACATGTAAATTGAGTACATTACACATGTACATGTATATTGAGCGACCTAGAAGCAATTAATAGGGGAATAATTATGGGTTTTTGGCCTTGAGCTTGTTAAGTCGCTCATTGGCCTCGGTCCTGTGACCTTCCCCCGCCCACGTGTTCCCCATCCACTTTCTATCCCATTAAATCATCATCATCCCGTTAAATCATGAATTCCTGGATAGCAGCTGACAGTAACTGTTGAGCTTTGATATAATGAAATAGCAAGAAAGCATTATGCTATTTAATGCAAAAAAATACATGTACTTGTATAATTTAACATTGCTTAGCAACTGTGCTAAGAAGTAGAATTTTATAGTTTTTTGCTGGTTTACAAGCTCTCTTTAACTAAAACAATACCCCCCCCCCCCCCCCCAAAAAAAAAAATGAAATTTAGGAACTTACTAC
The DNA here is from genome assembly GCA_021229015.1 of Solen grandis. NCBI lineage: Eukaryota > Metazoa > Mollusca > Bivalvia > Adapedonta > Solenidae > Solen > Solen grandis. Next base: position 44,365,985 of record CM037783.1, on the reverse strand, counting down.
CCAATCGATGTAAATTTAAACATTCAAACTAATTCGTAAAAGCGATTCAAATAATAGATTATTCAGGTAATTTCAATTCTTTACTTGGTTTCTCATAAATATCTCCGCTAGTGTTTGGTCCCGGTGGCAGTGCGTCCGTCTCTAAACCGAGGACTCATTCTCCGACCGCTGCATACCAACGTTTTTTTTTAAAAAAAAAAGTAGCATGTGAACCTTCCTTGGCGTTCAGCATACAGAAGTTGTTCCAGGACTTGTTTACCCAATATCAGGATAATATGGATGAGCCTGGTATTACGCTTGTCTATGGCGTCATTCGGTACCTCATTCCCTCTCAAATAAACACAAGCAGAAAAGAAATCCCCCGGTAAGATCAATCTTAATTACTTTTCATGTGATCGCCACTTATCATGTCAATACTATCTCTCTATCTCTCAATACGCACAGAAGCCTAGTGATAACTTGGAAGATCTAGATAAAAAAAAGATCACAGAAGGGTCGATGAACTAATACAGTTCTTATAAGATGTCCTCACGGAAACTAGTTTCAGAATTGTCAACGTTATCGGAAATTAAAGAACGGAATCAAACATACTGAGCTGTTCAGATAAATAACTTAAAAAGTGTCCCAATAATTAGTGTCGCGAAAAGTGATTACTTTGAGCCAGCACATGGAGTTTCTCCTTACTTCGAGTAATTACGATACATTGACTATGTAACACTGACTCTGATACGTTACGTCTAGGTGTATCAGTATCATACAATGGTCAAAAATAGGAGAAAACAACAAGTGAACAAAAATAATACAATTTTGAATTTTATATAGCTTAATCACTTTGAAATGTATCAAAGTTTTATCACAGGATAGATATTTTCTTGAAGGGTCGGTCGGTGACTGCTTATGATCAGATAATCATATCGCATGTTTGTCTCAATAACATTAAGTTGAAGGCTGGTTGGAGACCGGTAGGCTACTGTATCGCGGTAGGCTACTGTATGGGTCCGTGGTCTATCTCTATATGGTGATGTCTCGAGAATGAATTGTAAAATGGCAGATATAATGTATACACTCAAACATACCAGTTAACGGCGCCGTGGTCCAGTGGTGATGTGCGTAAAAATGCGAATCCGGTGGTTGTGGCTTCGAAACCTGTTTGAGTAAGGTTTTTACATGGCTTTCCAAGGCGCAAAGTATTGGTCTACCCGGGTCGCATACAAACATAAACATACGAATATAAGGCACCGTTGTCTCACGGTAATGGACATGAGTAGGGGTCCATAGGTTGTGCTTTCGAAACCCCGTTGGAGTTATGATTTTTTCATGGCCTTCCAAGGCGCCAAGTACTTGTCCAACCCAGGTACCGTCAAGAGAGATTAGCATATATTGACTGTAAAGATTTTTTTTTTCAATCGACGTAAAATAAATTATTTTATAAAACTAAGTCCAAACTTAATTAAACATACAAGTGGTTACTTAGTTTTAGTTTTAAGCTACCACAGGTAGTTTCTTTACTTATGGATGATAATAATATGATTATAAGATTCAATGACTGTAATTTGCATATAAAGAGCTTTCTTTTTTTCAAGGATCAATCAGAACTTTCGCGTGAAGTAGGTTTTAAACTGACTTGTGCTTGGTCGATGTTTCTTGGCGCTACGGGTACATTTTCATGTTCATAATGTTTAGTAAAGAGGAAACACGTTAGCTTTGTGTGCGCTTTTTAAAATATTTTTTTCTAAAAAAAAAAAACCTCTAGTGCATGCACGTTCTCCTTTATAGATCACATTACGTCTTTAGTACTTTCTAAATCTGTTTTGTATATTAAATCAAATGCATTTGCCAGGCCATATGAAAACTGAACTCTAAGTTTAAATCCAACATAATACCGCGCTGTCGATTAGTTTCGTGTACCTAAATTTCTTTAAGCAAAACATAACAAATTCAGTCATTCAGAAGAAATATGATCATGTGTTTATTACGGTTAATACATTCAGTTTTTAATTTATACAAATATGAAAAATTCAAATGCCGTATAGAATTTACGGGCTCAGTTTTTTTTTTCTCATCAGATATTAGTTTTCGTTTATCTTGAAATACCAAAATTATATAAGCAATAATCACTAATATTATGTGAATATGCTTTGTAATTTTGTTAAATATTTTGATAGAGCGGATGAAAATATTGATTATTTGGTCATGAATGTATCATACTAGTAGTGCATTATATACTATGATTAGCATATATAAAATTATATAATTGCTTGCATTAATTTGACTGCTTGTGCGTTTGGACGATGAGCTTAAAAGTATTTCAGTCATTTCGAGACTATATTAATATGTATATTTCAGACAGTGATATAGTGATACCACACAGTAATATCACACCGTAGACATGTACCAGTAACATTATCCTGACACAATGTAATAACATTTTAATGACTTTGGTATTTCACGAACTCATGCCTTCAACATCCAGTGGTGGTCGGTTTGACCCTTCAGCCACCGGTAACTGTTCATCACTTAACTGAATTGGCCTTCTCAAAAAGTTCACGTTTCGCCGTTTTCATTTTATTTTTTTTTATGTGTGAAACCCTATCTTAACGCCCATTTAGTTTTATTGCGTCTGCGAAAATAGTTTGTCTAGGTAAGATCCACTTGGTTGCTCCAGTCAGATAAAACAATATTTAGAAAGGAGAATTCTTAGTTTGAGGATAACATTTAGAGACAAGTCCAAATGTATCATCTTTCATAAATGTTTTCACAGAGAGAGAGAGAGAGAGAGAGAGAGAGAGAGTGCGTTTTAATTCTAGTGTTGTTATGGTTATGTTGGATTTAACCGTCGCTGCGACAGTATTTTAGTTACTTAAGTTCAGGTGGGTGCAAAGCGACACCGACATACACTATGCCGGTGTAACGTTGTAAACTGACCCCCATAGAATAATGACCCCCGGTCATTAAATTATATAAAATAGTGACTCCCCTGTCATGATATTATGACCGGGGGTCATAATTTTATGACTCCACCACACGTAGAAAAACGACCCACACGTAGAATTGTGACCCCCTATAGAATAACGACCCCCTATCCCAAATCTATATCCATGTCATGTATATTTATTACATAGGCATCGGAGGAGAATATGGTAATGGCACCAGTCGCAGTATGCGCAACAGTATTTTGTGACCACAACTCTTCATTCATTATTGGACGGAATTGATTTAAACTTTCAGGGATTAGGCCTACTACTACCGATGCCTAATTGTGCACAAAGAAAAAATGAATTTGCTCCACCTATTCGAGAGTTATAGCCCATAATTTCGAACAACATCTTATTGCTATGTGCGTCGCAGTTCATAAAACATAGGACTTCCCCACAACTTCCCGTATATGCTGAGCGCCAAGCAGGGGAGCTATAACACAACCATTTTTACGACTTTAGTAAGTCGCGGCCGGGGATCGATCCCACGACTTTCCGCACCCGATGCGGACGCGCTAACCACTAGGCCAGCGGGGCCGGTGGGCGCATTGAGCGCTGTTTTTGAACAATGCCACCGTGTAATGAACAAAGGTTATCTTACGTCACTCAGATGAAATTGTTACCATTTTAGTTAAAACAAACCAGAAAAATGTAACTTTACCAACAAATATTTTAGCTGATATGCAAAAACAAATAGTTTTAAACGACAGAAATCGAATATACACAACAAACAATAAGAATGAGTGACCGGTAAAATTGTGATTTGCGGTAGAATGCTAATAAAGCATTATGTGACTCTTTCTTTTCTTAAGGTTTCAGTGTTTATAAAATGTCATGGAGAAGCAAATAAATAATTTTTCTCCGCAAAATATGTTATATAAAGGCCCAAAATTGATGAAGAACCAGCATATAAAAATGTGTCCTAATGTTTTTTACTTTCGAAAACGTTTTCTTTCTAAAGGATGATCTCAATGTCTCAAGAAAAATCAATGACCAAAATCATTTTAGATGTCTAATTATTGATGATAATACACCGTTTGTAAACAAAACCAAAATTATCATCCATCCTAAATACCGTTTCTCTCTATTTTTAAGTTACCTTTAACCGACAAGTACAAATGAAAACAATTTTAGCTTTTATTTTCAATAAATGCACGCTTACTTCCTAGCTGGGCTCTAAGATATACTGTTGTTGTGTCATCTGTAGACGCAGCAGCAGCAAAAACAACAGCAACAAATATAAGCGATTGAAACACGACAGTGACTTGAATTGATATGGAGTATATTAGTAACAGGTTAGGTGGGGTCAATATTTTATAGATAAACTCTGTGGGGGTCATTATTTTATAAAAGGGGTCACTATTTTTATAATTTAATGACGGGGGGGGGGGGGGGTCATTATTCTATGAGGGTCAGTTTACAACGTTACACCGGCTAGACGGCTTCCTCTCACTGGAAATGTTACAGCTATGAGGGCTTGGTGATATTTTTTTTGTGAGAAACGAACAGTGGTTACAAATGAACTTAATTTTGTTATGATTTTAATTTTGTTTGCTGAGCACACATTTGTTATTTCATTAGGGTTAGACACAAAGGTTTTGTTTGTATGTTAATAACCTTCAGAACGATCATGCAGGTAATTCTACCTATCGCTTCTCTTTGGTTTTATTTTAGAAGAGAGAGAGAGAGAGAGAGAGAGAGAGAGCAACCCAAAGTCAGTAACCACTTGGGTAAGTGATAGCAACTTAAAGACTAGAAGCAATGGGGTAAGTAATAGCCACCCAAAGTATATATATCCAAGCAAATCAACGACTTTAACTGCTGGGTCAAGGAAGCACCATGGTATAGTTTGTGCACAATTAATGTAAACGAGATTTTGTTCTGTTCGATTTATTCCAATATTTGTCAACGTTATTTATCATGAAAACATTCATTTGACAAAGGAGTAAAAGATGCAAACAAAAGGTAGTGTTGGTCTACCACTTCGAGATTATTGTGCAATTCTATCATTTGCAATGCACTTAACTCAAATCGGAAAATTCAAAAGCAATAGAACAAGATGACACGTCTGCTAACTGAGTCAACAGAGCAGCAGCCGGGCCAGACGTAACAAATCAAGATTGTATGAGGAAACATCTCATCGATGGATCTTATTTCAGCCATTTTGGTTATGAATATTTCATCATGGTTAACACGAATGCATACAATAGCATGGAAGCGTTGGTTTGATTTATTATTGTCATTACAGGTTGCCTTTTTGTGTTTGTCTGCATTTTGTATTTTATTGGTTAATTGCATTAGATATAGATGAATGCCTTTATAGATTGATTATTATAATGGACGGTAGAATCCATTTTCATGATTAAATGTTTTGTTCTATTAATGTGTCAACAAGGCATATTAATTTTATTGCGATATGGCGGTAAAATATGTTAATAAGTATTCTTGAATCAGAGCGTTATTCTTTATGTAAATCCACAAATAAATTTTTTTAACTTTTTGTGTTAAAAGAAATTTGCATTTAGAAGAATTATACTAATCAAAGGTTGCTTTTAAAATTTTTTTTTGAAAAGTAATAAAAATAAGAAATAAAAATCCAAAAGAAAAAAATATACCCATTTTATGTCAGCAGCATACTGACATCTTAAAGAAAATGTCAAAACAGGAATAAATTAAATAGCATCCTAAAATATTCTGATATTTATTACTTGATATATCTCGTATGTATATGATATTCTTGCCTTTTTGATTTTATTATTTCCAATCCTGGTTCCAATATTTTATATTTTAAAATGTTCACACGTAAATTGACCTCGAGTAGTGTATGGCTTTCTAAAGTGCAACGTACTGGTCCAATCAAGGAAGTGTTGAGAGGAACTAGTATGCAATGAACGAGATTCTTTTTAATTAATATAAAGAAATACTGTTAAACCTACCAGTAATAAACGAAACTGTTGAAAAATGTTTCAAATACCTGTTTTACAATTTTGAAAATGACTTTGCCATTTTTTTATATTTAGTTAGGACTAATAAGTCTGAAAACAAAATAAAATAACAACAACAACAACAAACAAACAAACCATTTCACTCCGATACGTAAACATGCGTAAATCAACGAGCACTTTCCGAACACCCAATTCACATGCTCGTGTAATTTTTTACATATTGTTCAGCGGGAAATAAACATGCTATTCAAATTCTTCCACAAATACTGATTGGTCAATTTAAATTAGCGAATTATACAAATTTTCCGACGCTCTTGTGAAATGGTCTCTATTATATAACCAGATAACACAAATGTATCATTTAACAATCGAAGCATTCACTGTACTGCTTTATATCGTAGTTACATACGAATGGATATCAGGAAGAAGATTGTTTTTTTTGGGTTAACGTCCTCTCTAATTGAGACAAATATAGTGCTGCCATACTGCAGTATTACGCCGTAGACACGTGGCACGATACCACACCCAGTCACATTATCCTGATACCGGGCCAACAAGGCTTAGAGCTACCCTTATATACTGAGCGCCAAGCAAGGGAGCTAAACAGTACCATTTTTTTATGACTTTAGTCAGTCGCGACCTGGGGATCGAACACACTACACTCCAATTCTTGAGCAGACGATATAACCATTCGGTAACAGGGACCGTACATGTTAAGAAGTACGATACATTTAATAAGGCCGGAGTGTGAATTATGAAGAAAAAAACATGTTATGTTTTTTAATAAACTGATTTTGCAAATCCAAAATATTTTACTTTTGATAAAACTATCCATTAAATAGCAAAATGATGATTTGTTGGGTTTAAAGTCCCACCGACAGTATTTCAGTCACTTGGAGACGAGGTCTACTTGAGAAAAATAGCAAAATGTAAAAATAAAAAAAGCATGGTAATCTGAAGAAAAAAAAAGTATGACCCTGACGTGATTCGAACACGCAACCTTCTGATCTGGAGTCAGACGCGCTACCGTTGCGCCACAGAGTCATTATATATTACCTTATACCAATAGTATAGTTATTTCTTTTCCATTTATCAACGCAAGGCCTTTACTATACTACGATTTGACAATCATAAAAGCGAACTCTGAATATAAACTTAAGTCGATCATGTGCATATTCTGTGTTACTGTACGATTTTTTCAGATAGTTTATTGTAAAATCATAAATTTTCGTTGACATTACGAGTAAATTTCGTGGAATCTGTAATACAGACAATTTCGTTGGTACATGTATTCGTGGATACATGTTCTAGAAATCGTGAGGTCTGTTAAATAAAAGTTTTCGTGGGGATTGCTATTCGTTGATAAAGTCATCCACGAAATCAACGAAAATTAGTCCCCAACGAAAATTAATGATTCTCCAGTACTTTAAAACAATTCATTAACATCCTTGGAAGAAGACAAAGTATTTTATATATAAATATCTAGAAAAGCTAGGATGGGCAGAAATTGTATAAGAACTGTACGCTATAAGGAAACGACGTATTGAAATGAACACATATTGGGAAAAGCGTATATTAAACAATGTATAAACATAAAACTACAATAAAGCGATTCAAAACAATAAATCACTGTCACCTAAGCACGCAACAAATCTTGTATGGATACTTTCCATCGTTAGCGTTTTACAAAAAGCGGACTTGACTTGACTTGACTATTTGAGTTTTCCGTCGCTTCGACAGTATTTCAGTCATATAGCGACGTCCAGCTAATAACAGGTGAAGGAAGACCCCGAATGAACGGAGGCAGCCTGGTAGAACCACCGACCTACCGCAAGCCAGCGGGAAGGCTTCCTTTCATAAAAATCCGAATGACTCAAGCGGACTACATGACTAAGTGACATAGATCATAAGTAATACCTTACTAACGAACGATAATTATCAAGAAAAAATGTTTGCTTGTTTTCGTACAGAAGAAAATTCGCACTTTAGTATAAAAGTGTTACATTGCGCTTAGAAGACTGGTCAGTGGAATGGGAACCAGGGACGGTATTACTCGTAAATATACTAAGATAAATCTTGAACAGCTAATTTTTTTCTTAACGTTCAGAATAATGAATTTCCTTAACATGTTAAATTTTTAAGAAAAATATTAAAATCCGTATTTTTCCTTAGATTTCATCTTAACTTAAAGGAAACACAGGTGCTACTGTAAATATTTTCGTAACTTTAAGATTTCGTCGATACTTTCTGTAAAGTAGCCGTTTTCGCCTATTTTTAGACAATTCATTAAATATTTATGACTTATACCGAGTGTGTGTAAAATAATACTCATCGAATGTTAAGGAGTATCTTAAGAAAAAATATAAGGAGAAAGAAATTTAATGGTTACATCTAAGATGTATACATGTATATTGAAAACCGCCCCGGAATATTTTGTCAGAAATAACGAAATTCACGTGGAATCTCTGCTCTGAATCGAAGTTTGGGAATGGCTTCCGGCGAGTAACACCATAACGATAACTCGGTTAAATACTTTTGGAGATTAGTATACGTGGTTACTCTTAAAAGAGAGCGTGAATTTTAAGGTAATCCATCCATCATTAAATTATAATCACGGTTCTTCAAATGCTTAAAAAGATTAGTGCAGATGCAAGCATCCATTGAATTATAGGCTCTTTGCTCAAAGTCTATAAAGGCTTGCTTTTACTTAAAAATTCACACGATCATTCACAACTGAATGATAGGTTGATTACCATAAACATAAAAAAGAATGTTTAAGTTTTCTACAGATGTTCAATAAAACTTGTATACATCTATGGCGTATTGTTACGTTGCATTATTCGATTTATTCTATTTATGTGCAATAAATATCATTTATATTCTAATTTTTGATCATTTATATACAACACTTGTTTTTTATATTCAATGTTTGGATATTTATATTGTTCTCTTTTCCATTTATTTTCTACTTTATTTATATTGTTGATGTTTTTTTAACTTACATGAAAAATATAGAAAATAAATGAACAAAGAAGAATATAAATGAAAAACAATACAGCACAAATAAACAAAGTGGAATATAATACGTAATAATACGCCATAGATGTATACAAGTTTTATTGAACATCTACAGAAAACTTAAACGTTTTTTTTTATGCAACTCAATACACGTCATATACATCTTCAAAATACGTTTGAACTGACCTGATAGAGCTCTGTACGGGACGAATGCTGAAACTTGAATGTACTCTTGAATAGTCAATGAGCAATTAATGATGCAGGCAACAGAATAAACGAGCATGTTTATTGCTGATTACGTCCCCAGGAGTGAGATTTGCAATTAACATCATCCAGTACCACAATTATCCTGTTTCAATACCGCCATGATCAATGTACCACTGCTTTAAAGAACTTTTCTCTGAAACGTATTTACATTAATTCTTCAGTTCGGCATAAATGACATATATATCATCTTCGAGTTTCCCGATCGTGGAATCCATATATACTCTAATAATAATGTGCTGTTGATGTTGGCGTAAACCAAGCTAACCAAAGGCGTTTCAGCGTGTTTTTTTGTGTTTTTTGTTTTTTAATGGACATATTTTTTTCTTCTAAATTTTGCACATAAGTACTTAAGACTATAACTAAAAATATACGAATGAAACATATGGGGTCACCATACACGTTTTAGAGATTCAACTTATGGTAAAACATCATTGTTTGCCAGAATTTGATGAAAACAACAAGACATTAAAATTGTTAAGACTGCATTTTAAATTCTTCAAAAACATATCAAAATAATACACTCAGAATATCATATCACAATTTGTACCTTATGTGTAAAAATGCATGGAAAATACCAAAATGTATACAAAAACTACCCAATGGAATTTTAATTATAATTTTCTTGCTGAAAATTTTTAACATACATATTACTTTTTTCTTCAGATTCAATTCTCAAAGACCTATAATAACATTGCTTATTAGGTCTTTGCTCTGACATAAAGGTTTTCTGAATATGTAAAAAGTGTACACCTCACTGTAGCATATTTATCTGAAACAGTCTATAGTTTGATTCAGTTAAGTACATGTATATATGCGCATGCTCCAAACTGTATAAGATGTGAAGACCATCTATACCGTCAGTCTTAATTAATAGTAGAACAGCACACTTGTGTTTGTGATTCCTCATTTGAGTTATCTATCTATTACTTATTAATGCTCACACAAAGACATGAAGCAACAAACATTACACTCACCATGTTTGTTTGTTTTTTGTTTTTTTTGTGTGCAAAAATTGCTTTTTTTATTGAGACTTTAGCCAAATAAATAAATAAATAAATAAATAAATACATACCAAAAAATATGCATAAATACACAAAAATATGACTTTTTGACCCCAACATTTGGCAAATATACCTTTAATCATGTTTTTTTTTTGTAAGTTAATCTTAAATGCGGGGTTTCCTTTTATATTCTACATAAAATAAATGAGGACTTAAAATAAGTAATAAATAGAAAAAAAAAAAAATTAAAATCACTAGTTACCCGCTAAAACGTCCTTAATGCAAGCCGCACATCCGCACGGCCACCGTAGCAGACATCCTGCGTCCGTTCGTGGTGCGGGTTTACGATACCTGTTTGTTTTGTATGTTTAGTACCGCATGTCTATCTCCCATATCTTGCAATTACTAGATTGGATTTTCATATAAAACAATCAAGTCAGAATGAAACAATTATCAATAGTTTACATTACAAAAATTATTTTTGTACTTTTCATAATTCTTTTGGTGCTGGGTTGAACATAGGGGTTCCAAATAAAATAATAAAACATACTCCCTAAGGCAAGTTAAGACAGTAAAAATCATTAAAACTTTGCAATCGGTTATGTAATGTTTTACTTTCGGAATACTATATTGTATAGGCTCTTTTTCTCAAAGTCTATAAAGGTTTGTATTCACGATAAAGTCCCACAAGCACTTGATGGACCATGATCACAATCTAAAGATTGATGGATTACTTTAAAAGTCGTACGGACGCCGAATGTTTTCTGTTACAACAAATTTAAAATACGCCGTGCGGATAACCTAGCATATGAAACTGTGCTACAGGAATATTTTATAATTAACACACCATATTTGCATAGTTTTCCATGTTGCATACTATGAATTCCGCGGCTTTTCGCCGTTGAAATTTTAGACCCAACGGTCGCTGTTGCAAAAACTCAAACAGGATTGAATTTAAATCATAGGACATTGACATAATATATCCTCGCTGAAATGTAATAATTGTATGCCTGAAAATAAGATGTTGCTATGGGTATGAGACTTGTTAATAACTACCTAATGTGGTCTTTGGTCGGTGTAAGTACAGGGGTACTGTTATCATCATTTTCTATTATTATTTTTTTTCTCATAGCATCCTTCGATAAAACAGTTTCAAAACAGTTCAATAGTAAATTTACTGATCATTTCATTAATTACTATTGAAACTGATGATGTTTCGGTCCTTTCCTATTGTCCAGCCACTGACAATGGGTTGAAAACCATTAGGCCTTGGACAGTAAATCAAGTACAATCAACCTAGGACATTATAACTCAATGTCAATAATTAATTTGCCAACATTACATAATTATTCTAGTCGATGCGAAATCATATATTTATCATATCCCTGGCCACTGATCAGTTTAACACAGAGAGACAGCCATACCGGCCAGGATTATTTTATTGTACATATTTATCAATAATTTGTATTGTTGCCGCATATCACATCAATATGCCGATAATAAACTTAGAACTTGGTTATCAAAGATTAACGAGGTAACACACACACACACACACACACAAAACAACAACAACAAAAAACAAAACAAAACAACAACAACAACAAAAAAACAACAACAAAAAAACCACAAACAGCATATAAGCATTATAGAAGATGTTTCATTGTCTATAGAAAGTTTTGAAATAATATATTTTATTGGATGTCTAAGATCTACTATAGTGCCATTGAAACGTATTGAACGTAAACAGACCATGCCGTACATTATACTGATTTAATGTCATTAAAGTGTCATGGAAAACAGTTGAAATGTTAAGATATATTTAATGAAACAAGTAGTTTTGTAAACTCCTTATAATATCAACAGTAACAACATAAAAAACAACAACAAAAACAACAACAAAACAAACAACAAAACAACAAACACCAAAAACACCCCAAACATCAATGTGTCTGACTTGTGCAACATCTGTTTGGTAAGAATGTATTTAGTGTTTCGTCACAGGGTAGTTCCAGGTCTGATTGGCCCGGTGTTAGGATTTTGCGGTTGGGTTTTGTTTCATGCATCGTCGGATACTCACGACTGCCTATTACGAGCTGTTAGCTGTGGGAATACTTGGCTAACACTTTATCGTTATAAGGATATCATAAGAGATACTTCGACCAATCAAAATGCTGCTTACACAAGTAAGTACTCTTTAGTCGAAGATGCCTAAAATCTGTAAGTCAGAAACACACTCCACACAGTGATTACGTCACGCTGCGCTACCGTAATTACGAGATCTTCAACTGGCAAAAAAAAATCCCGACTACCTAGTGGGGCTGCCTTTCCAAATAATCGATAACGAGCAAACCAACGAGGAATGAATGAAGTAATGGAATGAGCGGTCGTGAGTTTCCGACGCTGGGCATCATGCTTCCTGTTTCGGTGTGATATTGTATAACAAGGCTGAAAATGCTTTCCATAGTAGCACTGTATCAGGCTCATGTAGACCGAAATACTGTAGGTGGGACGTTTAACATAACAAAAGTTACAAACAAACAAATAAAAACGGCGAAAATTAAACTACCTGCAATTAATTACAATCGTCATGTTTGAAATACAGTAATTCGTTTCAGAAACTATTGCATGAGTTTAATTATTTTACACAAGAAGGTAGGACAGGGGATGTTACAATGTGATCATTATGTGAACTGAAATGTGTAAAAAAATATAAGACGTTGTATTTTAGTTAATATTTACTTAGTTTTGTCTTGACTATCACTGACATATAGCGGGTAACTTCTGTGGGTAATTTATTTTTGCTATTCTCTGGATGAACGCAAAGCCGTAGAAATAATATTAATGGAAATTAATTTGTAGAAACATATTTGAATAAGAGACTAAGCGCATACATAAATTCCTGATGGGTTCAGAAATCGCAGAAAAAATAATCCGTGAATAAAACTATTTATGGTAAGTAAAACCGCAGAATATTACTTCCGCAGAAATAACCTGCTGTTCAGTATCCAGAATATGGTTTATTCATTGCTGCCGTTTCTTCAAAGAAAGCATTTTAAAGCATACTCAGAAGTATTTAAATCAATATGATTGTTATCAGACACGACTGAGTGTTTGGCTAGGCATACATAGATAACGTGTCTGTGATCAGTCAATTATGCAGTTATGCTTTAAGGTAAATGCAATAAATATAGTATGTAGATTATCCATGCATGTTCTTCCTCCTTAATTCAATTCCTCATTGCAATTGAATTCACCGATATGTATTTGATTGAAGACAATTCATTGATGTAATTTATTTATCTATTTGTTGGATGAACGAACAACTTAAAGTATTCGATGTGACTGAGTAATTCTGGAATATTGTATGCTGCACGAACAAATGTATTGTGACTTGTGCAATTCACACATCCATTTACACATTTAAGATTAACTATATATTATTGCTGATATGACCGGTATTAAAAGTCACCAAATTCACATTTGACCTTAATTCTCATTGGTAGATTGTTTGTAGGGTTTAACGTCCCACCGACAGTATTTCAGTCATTTGGAGACGATGTCTACTTGAGACAGATATAGTGCTGCCACACTGCATTATCATGCCGTAAACATGTGTCATGATATCACACCCAGTCGCATTACCCTGACAACGGACCAACCAGTCCTGAAACTACCCTATATGCTGAGCGCCAAGCAAGGGAGCTATAATAGTACCATTTTTTACGACTTTGGTATGTCGCGGATCGAACCCACGACCTCCCGATCCCGAGACGGACTCTTTAACCACTCGGCCACCGTCCCCAATGGTAGAATAATACAAAAGTAATCACATAAAACATACAAAACTATGTATATTACCATCACTTAACTCAATCAGTATATACAATACATTGATAAAATGTATTATTTCATCTTCATTTAAGGGTCTCCCCCACCTGCTATTAACTGGGTGTATCCAGAGCAACATTTCACCATCTCAACATGCCCAATTATATGATTTGTTAACTGTGCAAGTTCAAAATCTACTATGAAATGTCAGACTTAAAAAAATTAAAAATCTGTGTAACGCTGGGGTTAGCAGAGCCAGTTCCAAATCTACTTTGTAATGTCCTCGGCAGGGAATCACGTGACTTTTGAGGTAACTCGTACTGTCAATACAGCGGACTGAAACCTTCGATTCAGACCCATTTTTCAGGTAATTTTATATTACATGTATATCATTCATACTTACATATTGAATACATGACTTCCTTAAGTTTATTTTATCACTCGGCCACCGCACTTCAATATGGTTTTGAATGGCAATATAGTATGATTTCAAACAAAGATGTTGGCATGTTGGCAAGAGGATGTGAGATCGATTGACGAGTATTAATCGAGATTATCATGTACCAGTTTCGAATACTGATGCAGCTCTGTAATCGTTCCCAACATTGAGACAACTTAAGTATTTATGTGCTATACGCTTCTCACGTACAAACTCTACTCTACTTCAGACCACACTCAGGCACTACAAACTTACTATCTGCAGACACCAAATGTAGGCTCAACACAAGTGCTTGGAAACCAGGCACTACTCTGATGCCCTAAAACAATATTCGGGCACAGAACGCTCAGACATATTAAGTTAGCAAACCCAGGCACTACATGCTGATCACCTAAAGACCATATCCGGGTCACCTAAAGACAATATCCGGGCACAGAACGCTTCAGACATAATTTAGGGATTATAGACAAAACCCAGGCACTACATGCTGATCACCTAAAGACAATATTCGGGCACAGAACGCTTCAGACATAATTAAGGCATTATAGACTAAACCCAGGCACTACATGCTGATCACCTAAAGACATTATCCGGGCACAGAACGCTACAAACATGATTTAGACATTATAGACAAAACCCAGGCACTACATGCTGGTCACCTAAAGACAATATCCGGGCACAGAACGCTACAGACATGATTTAGGTATTATAGACAAAACCCAGGCACTACATGCTGATCATCTACAGACAATATCCGGGCACAGAACGCTACAGACATGATTTAGGTATTAGAGACAAAACCAGGCACTACAGCTTATCATCTATAGGTCTAAAATACTCAGGCTAATCACTACCAATCACTACCAAGTCACTACATGCTTAACATCTATAGTTCTACACTATTCAGACTAACCACCAACAGTCACTACCAAGTCACTACATGCTTAACATCTATAGTTCTACACTACTCAGACTAATCAGCAACAGTCACTACCAAGTCACTACATGCTTAACATCTATAGGTCTACACTATTTAGACTAACCACCAACAGTCACTACCAAGTCACTACATGCTTAACATCTATAGTTCTACACTACTCAGACTAATCAGCAACAGTCACTACCAAGTCACTACATGCTCAACATCTATACTACTCACGCTTTTCATCCATTGTCACTTCCCAGTCGCGTTTCTGGATTCTTTGCAAGTCCTCATCTGCTGCGACTTATCCCATCCCGGCAGGGGAGCACAATCAAAGGTTAGGTTAAACACAACACAGTGAGAGTGTCCCTGGGGGGAGGGGAGGGTTTTCGGTTTCTCACTACGGAACCTAGGGTATGGGTCAAAAAAGGGACATGCTGAAAGCTTCAAATGGAGTGGTTACCTATGGTTGGAACTTTAAGGTAACCCATCCATCATTACATTGTGATCATGGTCCATCAAGTAATTCTCAGAATTTATGATAAATGCAAGCCTTTATAGGCTTAGAGCAAAATAGCCATTAACCCCAAGTCAATGGATACTTGCGTCTGCACTGACGTCTTTTAAAGTATCTGAAGGACCATGATTATAAGTAATGGTGGATGGAATACATTAATGGTACATGTATCAAATTAATCTGTATTGCTGTTTACAATGACAATGACCTAAGGTAGAAAGTGACTCATCACTTTGGTTTGATTCCAAGTTTTTTCATGACAATGATCGTAAGCGATTTATCAGCCCCTCACCGCTTGGGTTCGAATACCGGCAGGGTCATTCGGATTTTCATGTGAGGAAGCCTTCCAGCTGGCTGGCGGTAGGTCTGTGGTTCTACCCGTATGCCTCCGTGCAATCGGGGTCTTCCTCCACCTGTAATTAGCTGGACGTCGCAATATGACTGAAATGCGACGGTAAACTCAAATAGTCAAGTCAAGTCATTTTAAACAAAATGAAAATATGAAAATAAATTTTAGATACCTGAGATGAAAAAAAAAAATCAAGATTGACATATTGGCCCTAAATCCGCTCACATGAGTACTTCCCGCCAAAATAAAACCATACATGTCATTTTTATATTATGTTGAAAAAAAAAATGTCTTTAAAATGTTCTTGTTTCAGCAAATGTTATTTTGTATAAGCAAACTAGCAACCCAAAGTCTCAATTTTTTAGGGAACAACTTAAGTGTATTACTTATAAATGACAGAGGGCTATGACGTAGTGATTTGTGCAAAATAAAATGAAAATCTGACTACAGTTTTCGAACAAGTCTGAAAATTCCTACATGAATTATATAAGGAAAAGAGCTCACCATTTGGAGCCTTATTTTTACAATTTTATTTAGCAATTATGAATAAAGGCAATATGGAGATCATTTGAGCAAAATAAAATTGAATTGTGACCTGGTTTAGCTAAGAATAATTTGAAATTGCCTATAAAAATAAAAATGTCATTAAAGAAATAAGGGGACCTCAGAAGAGCCTCGTGTTTTAGGGACCAACCCTGAGTAATATTTTCGTATAAAATTATTTTGCTACGGCATATAGAGCTCTGCATGAATCAAGTTTATTTCAATTTATCCTGGCGACAGACCACCAAAAATCTATGCCAAGATGAAATACTTTATGTCTTATGATTTTTGAGGATATGTAATTAAAAGTAAACTGTTGATGGCGGACAAAAGGGGTGATCACAATAACTCACAAACACATATTATTTAGGTAAGCTAAATTCAACAACAACAACAACAACAACAACAAAACAAAACAACAACAACAAAAAACAACAACAACAACAACAACAAACAACAAAAAAAACAACAACAACAACAACAACAACAACAACAACAACAACAACAAACAAACAAACAAACAAACAAACAAACAAACAAGAGGGCCAAGATGGCCCTTGATCGCTAACCTGAGAAAGATGATTGCTTAAGAAATAAAGATGCTAGACTGTAAAAGTGAAATCTGGCTTTTTTTATGGTGAAAAGGGCATAACTCCTAAATTTACCAGTCAATATCAGTTATCATTGAACCCGATTGCGAGATTATGGGCATAAACATTGTCTTAAAGTTTAAAAAAAGATTGTTAAAAAAATGAAGTTGGAAGAGTGTAAACAACGTGAAATATGGCATTTTTTTTATATTAAAAGGGGCATAACTCCTGTCCTAATCAACGGATCTCAGCTTTAATCGAACTCAATCGAGACATTATGTCATAAGCATTGCCAAAATGTTTGAAGATGATTGCTCTAAAGATGAAGATGCTAGAGTGTAAACAAAGTGAAATCTGGCATTTTTTTTATATTAAAAGGGGCTTAACTCCTGACCTAATCGACTGATCTCAGCCATAATCAAACTCAATCGAGACATTATGGTCATAAGCATTGCCATAAAGTTTGAAGATGATTGCTCAAAAGATGAAGATGCTAGAGTGTAAACAAAGTGAAATCTGGCATTTTTTTATATTAAAAGGGGCTTAACTCCTGACCTTATCGACTGATCTCAGCCATAATCGAACTCAATCGAGACATTATGGTCATAAGCATTGCCATAAAGTTTGAAGATGCTAGGGTGTAAACAAAGTGAAATATGGCATTTTTTGAATAATTAAAGGGGCTTAACTCCTGACCTAATTGACGGATCTCAGCCATAATCGAACTCAATCGAGACCTTATGGTCATAAGCATTGCCATAAAGTTTAAAGATGATTGCTCAAAAGATGAAGATGCTAGAGTGTAAACAAAGTGAAATCTGGCATTTTTTTTTATATTAAAAGGGGCTTAACTCCTGACCTTATCGACTGATCTCAGCCATAATCGAACTCAATCGAGACCTTATGGTCATAAGCATTGCCATAAAGTTTAAAGATGATTGCTCAAAAGATGAAGATGCTAGAGTGTAAACAAAGTGAAATATGGCATTTTTTTTATATTAAAAGGGGCATAACTCCTGTCCTAATTGACGGATCTCAGCCTAATCGAACTCAATCGAGACTTATGTCATAAGCATTGCCAAAAGTTTGAAGATGATTGCTCTAAAGATGAAGATGCTAGAGTGTAAACAAAGTGAAATCTGGCATTTTTTTTATATTAAAAGGGGCTTAACTCCTGACCTTATCGACTGATCTCAGCCATAATCAAACTCAATCGAGACATTATGGTCATAAGCATTGCCATAAAGTTTGAAGATGATTGCTCAAACGATGAAGATGCTAGAGTGTAAACAAAGTGAAATACGGCATTTTTGGATATTTAAAGGGGCTTAACTCCTGACCTAATTGACGGATCTCAGCCATAATCGAACTCAATCGAGACCTTATGGTCATAAGCATTGCCATAAAGTTTGAAGATGATTGCTCAAAAGATGAAGATGCTAGAGTGTAAACAAAGTGAAATATGGCATTTTTTTATATTAAAAGGGGCTTAACTCCTGACCTTATCGACGATCTCAGCCATAATCAACTCAATGAGACCTTATGTCATAAGCATTGCCATAAAGTTTGAAGATGATTGCTCAAAAGATGAAGATGCTAGATGTAAAAAATGAAATTGGCTTTTTTATATTAAAAGGGGCTAACTCCTGACTTATTGACGATCTCAGCCATAATCGAACTCAATCGAGACCTTATGGTCATAAGCATTGCCATAAAGTTTGAAGATGATTGCTCAAACAATGAAGATGCTAGAGTGTAAACAACGTGAAATATGGCATTTTTTGAATATTAAAAGGGGCATAACTCCTGATTTAATTGACGGATCTCAGTCATAATCGAACTCAATCGAGACATTATGGTCATAAACATTGTCTTAAAGTTTGAAGATGATTGCTTAAGAAATAAAGGTGATAGAGTGTAAACACTAAACGGACACTCACGGGATCACAACAGCTCACCCTGAGCTTTGCTCAGGTGAGCTAAAAAGACAAAAAACAAAAAAAAAACAAAACAAAAAAAAACAAAAAAAAACGGCTAGAGCAATATTGTAAAACTACAAATATGATCCTTTAAAAGGATTTCAATGTTGATTAGGATGATGCGAAAAAAAATGACGACAATAAATAATGATAACAAAGATGAATTATGAAATAAAAGTGTAAATGATGGTCTTGTGCTTTGAACATTGTCTCCAGGGGGTAATATCCACACAAATAATTTGAAGACTCCAGAATATTACTCCAGTTTCAATTCAAAAATTCATAAGTTATGAGAGCCCAAAGTTAATGAATATAATCCTTTTATTAAGGTGGGGAAAGAAATTATTTGAGTATCGGTAAATATTGTCTTGGTCAACTAAATCGTTTGTCTATTTAAAGTCACAAACGACAAATGATCGGATGCAAACTTTGTTAAGGTATGGCCACTTTAGGCCATTTTGTTTGATCTCTTTGCCCACCTTTTTGATATTTTAGAATTGAAAAACCTCAAAACAACATATTAAATGATTGCATTTTTTTTTTTTTTTTTTTTTTTTTTTTTTTGATTTTTTTTGTTTGATAACACAATACAGTCATGTAATAATTGAAATAAAAGAAAGACAATTTCTGATATGAGAATGTTTTTCTGTCCAGCACGTTTTGGTTTCATTTACAAAAAAAAGTTATATTCTGTAATATTATTAACCCAGGAATAGAAGGAAAAAATCATAATAAGCTAGGATATTGAATGTACATATTAATTGTCTTTAATTTCCAAACGACCAGAGACTTTCAATGATTTTTGTTGTTGCTGTTAAAAAACAGCCAATTTTTGACACAAAACGATTTATGATGTAACCAAAAAGTTCCTGGACAGAAAAGAACTATTTAAAAGAAACACTTGAAACGAACATGCTCCTTGTTAATGAATATTTTGCAAGGAGGGGCGGTATCACAACCTGGCTCGCTCACGTCACGTGGTCTCTTTTTGGCTCCAATCTGACCGGAAGTGCCTAAAATAGATATTAGAGGTCAGGTAATGTTTCCTTTCTATGGTAAAAATGCAAAAGGTATAACAAGGGCTGTGGGTAAACTCCACAAAATCTTTTTTTTTTCCGACTTAAAACTAAAATAAACGAGATTTTTCCCATTGAAAAGCCTTGTTCAACAGTAGCTCATGTAAAAGACATATAAAAGAATTTCTAAATAGTGATGGGCCTAGTTAGTTATTCACCTCCAATTATCTTACAAATGGACCACAAATTAGCAAAATATTACCAACAACAATATCCTATTCCAATAAATTAGATAACCAGGTCTGATGAACATTGAAGTAGACTTATAAATTTCACTGTATGATAAAGCTCCGTAGCGACGGGTTAGAAACTAGACTAAGTGCATATAGGTATATAGTATAGGTATAGGTGATAGTTTTGCTATCACCCCTCGATATGAGTATCCAAGAGACATCATTGATAAATCTGATAAAACCTTTTATTTTCTGAAGTATTTAAAACTCACACAGTACAGCTTATTTTCTCAATGAAGGGACACATATCTACTATATAGCTGAAGAATCAGGAATACCGTCAGACAGAAATAACTGATTTGTCTTAAAAGTTTTAAAAGTAAAAGTTTTTAAGTTAATATATATATACGGCCCTTAATATGGGATAATTGCATTGTTCATTATGTTAATAATCCATCAAATGATAATCTACTTATATGTCCTATCAAATATCTTGACCTCTGACCCTTACACTGACACCCACCTAGTGCACGAGCCACGAAAGGGGAGGTGGGCGCCATTTCGAGCGCCTCTTGACGCCACAACGCCATCTGGCGGTCATCCTCCTCCGTCACACTTTACATGACAAAACACAACACATGTTAACACACATATAAAACATCTACTGTATGACTGCAGACCATTTTCTTTGTATTAGAAATCCGGAAAAAAATCGACATTATAAGAAATAAACTTGCAAAATATCATTCAGAAATTCCTTGACTGAACTGTAAGATTTTGTAACTGCATGATTTTTATTTGGGCGTTAGGCCAGAAATATCTAACACACAATTACACATAGAACCCACAACCCCCTCAAAATTTCGTCCCTTGATAATCCCTATTTAATTTTAAATTCAAAACTCCTGTTTGATGATATGTACCTTTAAAGTTACGGTTAAAGCAATACTTACAGTTCATTATTAATAACCACAACATTTTTCCCGTTTATATTTAAATGATTAAATAACCGAGACAAAAAAAATATGCATTAATACTATAATAATAAAATATCAATGATGTAAAAACGAGAAACGGCACTTGCAGAAAGTTGATTTTGAAATAGAAAAAAGGCGGTATACATATAAGCATATCTACTAGTTACATATCTTTTATATTGAATTATACTCTGTTTTAACACGTTTTACATACTCACTGTGTACTCCACAGTTCCGGGAATGTTGTAGGAGTGGAGTCCTCTGGTGTTCGACTGGGGGAGGAATCCCTGGGGACCGACTTGACTCTAACGGAGGCAGGTGAGGAGCCGATGGAGCTCTTCAGGGGTTGGCGCTGTGTGTCCCGCCTGTCACGTGGCTGGTGGTGGTGGGAGCTATGGTGACCACGGACAGGGACACGGTTCACACGTCTGTCCGGACGTCGAGATGGGGACCGGTCCCTGTGTCTGTGACGTCGGTACGAGTCACGGTGGTAGTGACGCTCAACACTGGAGTGTAAAGTATTACATAAAACATACCGTGACAAAAGGACGTTTTAGGAAGCATAGCAACATTATATATATATATGATCATGTTGATATACTACAGATATCTCTCCCTCCCACCCCACCCTTCTCTCCCACCCAAGATAACCGCGGTTTTGTGGGCATGAAAATGTTTTCACCCACCCACCCCTTTATCTCTCCTTGGAATTTGAAAGCGTATTTATATTCCGGGTAGACTTACGGTATATCGGAAGCGTTTTGAGATTTCAAATGCCCTACCCGGGAATATAACGTTTTAAAATTTACATGAAGGTCACATAGAAAACGTTTTTAGTTGCCTGTGTGCCCAAGTGCTAACAAATACATAAATTTGTGTAGATATTTTAAAAAATAATTGCTGATTTAAACTGCCTAATAGACATTCCGTGCATTGGTGTGGAGGTAAGATATGTATCTAGAACATAGATAGTGAATGGAAAATGTTTTTTCAATGTGATATTTGGCATGAATTTTTCATTATCCAAAATAATCCATGATACATTTCTTACTTTGAAGTGAAATCTTGAAAACGTTTTTGTAACGTTTTCTGCTGATATGGGACTATGGCACATGGTCCTGTCACTGTTCAGAAACATTTTTTATTCTGCATATTTAATGCTGCATTAGTTTTATTTTCATGATAAATCAAGACTAAATGTGCACGTAGTAATAATAGCAGTGACTGAACAAGATATAACATGGTTCATACAGGATTTTCTTTACTAAATATAAGGACTTTTCAGAATCTTTTAAGGCTAAAACTGTTTTTTTTAAGGCGGCTTTTGGAAACGTTTTCCCCCCTTTCATGGCTAAGTTTTGAACTATTTGAGCGCTAAAAAATTGTCTCAAAATGTGGTAAACAAACAAGAAAATAACCATTTACACAATATCTGACGGCGTTTTACACAACACTTATTCGCAATTTCAGTTTATTCCAAGACCACTTCGTTCATAAATATACATCAGTTTCTATTTGGATGAGGATCCTTTTTTTTATGTGATTTCTTTTGATCGATCAATATTGTATTTAAAATGCATTAATTATGCAGTTCTGAATATTCAAAGTTGTTTACTAAAATTCAAAGACTTTTACTCAAATTCAAGCACTAGTTTTATGTTTTCTAAAGGCAACACTGAATTCAAGTATTTCTCAAGGTTAAAGTCATTTTCAAGGCCTGTATGAACCATGTATAATTTCTCAATGTGATATATTGCCTGATTCTTTGCATATATATCACAAAAATCTGTGAGACATTTATAATTTAAAGTGACATATTAAAAAAAAATCTTTTAAAATGTAACTATGGTACAAGCCCACTTCCTTTCCTAGTCATGATTGAACAAATTCAATCAAAATAATATATATTTATAGATCTAATATCTATCGATAAATCAAATATGTAAACATAAAATCGATCAATGATTCGGTTTTACTAGACTAGCCAACAGGCCAAGAAAAAACAAAATTTAGTGAAATGTTCAATTTGTGAAATGCGGCCAGTCTATCAATCGTAATTTGAGTAGATAGAGGCAGAAGTAACTGCTTTTGAATCATTTTTTTTTAATTATCAAACTAGTAACAGGCTACGGTTCTACTTTAAGTTTTTTTTTTCCATTATGTTACTTTGAATTTCACCCCACCCACTGTTTGACCTCCAGTAGAAGTTAAGTTCTACCACAGAAGTTAAACATGTCGACAAATTGTTTACAAAATAGAACTTTAATTCTAAATATGCCGTCAACATTCTTAACACATCACTTTTAAGTAGCTTACTTGTTGAATGTCACACATTGAAAACGGCTTACTGATTCTGACTGCATTTTCTTTAGACACAAAAAATTCACAGCTATCAACAAAGATGTAAATAGCGGTTGTTAGAGAGCGACTAAGGAAGTGACGTCATAAACGTGACATCATATGTCAAAGGTTAACATTCGATTATCGATTGTTGCTATGTATAGAAAATTTAAAACGGAGTTTGTTTTTATTCATAAAAAAACCAACAAAAAAAAACGGTTTATTTTGCAAGTATACTACACTATGCGTAGTTTAACTTGTCCATACACACTTTTGTTACACGAACTAATCTGGAATAAAACCCAGTTTTGATTATTTAAGAGAGAGAGAGAGAGAGAGAGAGAGAGAGAGAGAGGCGTTTAAAAATGTGATGAGACTGTGAGATTGATTAAATATAAATGGTAAAATCTTATATTTTAAGAAAAAACATTTTCGCATTCATAACCATGGCCCAGTGGTAACAAAGGCTACTCGACTGAAGATCCGAAGGTTATGTGTTTGAACCCTTAAGCGGGCAATGATTTTTCATGACATTTCAAGACGCAAAGCACTGGACCAACAAAGGAACCGTCGTGAGGTATTAGTAGAAGTCCTAAAAGCTTATTTCCCAATAGACGAAAAAATAAGTTTAAACTAATAAGACATAGAAGAGAGAGAGAGAGATAGAGAGAGAAAGTCTACAGCTGTAAGGAGCGGAAACGTGAGTCTTAAGTTGTTTTTATTTCTTTGAATTAGATATTCACCTCAAACAAATTACCTCTACGTTTAATCCGAGCCCCCCCCCCCCCCCCTCTTAGATCAATGTAATTATATTCCTTCCTTTGGTTTGAAATTGTGTAGGTCTCAGACTCTCTGATGATTGTTCAGTTTCAGATTTATCTTTAAAATATAAATGAATGTTGCAGTTAAATCGATTCTGAAGCATGAAACTTACAACAACCATAGAACAACATATTTGTAATTAGGTTAAGAGCCAGTAACCAGCGATGGGATTTCTCAATAAAAACCAGATAGCATGGTTTGTCCTAGTTTCGTGACCCTAAAGTTAAATTTTCGCGCCTTAATAAGTTTATAATAAATGAAATAGAACAAAAATTAATCTATTATGATTTTTAAATGATAAAATATTACATAAATGTAATAAAAAAATCTCAAAACCAAATAGTGACAGGATGCTGTCATTGTTCTATCAACAATCTAATTGTGCAAATCATCCCACCCACTATTTGGCTTCTACATGAACATTTTACAAGTTGTTTTAATAGTTAAGGGCCTTAACTAAATCCTAAACACAATAGAGCTCTATAAATAACAACAATTGAACATCATAAAGTTATTTACTTGCTAGATGTCTGGTATTGAAAACTCCTTTGTGAAGCAGAGTGCATTTTCTCAAGACAGAAAAGAAAGTCAACACTGATGTTAAATATAAGAATCAGTTGTCATGGCGCAACAAAGGAAGTGACGTCATACCTGTGACATCATAGTTCAAAGGTTATTTAATACGGTGAATCTTTAGAAATAATTTGGAGCGCCTTTTATATCTATCTATATTTTCTTCAAATTAAAAGTTAATACTCATCACCGTCCCCGCTGGCTGAGTGATTAGAGGGTCCGCCTCGGGAGCGTGAGGTCGTGGATCGATCCCCGGCCGCGACATACCAATGTCGTAAAATATGGTACTGTTATAGCTCCCCTGCTTGGCGCTCAGCATATAAGGGTAGTTGCAGGACTGGTTGGCTCGGTGTCAGGATAATGTGACTGGGTGTGGTATCATGCCACATGTCTACGGCAGTGTGGCAGCACTGTATACATCTTTCTCAAGCAGACATCGTCTGAAATACTGTCGGTGGGACGTTAAACCCAACAAACAAACATAATATTTATCTTTTCTATTAGCAAAGAAATCTTAAAATAATTTTTTAGGGGAAAAGAGCGAAAAACGGCTTTTTTTTTTTTTTTAGTTTTGAAACAACTACTTCCTATTTAAAACTTTATTTCGTTTTCAGTTTCGGCATCGTTCTGTACGCACGTGATCTGTACATCTGTACGCGCCTGCCATACTGGTCTGTCCCTATTCATCGACCATTGTCTTGGGGTGTGGCATGGGAGAATATATCCGACCAGCAGATTAGTTGGAACTGGGATTTACATTGTCATTTCGATGTGAAGTTATGGCGCTTGTGGGGGTCTGGGATGCTCTGGTTACCGTCTGCAAAATTCCTAGATCATTTTATTTTCTTGACTTATGAAAGGAAAAACTGAATAGGCGAAAGAAAAGCACATTGAAATGACATCGAAAGAGAGAAATCTTGATACGTTGCATGCCGATGTGGACTATTTGTTTGACATTATAAACGGCTGGATACCGGGAAGGGACTAATGTATTGCTAAAAATACTTTAGCCTTTTATCTTTTCCTCAAGAAAAAAAAAAAAAGAGATGAAATCGACATCAGGAAGAAAAAAGAATAATAAATAAAAATACCCCCCACTAAAAAAAGATAAAAGATAACATAACAATACAAAAGACAACCAGACATGTGAATACCTAGATAATTATAAGCTTCGTGATACAATTATACTAAAAAAAAACACTAAAAAACATCTGCAGGCCACATTTTTCAGGGATCAAAACTACTTAAAAAAATGACGTCATAATCGTGACATCACAGGTCAAAGGTTAAAATTCGATTTATCATTTTGTTGCTTAAAAAAATATCTAAAATAAAGTCTCTGATTCATCTATAAATACCATTTTTTCTTTTAAGGTTATAGTTTTTTGAGAGAGAGAGAGAGAGAGAGAGAAAGAGAGAGATGGGTAGGGGTTATAAAAAGTTGTTGAGACAATGAGATGAAACAATGAAATGCAAATGTAAATCTATTGATAGTTAGTTTTAGGTAAAGTCTGTGTAATGGTTCCACTACATTTCGGATCTCATGGCATTTCACGGAGGTAACCAAGTTGCATAATGTTTCTTTAGGGTACCTTGGTTATCTTGGTAGAGGTTAAGTGGTCCAAGACGTAGAGGAACCATTACAGGGACTTTACCTTAATCCGAGTGAAGAGAGCAGACTCTTAAAACATTTTACCCCTCCCACTCTTTCTCTCTCTACCCCCCCCCCCCCCTCTCTCTCTCTCTACACAGACACACACACACACACAAACACTTAAACTAGATCGATGTAATTGTCAGTTACTATTCATTCCTTTGGTTTGAAGTTGTAATTTAAAAGTCTCTGGTGATTGTACAGTTTCGAAAATCAATGCCACAGTTTCACAGCATCACTCGATTTTGGAGCATGAAACAAATCTACAACACTACCTAGACTAAGACAACATATTGTTTGGGGTACATCGGATACATGTCACCGTGAATTCCAAATGGTGCAGCATAAAGCACGTAGTATGTTGATATTTTTAAGTGGGGTTAAATACGCTTTTGATATAGAACTAAGGGGCGATATGAGCTGTAAATACGAAACTAGAGTGCTTTAGATTATACGAAGTAAATCTACAGTGATTAGATGGTTCATAATTTAGGAGAAAACTTTCATATTTTAAATGTAATTAATAACTAAGAATGGTCAGTTAAAGAGATGGTTTGAAACCCTACTTAATACTGAGAAACTCCGAACTTATAGACAATACAAAACAGATCTAGTTCCCGAAAACTATTATATTTTACCATTACATAGAGATCACCGTCATATTCTTTTTAAACTGCGATCTTGTAGTTTACCACTTCAAGTAGAAACTGGCCGTTATACTAAACCAGAAGTAGATACCTCTAGAAAACAGGTTAATATGTAAATTCTGTAACAAATTCTCTCTGTTGAAGATGAAATTCATTTCATTTTAAATTGTGATTTATATTCAGACATGAGAGAAAACTTGTTTGATAAAGAAAATGATATTAATCCAAATTTTACAGCATATAATATGTTTATAGACTATTTTGAATTTTGTGTCTTAGTGTCTTATAAGCCGCAAGTGGCTGGGTATCATTTTGATTTTTGTATTATATTGTTTTATTGTACATACTGACATCCGACACAATAATGATAGTAGTGACACCAGTGGAGGTTGTAGAGACCAGACAACGTGCCGAACACCTGTGGTTTTGTCAACAATCTAATCATCCTACCCACTACCTTGCTGGGAACTAGATGAATTTACAAGAATGAGCGGTAAATAAATCCTAAAAACATCATGAACAACAACAACATATAATCATAAAGTTATTTACTTGCAAGATGTCGGGTATTGAAAATTCCTTTGTGATGCAGAGTGCATTTTCTCACGACAGAAAATTAAGTCAACACTGATACCAAGCATAAGACTCAGTTGTCATGACGCGACAAAGGAAGTGACGTCATATCTGTGACATCATAGTTCAAGGGTTATTTTTATTGCACGGGGATGGATCTAAAATTGTAGGTCTAAGGGGGGGGGGGGGGGGGGGGGGGCACATTTAAAAGGACAACGATAGACAGTGGGTGTAAGTAGTTGAGTGGATTTTTGTTTGACATTATAAACACAGCTGGATACCAGGAAGGGACTAATGTATTGCTTTAAATACAAAAAAAAAATATTAAAAAAATAGCATTTTGTTTGTTTTTGTCACCGAAAAAAGAAGAAGAAATAACATCAGTAATTAAAAATACCCCCGCCTCCCCCCTAAAAAAACAAGAAAAAGAAAAAAAAAAGAAATATCAAAAGTAGTATCAAGAAGATAACAAAATAACAACGACCCAATTATTATTTTTAAGTCATTTTAACACCAATCGAGTGTACGACTTCAATCACCAACCAGTCAAATACATGCATTCCAGATGACGAGTTGGCCGTGCGGCTGTTTTTGTCCACCTTTGCTCATATATTTTTGTTTGCTATACACATGTTGTATTTGTTATTGTTGTTTGTACAGGAACTGTAAAATATTGAATATTGTATAGAAGAACTCAAATGAGAAAAAACAGAATGACAATTTTAAACAATTCATGATTTAACAATAATGGCAAACAATCGTAGCTACCTGAGCAACTTTGTCATTTGAACATAGGGCCATTGTAAATATTTAATGCCAAAAAGTTTCATGAGAAATAGCCAATTAAGAAAAATACATTCCTGTTTTGGAACATTACTAATGGCTCCTTTATACTGCTATTCATAATCAATTCAAGAGACATAAAGCAAACTGAAACAGGAGGCATGTTCTCAATATGAGTCAAAAAGAAAAAAAAAAAAAAAAAAAATCGAACTGCAGACGGTGACGTAAAATCGAAATTGTATGAGTAAATAGTTCATCAAGAGATCTCGTTACTGTCATTGTATAATATCATCATCCCTAGCCCCCTAATCCCCTGCTTGGTTTGGGGAGGGGCTATAAATGACGGGCTGTCGAAGATTTTGTGATTCTATCTTTGTAGTTAAAACGACAATTCGGGACACAATCTGTCTTTGGCTACAATACACCATTTGTGTTATTATCACACGTTTGACAATTGGCAGATAACAATTTAAACATGAAAACACCCAGTTGTAATGTAAATATTTTCGAGTTGATCAAGAATGATGCGAGTGTTTATCTTTAGAAAGCGTGTTCCTTTCTCTGATCGTCTTTGTTTTGTTGCCTGTTGTAATGGATGTGGTCGTCTGGATTATATTCATTGTATATTTGTCTTTTTGTTTTTGTAGTCCCATTGTATCTGGCTGCTAAATCCTACATGTAGTGTTGGTATACCTCAATAAATGTCATAAACATGTACACACCAATACAAATGACCATTTTTTTTCATAAACGCATTTCAGGGTATTCTAGGTGCTTGCTCCTGTACCATGTGACACATTCCGCAATATGGCCTCTTCACCAGTTCTGGCACTCTCTTACACATCGGCTTACATTACATTCACCTCTGTGGTTGGCTCAGAAATTAGTTTCAGATCTATGACGTCATCCAGATCGTTGTTCAAATATTTAATTTGAAGGACGACTAGATAGGCTCCTTAAACTGTGAACTATGTATAGGTTAGCACATGGCATTTTCCTCCAGTCCAATCAGATGCTAGTATTTGTTCATAGTCACCGTGGACTATAACGCGTAGTCCAACAATTTTGTAAAAATCAATAAGTGTGGACTATGCCACCACATAACTCACACTTTTGTGACGTTTTGTCGCTAGTGGACGGAAAATACTATGTACTAAATATAAATAGCACCACTGAACCTGATCTGATCGGAATGCTCATTAATATCACAAATTATTAAAATAAAAAGCTGGTCTTAAAGTACGATATCCGGCTGAATCTGTAAATATTTACATATGCAGATTGTTCCCATCTGCGAAATGAGGCAGGAAAATAGTTCGCATAATAACAATTAAAATCAATATACAATGTATTACGTAAAATACACTTCCATCCGCGTTAAATAATTAGTTTCCGTTTTGACAAGATTCTTGTCATTGAGCCCATTGCAGAGATGGTATAGTGAAGAACGAACGACAACTCTGCTTGAAGATTGCAGTTCTGGTTAGTGAATAATTCGTAAGTCACTAAAAATATTAGCCGTGGTCATGCGCTAAAAGTGAATGTGATCAGTCAAGTTACGGTACACGGAAATAGAAATTCTTAATATAGATTTTATACCGTTCGTAACGTCTAAGCCTGTGATGAAGAAACTCCCCATTTTTGTTTGTTGGGTTTAACGTCCCATCGACAGTATTTCAGTCATTTGAAGACGATGTCTACTTGAGACAGATATCTTGATACCACACCTAGTCACATTATCCTGACACCGGGCCAACCAGTCCTGCAACTACCATTATATACTAAGCGCCAAGCAAGGGAGCTATAACAGTACCATTTTTTACGACCCGGGGATCGAACCCACGACCTCCCGCTCCTGAGGTGGACCCCCATTTTTTTTTACAATCACGACATGGTGCATTGGGCGACCATGCGTCTGTAGATGGGTATTGATAGACGTAATACACGCCGATAGTTTTTAAAAATCAAATTCTTAGTCAACCCCACACTGCGTGGGTTCGAATCCCGGCAGGGTCATTCGGATTTTCATGTGAGGAAGCCTTCCAGCTGGCTTGCGGTAGGTCGGTGGTTCTACCCGGATGCCTCCGTGCATTCGGGGTCTTCCTCCACCTGTAATTAGCTGGACGTCGCTATATGACTGAAACACTGTCGAAGCGACGGTAAACTCAAATAGTCAAGTCAAATAATCTTTTCTAAAAATAAGTCAGAAAAAAATTTGACCCCGACGTGATTCGAACACGCAACCTTCTGATCTGGAGTCAGACGCGCTACCGTTGCGCCACGGAGTCCTTATTCAAACATTCGAAATATTCCAGTCTATGTTTTATATTTGTTACCAACCAGCGAATATAGTGCATTATCTTTTGTTTCGATGTCATCATCTTCTGCCATATACCGACATTAAGTAATTAAGCAGCAACACTTTCTTGTATAAGGTTAATAACTATATATACACGTGGTGCATTAATTACAGAAGGCCCATTACTTATAATCATTATATAGACACATATGTTTATCAACTTCATATGGTGCATATATTCTTTGGTACTGAAGCACACTTTCTGATGGTTCATATGAAATAAATGATCATATAAGTTATAATCATAAATATTCCATAGCGGAAATCAACCCAGCTATTGCATCCATCTTAACACGAATAAAGCACATTAAATATGCGATGGTTCCACAGAAAGAAACGCGAAACCTCTTTTCCCCATTAAAGAGACATACATGAACATGATGTAGCTTCTAAATACATGTACGAGTATATTATACTGGTGCGCTAATAATGAAAAGTTTTACATGTTCGAAATATTAAATTCCTGCATGACTGAATCTAAAATGTGTGTTGTCATATATTTTTGTTTTCTGACATTCAAACTTTTAATGTATGAAAGCTGTTGAGTCACACACATATTGAGACGGAACGAATGAATATTTATTTATTATGATCCTAACACAATAAACGATATTTTTTCCCGAGCTATCCTGGCACATCGTTTTAACCCTTTCCCTCATATAGACTCATTTTGACGCACTCATTAGGTACCACATAAAGCCTGATCTGCAGAAAACCACAGTTAAACCTTTCCAAATTTAATTACAAAATCCTCATTTCCAGACCACTGAGGAGCAGCGAACAGCATAAAACCTGATCAGCCTGCGAGTTACTCGCAGGCTGATCTGGTTTTATGCTGTTCGCATAGGTCTTTCCATGGTGTCCTCTATGAGGGAAAGGGTTAACCGGGAAAACAACCGAAAACGACTATCAAAAGTTGTAGTATGACGCGTTGAGATCCAATGATTTTATATGTTATCCTTTAAGGTATCTATACAGTTCCTTCATTCTGTCTCTCTGCAGGATCACTTTCTGTAATTGCTTTATTCCCCAGTGTCTCCATCCCGCAATCTCTCTACTAATTTTTGCCCACGGCTACTCTTTTACTTGGAATGCTATTTTGCTCAGTCTTTCTGACTTATTCTCTCTTTAAATACCGAAGTCATGAAACATTGTACTGTTGGCTTCAGCTTGACATTCAGCATCGGGTGTTATGGTTAATTAATGCCGGTGTGATATCATATCATACATCGTCGAATACTCACACCCGGAAACGGAATAAGTCAGCGGGGGGGGGGGGGGGGGTAAATGAAGGAGAAGAAGAAGAAGCAATATTCCATACTTCTGTCACATCCTTATAATAAAATCTCCAGGGTAAGACAAGTATGTTTCGCTCATTAGAAGGTCATGCAATCATTTTGATTACAGCCTTGTTCGATGAACAATTAGGATAAAAAGGACGAAAAAAGAATTCAGTAAATTTACGACTTTTTTTATGGTTTTTGGAAATATAAGTTCAGAACGCATTTTGCTTCTATAAAATTATATTGCTGAAAATCAAAACGTTAAATTAAAAATAAGCATGTGACCCCGACGTGAATTCGAACGCGCAACCTTCTGATCTGGAGTCAGACGCGCTACCGTTGCGCCACGGAGTCCTTGCTTCCTATATATTCCAGTCTATTTTTTATTTGTTACCAACCAACGAATATAATGATAGAAAGATTACCATAAATCATCAAGTAATGTATATTTTTAAACTTTAAATTACATTACTAACATCAATCGTATTGACAAATTTTCATCACCTTGAATATACTTTGCATATAATTCCTATAAAATCAATGATATTATGTCATTTGTGTATACATTTGACACCTCTCATATTTAGAACACTATTTAGAATTTCTTTGGAAAGTCTTGTCATAAGGTCATCAATGTTCAATTTATGAAAGTGTATGTGTATGCCTTTCACACACATATTTTGTGTTTTAATCTACATATGTCTGTGAAAATAAAATGACTAATTCGTCATAATTTTGCAACATCATTTGGATTGACGGTTCTTGGTTAAGACCAGTACTTTGCTTATGTACATTCCTCTTAAAAAAATATATGACCCCGACGTGATTCGAACACGCAACCTTCTGATCTGGAGTCAGACGCGCTACCGTTGCGCCACGGAGTCCCTGTATTTACTTGTTCAAATTTAATACATATTACTAATCAATGAGTAGAATCTTATTTTCTTTTAGTGAAAACTTCATCCGTCATGTTATATAGTCAGTCAGTAAGCCATGAAGCATGTCTCTTGCTAACAGCTATTGTATCGACACATTTTCATCAACTTAAATATATTGTGCATATAGATTTACTGATAATTATTTGATAATATATACATGCCGTGTGAAGCAGTCACTCCTATATGTTTCAGCTTTATCGAAACTTGAGAAAAATTTCAAACATCTTGAAATTCTAACCATACATTTATAATGTCCAATATTTATGTGCATTTGTATACCTTTCAAAACAACTTTTGTATATTTAATGAATCACATATCATTCATTGAAAGCCAGAAAGGGCTATCAGCCTTCTTTTTACATATGCTGATAGCCCCCTCTGGCTTTCAATGGACGATATGTCTGTGAAAATAACAAATAACGATTCTTCTTTGGATTGGCGCTTCTTGGGTAGGGCCAGTACTTTGTTCTTTTGAGTATAATGCAATATCATTGCTCAAAAAACAAATTAAAAAAAAAAACGATTATGGTATCAAAAATTTCCTTAATACATAAGCAAAAGTAGGGTACATACTATACGTTTATTAATTTGGCGAAATCTAACACTTTTTAAATTCTGATAATTATGATTTTCATCTAAAAAATAAAACATGACCCCGACGTGATTC
Organism: Solen grandis; assembly: GCA_021229015.1. Classification (NCBI taxonomy): domain Eukaryota; kingdom Metazoa; phylum Mollusca; class Bivalvia; order Adapedonta; family Solenidae; genus Solen; species Solen grandis. Next base: position 44,331,747 of record CM037783.1, on the reverse strand, counting down.
GAACACGCAACCTTCTGATCTGGAGTCAGACGCGCTACCGTTGCGCCACGGAGTCTTTCTTTAAAAAAAATAGAAACATATCATTATATACTTTTTCATCGGACTACTAACCCAAAAAGATGACTTGAGATTTCATAATTGGTATACCCCGGCATTTGCTTTTTGTCTCAGATAAGCATGTGTTATTGTGCCATCTTTATCATAAATCCCAATTTGAAGTAATCATTATTTCTTTCAATCTAAGGTAACATTATTTACTATACGCAATTCTTTGACAATTTAAACAAAGAATATTTAATTAATCTGAATGGCAAACATAGCCCTTTTCATCATGAGCATAGTTAGTTCCTTGTTTTGTTTCTTTCGTTTGTGTGGTTTAATTCCCAACGCGAATATAGTACAGTATTTGGCAGTCATATGTTTATTGAGCATAATATGCTCACACTCGTTTAACTGGAAATGACCAATATAAAAAGGTTCCAATTTAAAACAAATATTTATTGATGAAAAAAATATGCTATTTAGTCATAAGCATGAAGGTACTGTTGACAAACCGAACAAGAACAGTAAAAGACAACACAAACAATATCTAATTTTTATTTTGTAATTTTAAGATTTGACCAGTTATTGGGAAACTTTCTTGCATTGAATATGTTCTCATATCGTTTGAGTATATAAGCAATATGGAAAATCAAGAAATCACCACACTTTTTTTCAATAGAAAAATATAAAACACCGCTGAGTTTGTGAAATTTGCATTCTATGAGAATTACACGTTATATTGTGTGTCCTACGACTATTTATCATATGTCAATCCCTATTGGTTGAAAGGCGTTAGATTTTATCCTATCATCAGACTCACATCGTGGTATAAACTGCCTATCGAATAAACTTAGCTTTATACTCATTCAGTGAAATTTGAAATAATCTTGAGTCATCGAAAATTAACTGCGATTCATAATGTGTTTTGTGTATTGGCTTTTAAATAAATCTCAAATACATTTTATCTTGTTTTGAAATGAATCTAATAGTAAAAATTTCGAAGTGGAATTGTTACTTTTTTAATGGACATTAGGTGGTAGCGACGTTTTCTTGCCCCGAAAAGCAGATAGTGGGATCCAGTTTTTTCTTTATTCTGCTATTTAAATTTTCAGTATTAAATGATAGTATATAAGTTAGGTTGGTAGATAAGTTTATTGCTAAAAAAATAATGCTCCAAGACGTTTATATTTCTTGGCTGAGGATAAACTATCTTGTATCACTACTGATTCTTAATGCTCAGTTTACTGTCCTGCTGTTAACGCAAGTATTGAGAAATATTACTAAACTAATTACGAGATTACTCGTATTGTGTTATTACGCTGTTTATATAATCCAGAATACCTACATGTTGCGCTGCGTAATTGCTACATGTATAAAATTGGTAATTCTAAACATAACAACTATGTTTATAAAAAAGCGAGCATTATTCGATACAGAAACCGTATTCTGCGAATTCCAAACGAAATTTAAAATTCAATAATCTCCAATAGCATGATACATACACTATCACAGTTATATATTAAATGAAAGTGAAATGGGGCGGTAAGATTAGTTTTAAGTTAGACGCATATTTACGAAAGGTATATATTAGAAAAAGAGGAATTCCGAGGTTCTACATTTTAGTGTTGCGTTTCTTGAACTTAAAACAGTTATAATTTGAATGACTTTTGAGCACATTGTCATTTAAAAATCAAGAATTCTGAGCCTGGGTCTCTGAAATAGGAGACAGACAGGAGATCGATGAAAAAGGACCAGAGTCAGCTAATAATATTAAATTTCTCTCAGAGAGAGTGAGAGAGAGAGAGAGAGAGTTATTTCAATTTTGTTGGTTGAAATACAATCAATTTCAAGAGTACTTGTCAAGAATTCATAAATGGGGAGGGGGAGCAAATGGGCAGGGGAATCGGGAACCGAAGTCGAGGTCAACTTCCTCATATTAGTTGTTTGTCTGTTTTAATGTGTGATATTATATATATGCATAACAGCCAATGAATAAAGTTGTGCCTTGCCGGCCAACTAGGTTTAGGTGTCGGCATAAAGTATCCATGGTAAAGCCGACATTTGTGAATTCGGTAATGTTTTTAAAAAATCAATCTGAAAATTTTAAAGGTAATTAAGTAACGAAACTTTCTAAACAGGTCGTATTCTACGATCTACTATACTCAGCCAATAATGAAAGTATTCACTTTTAAATTCTTAATATCCCTTTTAATATTATGTAAACACAGATATAACTAGTTAACAATGTACACGTAATCGTTGGAATACCTATTAACCTAAGTTTAATCAGTGGGAAACCATGATCTTCGGATAAAGACCGTGGTTTTCCACGTGCGCCTTGTGCAGCACAGGTCGATATCCGGTGGTAGTATCTAACTGCACCGACTGACCGGAAATAAATCACAATTGAATAAAATCACGCAAAATTAAGTGAAACAAAAATTCCAAGATTGAGTAATGATCAACGACACCAAGCTATCGGAGTGCTTACATGCAGGTACGTTTAGTAAATACTGTATAACCGAGTCCAGTTTTGAAATCGGCCCCATATGTCATATCGTTCAAATTGATTCAGTGAAAGAAATATCGTAGCGACTTCAAATGTTCACGAAATGTCAGAAAGGAATGTTTTTTACTTCTTCTTATTATTATTATTATCATGCCACATTTCTATAGCTCTCTTTTCATATGTACATATACTCGTACGTTCAAAAGTGCTTTACAACTTTTTCAAAACACAATAGAATAAAAAACAAAACAAAACAACAAACAGACAAAACAACATATACATACGACGGAACCAACACCGTGAACTAAAAATAAGCTGAAATAAGCATATAGTAGACTTGACTATTTGAGTTTATCATCGCTTCGACAGTATTTCAGTCATATAGCGTCGTCCAGCTAATTACAGGTGGAGGAAGACCCCGGATGCACGGAAGCATCCGGGTAGAACCACCGAACTACCGCAAGCCAGCTGGAAGCATATAGTAGAAATGTATGAAAAAGTATAGTAGCAGCTGACAAAGTCAGAATATATGATGAATCTATGTATATAAATATACATTTATGTTGAGCAAATGTGATAAAAAATCTGATAAAAGCATGGTAAAAAAAAGTACTTGCATTCAAGGGTTGTATATACTTCCGTACTTATTTTATCTTATCTATCTTTGATGGGTAAAATATATTCTTTTTTTCTTATTTCCCAACATGGATAATTTTTCAGTGAATACATGCATTTTTTTTTTATTAAACTATATTGTTAGGAAAAGTCCTGTTACAAAATGTATTACACATTGAAAGTCAAGAAAAATTAATTTTAAACATCTATAAATATTGACAAGTAAATTTAGGTTATAATACAAACTATAAAGAATAATATTACTGCTTTATATAGTTAATAAAAGGATTTACAGATGCATATCAAGAAAGGGGAAACAAGGGGATTGTTGCAAAAGATTGTCATGTCACACGGTTTAGCAATTGGCCTTCACCAAACCCCTTTGGCCTTGACGTATTATCACGTCAGCATGATAAAAAACATGAGAGCAACCTATTTTAAACTATCACATACTGGTAAATTGATAAGAAA
>CM037783.1:44274315-44324315 GCA_021229015.1 Solen grandis | reverse complement strand
TTTTGAAAAATGAAAATGAAAAATAAAATAGTCTTTTATCTACCATATTTAATTCATGCAAGGCGCCAAGCAGGGGAGCTAAACTAGTACCATTCTGATGACTTTAAGTTTGGCAAGGTCAAATCCACGACTTTCCGTTCAAATCCGGCGCTCTAACCAAAGGATATAAAAAAAAACTGTAATTGAATATTAAGATAGGCCATGGTTCCTATGATATGAAAATGAGACCTATACAAGCTTACCTGTGACGGGTGGCTTTGTGTTTGTGGTTGTGGTTTGAGAAGTTGAGCTTGACCGAGTTGATGACGTGGTTGATGCGGTAGAAGACGTGGTTGATGACGTTGATGCTGGATTTCATTTGAAGAAAGGTATATGATATGTTGGTATATTAGGTTTCTTGAAGCTTGAAAATTAAAAAGTCTTTTTAGTCTTTTATCTACCATATATCAATTATGCTAGGTGCCAAGCAGGGGAACTATACTAGTACCATTTTGACGACTTTCAGTTTGGCAAGGTCAAATCCATGACTTCCCAATTCAAATCCGGGCGCTCTAACCAAAGGAATTTAAAAAAAAACTGTAATTGAATATTAAGATAGGCCATAGTTCCTGTGATATGAAAATGAGACCTATGCAAGCTTACCTGTGACGGGTGGCCTTGTGTTTGTGGTTGTGGTTTGAGAAGTCGAGCTTGACGAGTTGATGACGTGGTTGATGCGGTAGAAGACGTCGTTGATGACGTGGTTGATGACGTTGATGCTAGATTTCATTTGAAGAAAGGTATATGATAAGTTGGTATATTAGGTTTCTTGAAGCTAGATGCTTAATCATTGGTACTTACCTAGTGCCAGTTTTGAAAAAAAAAGGAAATTAATGATAGTCTTTTATCTACCATATTTCATTCATGCTAGGTGCCAAGCAATGGAGCTACACCAATAGCATTTAAACGAATTTCAGTTTTGAATGGTTAGGCCGAGGGTCAAATCCACGATCTCCCTATTCCAGGACACGCAAAACAATCGGCCTTCGGAACTTAGCGGTAAGGTTATCGGTGTAAATCAATAGGCAATAGAAACATGGTTCTCGATTACTAGGGTTGAGGCAGAACGTAGCATAGCCTGGTTCGAGTCCCGTCGAGCCATGATATTTTTACCAATGTACATTTGGCGCCCAACGTAAATAACCTACTGTTTGATATGGCTACTGCTTCGGCACCTCAAGAACTTTTCACAATGTTCTTTGTCTCAAAGAATTCGGGACGAATTCTAAATTTGGAGGGGGAATATGTAGCCGGGTACAGGTATTTGGTGATAAATCAATAGGCAATAAGACATGAGTGTCTCGATAGCTCAGTGGTAGAGCGCAGGAACGGTAGTCCTGAGGCCCTGGGTTCGAGTCCCGGTCGAGCCATGATTTTTTCACCACCTGTTACATTTGGTGTAAGCGGGTATTGAAAGTAATAACCAGTCATAGCTCCTATAATTTAAAGATGAACCTTATTCAAGTGTACCTGTAATGGGTGGGCTTCTACTTGTGGTCGAAAAAGTTGAGCTGGACTGAGTTAATGACGTGGTCGATGACGTAGTAAACATTATATAAAATTTTACTAACTTGAGGTTTCATCTGTACATTAGCTATTAACATTAGAATATAAATTAGAATTTTCTCATCAAAATCATGAATATGTCATCATTGCAATTAAAAGCGGAGAATCAGAATTTGATTGTTTGGGGATTTTTTTGCGCGAAATCCAGAAAACATTTTGATTATAGAATGAAAGCAGTAAATTAGTACGATGATATGATTTTTCCTTATGATCTATTTGAAATAAGTTGATGGTTGACACAGGAAAAGAACGTGGGTTTTGTAATTTTCTTTTAATTTCAATCATGCCCATCAATTCGAAGTGACTATGGACTTGTAAGTGTAGGAAAACTATTAAAATTATAATTCGAACATGTATTTAAAGTAAAAAAAAAATGTAAAAAAAGTCATACCAGCATTTATCAAACTGACTTAATATTCATTTTGTATTTGATTCCCATATTTTCAATCATATGCCTACATTTTAGTAAATTAATATTTGTTTACCTGTCTCACATAAGTCTCCGGTATAGCCCAGTGCACACGAACAGATGAACGAGTTAATTTCATCTTCACAAATAGCGCCATTTTGACATGGGTTAGAGTCACATTCATTTATTTCTGCAAAAACGTTAACTTGTTCAAGACACCATGCTTTAAACTCTTAATATATTTCTGCATTTTACTTTGACTATAAATGTTTTGTCTTTTTTTTAATTTATATTAATTTCATAATTAAAATCCGTCAATATTTTTTAAATAAATTCTTAGACAAAATTACATATCATACTTTGAATATAATACAAATTTGACATTGCCGCTATAATTTTTTAAATGCAAGTTTACTAATATTCACGATATTCTCATGTTAATATTTGTACGGGAACTTTCGGCTTATATATCGATTTTTTTATTTCGATTACATTTAAATTTTATTATCTTGGTATAGTATCAGATAAGTTTTCTTTTCATCTTGGCATAATGCACAGTTGAAGTGACTTAACAAACATATTTGTTTGAGTTACATGTTAGCTCTTATAAGCTTTCATTATAGTGTATCTTTATTTGTTTACCTGTCTCACAAAAGTCTCCGATGTAGCCAGGTACACACGAACAGGTGAACGAGTTAATTTCATCTTCACAAAAAGCGCCATTTTGACATGGGATAGAATCACATTCATTTATTTCTGCAAAAACGTAAACTTGTTCAAGACATCGTGCTTTCAACTCTTAATATATTTCTGCATTTTAATTTGGCTATAAATGTTTTGTCTTTTTTTAATTTATATTAATTTCATAATTAAAAAACGTCAGAATATCGTGTTTTAAATAAATACGAATATACTCCTACTCATTCTCATATAAAATCTGAAATAACAAACACTACTGTACAGAAATTATTACAAATTCTTAGACTATAATATATCTTACATATCATACTTGAAATATAATACAAATTTGACATTGCCGATATAATTTTTTAAATGCAAGTTTACTTATATTCACGATATTTTCATCTCAATATTTGTACGGGAACTTTCGGCTAATATATCTTTTATTTTATTTTGATTACACATGTACCTTTAAATTTGAAAATATTTGAGTCACTGCGTGTACTTCGACTTTTGTATAGTATCAGATAAGTTTTCCTTTTCATGTTGGCATAATACACAGTTGAAGTGAATTAACACACATATTTGTTTGAGTTACATGTTAGCTTTTTAAAGCTATCATTATAGTGTATCTTTATTTGTTTACCTGTCTCACATAAGTCTCCGGTATAGCCAAGTGCACACGAACAGGTGAACGAGTTAATTTCATCTTCACAAAAAGCGCCATTTTGACATGGGTTAGAGTCACATTCATTTATTTCTGCAAAAACGTAAACTTGTTCAAGACATCGTGCTTTCAACTCTTAATGTATTTCTGCATTTTAATCTGCCTATAAATGTTTTTTCTTTTTTTTTTATTTATATTAATTTCATGATTGAAATACGTCAGAATATCGTGTTTTAAATAAATATGAATATGCTCCTACTCATTCTCATATAAAATCTGAAATAAAAATTAGACTATAATATATCTTACATATCATACTTTGAATATAATACAAATTTGACATTGCCGCTATAATTTTTTAAATGCAAGTTTACTAATATTCACGATATTCTCATGTTAATATTTGTACGGGAACTTTCGGCTTATATATCGATTTTTTTATTTCGATTACATTTAAATTTGAAAATATTTGAGACACTACGTTTACTTGGACTTTTGTATAGTATCAGATAAGTTTTTTTTTCATCTTGGCATAATGCACAGTTGAAGTGACTTAACAAACATATTTGTTTGAGTTACATGTTAGCTCTTATAAGCTTTCATTATAGTGTATCTTTATTTGTTTACCTGTCTCACAAAAGTCTCCGATGTAGCCAGGTACACACGAACAGATGAACGAGTTAATTTCATCTTCACAAAAAGCGCCATTTTGACATGGGATAGAATCACATTCATTTATTTCTGCAAGAACGTAAACTTGTTCAAGACATCGTGCTTTCAACTCTTAATATATTTCTGCATTTTAATTTGGCTATAAATGTTTGTCTTTTTTTAATTTATATTAATTTCATAATTAAAAATACGTCAGACATATACTCGCGTTTTAAATAAATACGAATATACTCCTACTCATTCTCATATAAAATCTGAAATAACAAACACTACTGTACAGAAATTATTACAAATTCTTAGACTATAATATATCTTACATATCATACTTGAAATATAATACAAATTTGACATTGCCGATATAATTTTTTAAATGCAAGTTTACTTATATTCACGATATTTTCATCTCTAATATTTGTACGGGAACTTTCGGCTAATTATCTTTTATTTTATTTTGATTTACAATGTACCTTTAAATTTGAAAATATTTGAGTCACTGTCGTGTTACTTCGACTTTTGTTATAGTATCAGATAATTTTCTTTTCATGTTGGCATAATACACAGTTGAAGTGAATTAACACATATTTGTTTGAGTTACATGTAAGCTTTTAAAAGCTATCATTATAGTGTATCTTTATTTGTTTACCTGTCTCACATAAGTCTCCGGTATGCCAATGTGACACGAACAGGTGAACAAGAATAATTTCATGATTGAAATACGTCAGAATATCGTGAGTTAATTTCATCTTCACAAAAAGCGCCATTTTGACATGGGTTAGAGTCACATTCATTTATTTCTGCAAAAACGTAAACTTGTTCAAGACATCGTGTTTTCAACTCTTAATATATTTCTGCATTTTAATCTGCCTATAAATGTTTTTTTCTTTTTTTTATTTATATTAATTTCATGATTGAAATACGTCAGAAGATCGTGTTTTAAATAAATACGAATATGCTCCTACTCATTCTCATATAAAATCTGAAATAACAAACACTACTGTACAGAAATTATTACAAATTCTTAGACTAAAATATATCTTACATATCATACTTTGAATATAATACAAATTTGACATTGCCGCTATAATTTTTTAAATGCAAGTTTACTAATATTCACGATATTCTCATGTTAATATTTGTACGGGAACTTTCGGCTTATATATAGATTTTTTTATTTCGATTACATTTAAATTTGAAAAAATTTGAGACACTACGTTTACTTGGACTTTTGTATAGTATCAGATAAGTTTCCTTTTCATCTTTGCATAATGCACAGTTGAAGTGAATTAACAAACATATTTGTTTGAGTTACATGTTAGCTCTTATAAGCCTTCATTATAGTGTATCTTTATTTGTTTACCTGTCTCACAAAAGTCTCCGATGTAGCCAGGTACACACAAACAGGTGAACGAGTTAATTTCATCTTCACAAAAAGCGCCATTTCGACATGGGTTAGAGTCACATTCATTTATTTCTGCAAAAACGTAAACTTGTTCAAGACATCGTGCTTTCATTTCTTGATATATTTCTGCATTTTAATTTAACTACAAATGTTTTTTAATTTATATTAATTTCATAATTGAAATACGTCAGAATATCATGAATAACTTTTCGCCGTATACTTTTTATATATCAAATAATTTGTCATTTGTTTTTACGTATATTCCTTATTGATACGACTGTGTTCGCTCCTGGATTTGTATTTTACCCTGCATGTTTTCCTGTCTGACATTTTTTCTGTCATAGTCAGTTGCACATGTTCAAAAGTACACGTTGATTTTATCTTTACAATAAGCGCAATTTTGACATTAACCGGAGCCGCAATCAATAACTTCTGCATATCAGCTACAAATCTTAATTTGTCATAATTTTACTTCAAAGTGCGAGTACTTTATTCGTCTATTTTTAAATAAAGCTGATATAAGTTCAGAAATGTGAAAAATATAATCCGTCACATTCCTGCAATAAGTTTTAAATGGCATATTATGATGTGTTATGAATACCCTGTCAATTTTAAATACGTGTTTGTTTTACGATATTTGGTTGTGTTGACGAAAAATTGCATGTTTAAGTCGGAAACATATAAAATACATGCATGTAAATTTGTTAACCTGTCCGACACTCGCTTCCCGTATAGCCAGGTACACATAAGCAAGTGTATGAGTTGACTTGATCATCACAAGAAGCGACATTTTGACATGGACTGGAGGCACATTCATCAATATCTGTAAGACAAATCTAAAAATGTGATTTTTCATATTTGCAGTGTTTGATTTCTGATTGTTTATACAGTAAGGACAGTATTTTAAAGTTATTTCATCTTTATAAATATTTTTACTTCATATTTACTGTAGTACGGTAAACCTTATTAATATTCAAATCCAACATTTCTAAATACGAACATTTTAGATTTGGCAGAATATTATAAAATCGTATGCGACATTGACCGACAAAATACTTAAGTGCGTGCAACGATTTAGAACAGTTCTGTGTTTACCAAAGTAAAGATATTATCGACAAGCAAAGTAAGATAAAAACAAGAGGGCCAAGATAGCCCTGTGTCGCTCACCTGCGTAAGATTGCTGTGATAGGCATGATGACAAAAAATGTACCATCTAAAGTGTTTTTCTAACATTTGACTAAGTGACCTAGATTTTGATCCTACCTGAATTTGCACTCATCTAGGAATACATGCAGTCATCATTCCTATCAAGTTTAATGAAGAATAGACCCTTCTTAATATTATCTCATGCATATTCAGTAAGGTAACCAGAACGAGGTTTAGATGGGTCAGTCAGACTCAGTTGTAAACAAACTCAGCAGCTTACACAGGTAGAGACGTCAGTGGTGTACATATTTTCACAGGTTTAAGCTTTGCTGAGGCCTAGAAAATTATTAAATAACTTACATTTTCATCATAGAAGTAGTCCTTGAACAAAAAATCCAAGTTTTACAGTGAAGACTATCTACATTAGTTTCCATTCATCCACTATTTAAATCACAGAACACATAATAAGCCCAGCCATGTATATTTCAAACACACAACCTGCTGACCAGATGTAAACACGTCGTTTAACTAATTCTCAACACCTACAATAAAGCCATTAAGCTTACATTCCATTGTAGATAAGATAGCCTTTTAGACAATAACATATAAATTACCAGCTTCTTTTGGGCACCTAGCTAACAGTATCCCAAATGCCTGTTTTTAGTTCATGATAATGATGTATGCAGCAAATGCCACAAATCTCAAAGAAATAATAAAATTTCACATAGTTAAATGTTTAAGTCATTTCAATCAAGAATGGAATTAAATCACACATTTCTTTGTAATATAGTATTTAATTTAAAGATTATGACATACATTTTCCTCATTTTCTCGAGACTCGAATAGAAAAATAACAATAAATTATGGGTGAAATAAACTTTTATAAGATATATTTTCAGTGGATAGCATACATTTTAGTTCAGTTGTATGAAAGTTTTTTTTCTCTTCAGGCAGCTTGAAGTTTTTAGTAATCTGTATAAATGTAAAATAAATGCATTATTTCATTTCATATAATACTAGTTGCAAAATGTGACTGTCAAGTTAGGCAAATGTGTATGTTGCAAGCATATTACGGGCTTACTCTAACAGATTGCTGGGTTAAAAATAATAGGTCCAGAGAATATTAACACATCTTTACACTAGACATTGCATATTTAAGAGGCAAGGAACCTCAGGACCTTGAAGTTTGTGGTTATTTGAGCCGTAACCCAGCCATAGAATCCAGATCCATTCATTCCAGGTTATATACTAGTAACCTGGTCAGTGAGAGACCAGATCCAGTATAAAATATAGTCACAAATGGTACTACCGTACTAACTAGCTCCCACCAAGTCTGGACCAGCTTTAAATGACTCCATTTTAAATTTCCAACAAACGTTGCATAAAAATAGTATTTTAAGCAGAAGGTGTGTGTTTTCCTGGCCTGCCTATAAGAAATTACAATTCAACCTGTATTAGCAGCCACCTGTACTAAGCGGCCAATTTCATTAAGCGGTCACTTTAAATGTATTACCAAACTGTAGCATTTTATCTTATATATGTACTTAATTTAAAGGTCACCTCTGTTAAGTGGCGACTTTCTCTTATTCCCTTGACTGACTATTTAAGACATGTTTGACTGTACATGATTCACAAATATAAGTCAGTTAATTTCGGACTAAGTCAGATAATATTATTTTAATATATCTGAGATAAAGAAATTTGAAGAAATAATAATGAAACAACAACAACAAAAACTGGTCAGCTCCGGCACAAAGTCAGCAAACACAGACATATACAGCATCTAACATGGGTAAGATAGCTAAATGCAGAAAAAGATTGTGATTATCTCTACCTGCAACTAAAGAATTAAAGACATGAAAAAAATGATGCCAATTAACGGGGATTAGTTTTTGAATGCAACGCTTATGCTTCTTTAGAAGGAAATTCTTGGCATATGTATCCTTGTGGAATTGTTGGCAGTTCTGGTGTCCCTACATTGCATAAAACCATAACCATAAGGTATATATCACCCATCAAGAAATCAGCCATTTTGACTTCTTGAATTCTCAAGTGTCATGGAACTATCTTTGAAGATTTCAAGATAAAGAAACACTAAATTCAACTGCATCAAGTCTTAACGCTGTTGCTGTTATTCTAATTAGAAACGCTTTCTTTCAATAGAGTTTTTGTAATTTTATAAAATGCAAGTTGGACATAGTTTTCTATATATTGTTTATTTGACTATAATTCTGGTCTTTTTTCAGTGTGTGAACCGGAGAATTTTGTAATACATCTGACATACACTCAGTATAAAAAGATAAACGTTATATATGTAACTTCAAGCATGTGATATAATGCCTAATGATTGTTTCAGTGTACATACACTTTTGTTATTTAAATATAAAATTAAGAACCTAAGACCAGAGAAGATGGTCGTTGTGTTCTTAAACATAGTGATTAAACTCAGTTTACAGTGTTTCTGGATAGACAGATAGGAATGTGATGAGAGGTTAATTATCTGCATCATATTTTCCATTAGAATTACAAACTGGAACACTGCAATGATAATGAGAAAATTTATTTCAACAGTTTACTTGTGGATGTGCTTCCACTAGTGGTCGCCATAACTATACAAGTGATATCAGCTGTACTGGTGTGTATACCTGACCCATCTAAACCTCGTTCTGAGAAAAGAATCTCTGGTATGCATAAATATTGAGAAGGGCCTATGGGACAAAAACAGAGGCGTCTAGAGTGTTCACAAGGTTTTTCTGAGATTTGACCTGGTGATCTAGTTTTTGACCCCACATGATCCATTAAGGTTAGAATTAAACTGTTGCCTCTAAAGTCTTCACAGGTTTTCTTTTAAGATTTGACCTGGTGACCTAGTTTTTGACCTCACGTGACCCGATTTTAAACTCATCCAAGTTATCATGTAGACAAACAGCCTGGCCAAGTTTCATGAAGATTGGGGCAAAACTGTTGCCTCTAGAGTGTTCACAAGCAATTGTTGACGACGGACGACGGACAAAAGGCGGTTACAAAAGCTTACCCTGAGCACAAGTGCTCAGGTGAACTAAAAAGTGCTTAAACTACTCTGAAAGACCTAAAAAGCATGATTGTCTACCACAAAAAGGGGGTAAGGCTGGTTGTTCAAGATCAATTTTCGAATTTCTTTGGTTAAGTCGATCAATGTTTTATATGTAAAAATGATTTCATGCTTTGTCAATTTTCAATAAAAGTTTCATTATGTTCATTTACTTCTTCCATAATAAAAACACAACATTTTACAAACACCAGTCATTAATATTGACATAGAAATAAAATGTTAAAAAATATTTATGGATAAAGCATGAACAGTACTTATTTGAGGTGATGCATTACAGAAATTAATAGATACACAATAGTAAGAACATACCTATCTGGCAGTTGTCTCCTGCAAATCCAGATGCACAAGTACACGTATAATTGTTGTTTCCATCTGTACAGGTTCCGCTGTTTGAACATGGTGTCGATAAACACTCATTTATATCTATTAAAACAGAAAATAACCAAAAAAATGTTTACAAGATTTGTATCCACAAATCATTTTGGTATACACAATACTGTTGCAGGAATTTATATATAACAGGCAATTACAGCAAATATTAAATGAACAATTTGAAAATGAAAGCATGTTTTCATATAGGTTGATCTTTTTTGAAGAAGGCAACATATTTTACATCTGTTGACATTAAAATTTTGAATCAGACAAAGTGAACATTGGATATTGAAATATAGCATCGAAACATGCATGTCATCCTCTCCTTTTTCAGTATATGTGTTTATCACATTATTCTTTAAATACTTGATTAATTCAAAATTAAATAATATGTATGATAGAGGTAACTTTATTTTCTTTTTAGATCAAGAGAAACAATAGCTCCGAAGTGATCCTGATGACTTATACATTTTTATAGTTTTGAGCAATGAAAAATGATTAGAATATTGAAGCCATTTGATTTGAAATAGTTAAGTTGTAAGTGTGTGTGTAAAAAATATAATTTATTTACTTTCTAATTACCTATTTGTTAAAATAGGTTACCATGGAAATAACAACGTAGCGTAAAACCTGCAGAGTTACCTATCTTTTTCTTTCTATTTCGTATTCAGCATATCATATTGTATAAAATAATATATTGAAAAATAAAACAAAAAAGAAGAATATTGTAGTAAACCTCCTTGATTACGTGTTAAAATACAAGAACACAAACAAACAAATGTGGCCTATTTTAAAGTCGAAATTTAGTGAGTATACGCGAATCACTGTAACTTATATAATGTTTTTCAACATTATATTACAAGCTAAAACAAAATCAAACATAAACTAAAGTTACTTCCCTTTGCATGTCAATGTATAAATGAAATAATACGTTTAATATATCAGTATATCGCATTGCTTTGTTGCATAATTATATTGATTACAGTACATTATTGCTAACTTTTTGTATTTTAACTCACAGTCTGTATTTTTCAGTTATATTTGCTATAGTCTCCATTGTATTTGTAATTTCATTCGTGCGTAAAATAGTCCCTAGTTTCCCTTTAAATCAGTGTAATATTTGCGCAAAATGTGATTTAAATTTTACCTTTTACATCGATTAGATGCATCAAGTCTATGAAACAATTAATATGCCATGTGGACGCCAATTTATTTATACGCCTATTGTTTATACAGTCATATAGGATACATGTATATACAATAAACTTTATTTACTATTAAGAGATATTTCATTCATTTTATTCAGCACAGATTAAATCATGTGCTTAAATATGTACATGTATATACAATAAACTTTATTTAGATATTTCATTCATTTTATTCAGCACAGATTAAATCATGTGCTTAAATATGTACATGTATATACAATAAACTTTATTTACTATTAAGAGATATTTCATTCATTTTATTCAGCACAGATTAAATCATGTGTTTAAATATGTACATAAATATTCGTGAGTTAAGGTTAAAGGTCTACCTCGAGTCAAGTATTAATGGCTTGCAATTCAGTCGCGGTTATCATCTTTATGAAATCAAAACTAAACATATAAACTGAATCAAATTAAAATTTTATTTACTCATGAAACTAGAAAGGAAACTTTGAATCGTTTTTTTATTCTCGTCTGAGTATTAAACTTTTAAAAGAAACTGGTGTGTCTTAAAAAATACTTGTGGGCCATGAAATGAAATAGCATTGCATGTTTCCAAGGTGTTATTCCTTCCTTCATTGGAAAAGATAAAATCTGGGAAAGGCATACAGCCGAAACGCTGTTTTTGTTAAACATTTAAACCCAACATTGAAAAATGTATATGTTATATTTAAAAGAAAGTTAATTTATCGATACACAAACTCAAAGTCTATCGAACAGGTGCACATCTCAATAATGTCTTTTTGTTTGTTGGGTTTAACGTCCCACCGATAGTATTTTCAGTCATTTGGGGACGGTTATTTCAATAATGAGCTAGCTGATAGATGTCTTAAAATTTGAAAAACATGTTGAATGAAAAAAGTAAATAAGGAATATATCAAATGCAGCCGGTTTATTTGGAATTGTCCTTGTTATGAGGTGGCAATTACATGAGAATAACTTATCAACGTACCGCTTTCACATTTGTCACCAGCGAGCCCTGGGGGACATATACACATGTAGCCATTCACTCCCGGTGTACATAGTGCTCCATTTAGACACGGCGACGATGTACAAAGATTGGTGTCTGAAAATTACAAAGAAATGTCAGAAATCTGGAAACTTAATATTGTTACATGAAACAGTACAAATCCGATTTTATTTATATATATATTTTTTTTTGCATTTGATTACATGATTTTATTGCCATTTAAAAAAAGCAATAAACGTTTCCAGTAAAATTCGCCTTATTTGCTGCCTCCGGTTAACCAAAGACAAATACAAAATAACCGGTGTCTTTAGAATATATGTTAGATATAAAATACATAAAAAGTTTTTCACATTAAATTCTTATTAACCACGTCCATCGGTATGTGGATGTCGTGGCCACCCCCTCCAAACCTTACAATATATATCAGCACATATACACAATTTAATATGAAAATGACAGATTTTTTCACTATAAAATACAAATACATGTTGTTATATAATTTCTTTTAAGTCTAAATATGTTAATAAGGAATATATGGACAAAAGAAGGAGAGACTGCCTTGGAAATAAAATTATATTTTTCTTTGACCTAGTTATCATTGAAGGTAGTGGTTTTGTATAAAAAAAACACTTTACAATTGCCCAACTATCTTTTTCAGCATAAGTTGATTGTGTTAATTTATATATGTCCCATGCTAGACCCAAGCTTTGCTTTATATTTATGATTTCTAAAATCAAAACGTCAAACTTATAATCTCTTTTACCTGACCCAAACAAAATATTACTAGTCTGTTTATATCTAGCTGAGGATCAAAAATTTAATCATATTTGAAAAGAAATATATCAATGTATTTACTTTGTCACATTAATAGAATATATGAAGTAAAGTTTCATAAAAACATTTACAAAAAGAACATAAAATGGATAATTGTTTGTATTGGTGTAGGATTGATTAATAATTTGACTGAGTGAACATAAAAAGGGATATTTTCACGAGTGGCAAAGCCACGATTTAAAACGCATCAATTTATGTTCATAAATGAAATTATACATCGATCTTTCACCAAAACAATCTTTCTTTTTATTAAATGCTTTAAGGCCAGAAATTAGCTGTGTTATTCACAAATGACGTCAACATTGTCGGGATTACCTCGCGTGCGTGACGTTATTTTTTACATCATTTCTTGCGTAAAACCCAGCACAATTGACGCTCCAAACAGTTTATAACGTAGGGTCGGGTTAAAGTTTCTGATAATTTCACTGTTCAATACAGTGAAATTATCAGGATATAATCCACTGTTATTTCTAGGTGATCCATCGAAAAGCATTAAATCAAACTTACTATCAGTTATATTCATTTTAAAAGTAATGAATTGGTTGGTGAAGTCCTATGTACAATTCTTATTTGTAACCATTGTAAATATGCGTTCCTTGTACATTTAAAGACATAACTATATATCATTTTCAAGTCTATATCATCATTATCAAAAATGATAACCATTTTTCTTCACTAGTTGGAGTATCCATATTGTTTATCAATGTATTATGAATATATTTATTTCTATCAATTCTGGTTAAAATTGGATGAAAGTAACAATTTATACAAGGCTTATGATAACATAAAAGTGTATCACTTTTTCTCTCCAGATAGATCTTACTTATGATTTTTTCACCACGTTTTTAACCCAAAATAATACAGATAATTTACTTCTTTTCCAAAGACCTCTACATAAGCTACTTTACAATATTTCCGTTATTACTCATAATATCTTTCACAAGTCGAAATCCTTTTTCATATCAATCAGACAAAAATATACAAACTTTGAATTAATCATAAACGTTTCATTGTAAAACAATGGCATGTTAAGAACTTCTTCAAAATTATCAAAAGTAAACTTACAACATATACCATATATGACTTAAATACATCTATCCAAAACTCATTTTTTTTTTTTTTTTTTTTTTTTTACAATTTGCTCAAAGAAAACTTTCCAGTATTAGAAACTTTATTTACATCAAATAAACACCCAATAAGTTTATAACATTTACTCTCGCTACGACAGATAATGCTTTTCAACCATTTGATTTCATACTTATTATAAAGCTCTCTTTATCTATCATTCTTTAACCTCCATCAATATAATCCTTTATGAAAACAGCTTTATTTATTTTTACTTTTCCATCCCATACAAACCTGCTCAACATGTCACTTAGGATTTGTATAAATGAATTTTTAGTTGAAGGTAAAATAATAAACAAGTTATAAAGTAATGGAAAAAATAAAGATTTAAAACCGCTATTCTTCCCAAAGGTGTTAGTTTCCTTCTTTTCCAATATGAAATAGTTTGTGTTTAATCATTTCTTCCTTTCCTTGAAACTTTAATTGCAACATCTTATTTAGATTCGCATCAAATTCTATTTCTAGTAAATTGTGTTTCCCCCATGAAAGTTTCCATCTAAGTGTCTGCCTTATTTGCCTCCTCCGGTTATCCAAGGTCAAACAAAAAATAACCGGTGTTTTTGCATATATTTTAGATGGAAAGTAGTTAAAAATCTTACCAGACACCGATGACGAGACGACGCCTAACATACTCAAAATGATGGTGTTTGCCTGTGAAGTTGCGTCATTGAAGACAGAATTTGTATCAATGCTATCGACAGGTAGTTGGTTGTCAATATTGAGTTCCACATTGAAGATGATAACAAAAAAGACTTTAACACTTCCTTCTCTGTAATAAAAAAAAATATTTGAATAAATCAGAAGAAGCAACCTTTCTCTCGATTCCTAAATCCATCAAAATATAAGAATATTTTCTTCTGAGGGCTAGAGCCTGGTATACATTTTTTATTTCTATTTCAATAGATGGATACTTGTTTTAAAAGGAAATATAGCACTAGATCTAATTTACCATATCAAAATCAATACTAAATTCATTGACTTGTATGCAGTTGCATTCATATCTCAATAGATGTCTTAAAAGGAACTTAAACAATTGATCTATTTAAGCATGTCAAAAACAAACCCAAATCCATTGACTTGTGTGTGGTTGTATTCGTTGCTCAGGGCACTTGCTCTGAATTGTTCATCGATCTGTGGGTAATATAAGAAATAGGAAAAAATGCAGCGTGGGAAACCGATGGTCTCGCGAGATGACAATATTTCATACACAGCGAGCAGCAGAATACAAAGCCACGAAAAGCTGCTGCAACATAATATTCCTTTTGTTATATACCTGTAATCATTCAAGACACAAGAGATCTATTTACACATGTTTTGATGAGTTCGTCAAGTTTCCTCAAGAAAGTCGAAAACGACGCCAAGCTACCACAGCCACTGTCACTGACATAATACGGAAATTTAATCGGTTGAGTTGTATCTGCGCCTCGTGTTTTGCATGTTTTTGAATTAGAACATTTATAAGTATATAAAAAAAACGTTTTTCCCCAGCATAAAATTTTATTTCTATTTTTAAAGGCTAATTTTATCGTATAATGATTCATTTTTCATGAGAAAAAATATAAAATTACGTTGACATATTGTAGACTATCACAAATGGTAAATAGTGTACACATATGTGCTGTAAAATAAGCTAAAGGCATCGAAAATGTTAATCAAATTACGCAATTTATTACTTTGAATGGATGTTAAAATACTCCCACTGTTTATAGTTTGCATTGGCGAGTATTCCCGAAGACAGCCTGTCATCGGAAATAAACCGTCGTCGAATCACAATTTGTTTATCTCCTATGTCATCAATTTGCGTACTCGTAATTCGTAAATTTAGACATACAGAAGGTGTGTGGAAAACGTCAGAAAATTGACGAAGATATATGCACATAAGTTATTTTTGTAAACAAATGAATGATTTTAAATAAAAAAAGAATGTTATTTTTGCTTGGTAGTCGTCAACGAGTACTTACAGAAGGCATCTCGTAACAAAAGATGTAGCGCACAATTTGCTTATCTCTCCGAAGAATAATTGGACATTTAAGCATACCAAAATATAAGAAAGGCCCTGAGACATACAACATAAGGAGATAGAAATTTCTGAAATAATATGATAATCTGGGTTTTGTACGATGTTTGACGCTATATAATGCTAGCTTTCATTTATTCTTTATTTTTGATGATGAAAATAATACATAAATTCTTTAGTGTCTATATATTTTTTTACCTGGGCTAAAAATTCATCTTTTGTTGTTTGGTATGCCACGGAGTTTGGGTCGTTTAAATCCTCTGACCATACTTTGTTCGCCAGCGTGGCTTCTGCGGGTACCTCTTTGAGAACTGGAATTATGTCAGCAATTTACAAAGTATTTACGTGTTTTGTAATCCTTGCTTGGAGTTATACATCACAACGACTGTATTTCAGTCATTTAGAAACTTTGTCTACATGAGACAGATAAAGTACTGACTTACTGCCATATTATGCTAAAGACAACAGAAATGATAACCAAACCCAGTCACATTACCCTGACATGGGCCCACTAGTTCAGGAAAGACACTTTAAGGCTGAGCATTTTATACGTGATTTTGTAGTTAAAACTGCATGCCTTTAAAACATCAGCTATTGATTTAATATTTTAACATTTATGTATCAAAAAAAGTAGTGATATTAAATAATCCGCATCGCTTTTTTATTTTTTTTATTTTTTTACCATACCAAAAGTTCTTTCCAGATCATTCTACACTTAGTAGAATTCCTTTCATTTTAACTTTTTTAATAATAATGTCAATTTTATTAAGGTCATTGGCTTAAACGTAATTTAAAGAAATAAACTGAATGGAATTCTTATATAAACATTCCCCACAAATAACATGGATGATGTAAAATAAAAACGCAAAACTACGAATATCTATATCTGTCCAATGGCTGACACTTCTTGATGTTGCTGAAGTGAAAATTTCGAATACTGCTAGTAACCACGTCGAAACAAAAAAGCTCAACAACGAGAACTTGACCAGTCCTAGAACTACCCGTATATCCTGATAGCCAAGCAATCCCAGTACCATGTTTTACTACTTTGGTATGTCGCTGCAGGGGATCAAACCCACGACCTTCCGCACCGAATTATTTAGTATCCTTTCATTGGTTAAAAATAGTGCCTATATAAGATTACTTGACAGTAGAAGCTAGTCTTTTTTAATGACTGAAATACTTTTTTGAGACGTTAAACCCAAATCAAATAATTAAAAAAACTGTTAAGAATATACCATTAAGTCATAGCTTCTGTAATGGTTCCGATACATTACGGACCTCATGGCCTTTCAAGGAGATAACCAAGCTTCCTAATATTACAGTAGGGTACCTTGGTTATCTTGGTAGAAGTTAAGTGGTCTAAGACGTAGCGGTGTTTGTCGACTTTACCAGAAGTGAAATACAGGGCATAAACCTTATATGTTGCGTATCTGTATGTAGTAAAATGCCTATCAGCGGGGAGTGTTGATACTACACGGACGACTAAGTGCATGTTCATACGTTTTTTGTACATTATTATGTGAAAAATCCATCAGGCATTTCATGTTATATATAAAACAAATTGGCATACCTTCTACTTCTCTCAGTGAGTCTTCGATTTTTTCTGTACCAGAATCTAAAAAAAAAGTGAAATCAATAATGATAATAATAATAATGAATTGTAGAAATGGTTGTTGTAATTATCATAAAACTCACAATTGTAGCTAGAAAAGGCAACTGAAATACTTATTTTCGTAGTGGTTTAAATAGTTGCAAACTATATGTTTCTGTAAAATTAGATACGTGAATTCCGTCGCTAAATGATTCAGTATATAAAAATTAAAAGTATGTTTGTTTGTTTTTTTCAGTCATTCATCTAAGTAATAGAAGTAAAAGAAGAACATTTCTAACTAAAGGCCTATAGATGTAGGAGAGTTCACTAGATGTAGATATAGAAGAGAACGCTAATTCATGATAATTTTTTATGGTTGGAAGGACATTTTTTTATTCAATAAGTATTCTCGAATCAAATCATAGCTAACATTTTGCACAGATATGTATTTACACAGATTTACACCTTTCCGAATCTCTTTCAATATTTCATTCACACACCCACTCACTTACTCGTCACTTATTCACAAATTCATTTAATCACTCAGTAACCCATTCACTCACATTTGATTTACACACTCATTTACTCGACCATTAATTCACTCACACATTTACACTCACACAATCATTCATTTATTCGGTCACTTATTTACAAACTCACGTATTAACTTCTTCATTTTTTATTCCTTCATTTAATCATTCAAGTGTTCATAATTTTTATCGCACACCATATTTTATATATCTGGGTTGAGAGGTAACAGCAATGCCTTACCAGTTTGAATTGTCAGGGTGATAGTGATGCCGATGATGGCGGCCACCAGCAACACCAACAAGATAATCACGGTAACCATGATGAAGAACCGCTTCCGCTCTGGCCGAGTGAATGAACCATCTGAGACACTAATACAAGTAGATAATGCGGTTAGAAGACTGACATATGAAAGACAGCCATATACTTGATATGAGGATATATTGTTTTAAGTGCTCAGTCATGCGGGGACATATGTTTATAAAGAAAGATATAGGTAATCACGTCGTTGAAAAGAAACATAAAACACCCGCCTTTATGGATGAAGGCTAAGAACAAGATATACACACACCAGTGTTGTTTGTTTTTTTCGTATATCTCCTACGGCGACTGAACCAATGACCCTCTGGTTCGATGACGGAGGCTTTATCACTACTTTACTTGACGGATTAAAAAATAGAGTCCATACACGATACGATTATATATGAATTCCTATTTAAAGTTGACTCTGACTAATTCTGGTATGAACATATTGATATGTTTTGATTACGAGTGAATTCGAGTTCAAAGTTCTTTCATTATTACGGTGTTTAAAGACGTAGACATTACTTTTATTCACTCGTTTTGTTTACTGCAAGTGTTAGAAGTTAAATCTGCATTATTTTGCAATCGTACCTTGATTAATTTATGCTAAATAATCCATTTTCTTATGTGAAACAACTCCTTTGTTGTCAGGCATATGCTGCAACTTTGTTTACTGGCAGCCAGTTTTATTATTGTTTTCTGGGAATTTCTCCTGGGAATACAACAAGACCGTGGGAAAATGTTATCTTGTAGTAAAATTGTTACTACGGTGTGTAAAAATGGTCAATTCATATATTTTATATTGCAGCCATTGTATATCTTTATAGTTTTCAACTTGGTCTCCAGGATGACGTTATTTTATCGGCTAATCGTTCTCGATCAACATTTGATCAATCTCGAACATCTTCGATCCATTTTTTGGTGCGTTTTCGATCCATGTACACCGATCAGCGATCAAATGACGTCACGAACAAGTTTTGGTGCGGGAAGCGAGATTTAATATAAATACCGGCTCGGAAGCCGTGTTGAGTCGGTCAGATTACAGCATTGCTCGAGGTACATTCCGTTGTAGCGGGTTTAAGTAGGGAAAGGGTAGCCTTTCGGGAATAATGTAGTTGGTGCTCATTAATATTAAGGCAGCGGTCGCCCTTTTGTCAACCCTCTGAGTATTTGCATAAACAGGACCTTTATATTAGAATTTAACTAGAATATATAGAATATCTCCTGGCATAAGTAAACTACGTACTGGGAATGCATTGAGCAACTGAAACATTACAGAAAACAGTCTTTTCGCATTAAGTTATACAGCATTCTTGATTTATACAGTTTACTTGAAATTTAAGGAGTTGGATCTGACTCGTGTATTTAAGAATGTAGGTTTAGCTACGTGACGTATAATTTAAACGTAATTTATCGAGGATACGGTAGCAAGCAGTTATCAATGAGTGACTATTTCGCGATTATATATCCAAGTGACTGTGATTTATTTATATCTTGTAACGTACCTGTACTATATTTGAGAGCATTGTAATATATATGTGTGTGTGTGTGTGTGTGTGAAAGTTTTAAGTTTGTGCAGAACTTGTGCTCTGTGTATAATTAAATTAAATACTGCACACATCGTCTACGTCTACCTGCAACCCCCCACTTTCAACACCCAGATAGAGAGAGGAGGAGAGTGGGTGAGAGAGAGAAACAATCGGACGTTATCTTAAAAGGGCACTATTGGGACGTAACAATATATTATGATACGTATGCATCTCTCTTAAGTTGGTTCGGGATTCATGTCAATGTCTACAGGAGTTTTTTTTTTATCCCTTTTGATACTGTTGACACTTGTGACTGTCTTTGCCTCCAGATCAAACCAACATTAGTCTGCACATTCGTGCAGCCTGTAAATGATCTGCACAGTTCGGTATTTAGCCAGAAAATGTTCACCAATCACCCCCGAAAACAACTCGGGTGTTTGAGTTTGAGTTTTTATATAGAATAATATGATTTGGCGTAACAAAAGATGCGGCTCCAGTTCAGATGCAATAGATCTGTAACAACAGTGTGTTAATCACATTTATAAAATAAATCAAGCCATTACTAACACTACGCAAAAATAAGATAAATCTATAAAATATGTTAACTTTTATTTAATTATAGCTTTTGTTTTTACTACTACATGTACTGCGATGACTTTTACCATTATGATCATTACCTGTCTTCGCGAAGACCTCTGTTGAAACCCGATAAACTTGGGAGATATGACCCTGGGTATCTCAATGGCAACGATCGGTTTGTAGGGAGGTAATATGCCGGGTTGTCATGAAAATTGGTAAGGTTGCCGAAATGATTGTCCGCTGACTTGTATCCGGAGTTTGGTATGTCGCTTCCACTCTGTAAATGTTAATGAAAACGGCTAAAATATTTTCCAAAACAGTTGCCTTCAGCGAGAAAAAAAAATGCATAAGAGTAATCAATCTGCAATAACAGAAATACATTTTTATATTTCTACCATATTCCATGGAAAAGTGTCATACTAAAATATTAAAGGCTTGCAAAGTGTTTCGGTGAACTTAAAGCAGCAAAACGTCAATTATTAGTGTTGATATATGACGTACCGACGATGGTCCGCGCCAATACTTCTTCCGTTTTCTGTCCATCTTCTACGAAGTTTGTAACACCTAGGTGTTCAAACCCACCTTGGCAATACAGAGCTTCCGTAAACTTTGAATAGAATACTGGATCTGAAATTTAGAAAGTAAATGTTTGATATGGGCAAACAATAAGAAAGATATCTCGAAAGTATCTTAGAAATGGATGAAACGTATACTGAGCAATAACTTGAATTAGAAACCTATGAAGAAAAATCAATCTATCGATTGATTGATTAAACACAGGCATACTGTATAAGTCTTATTATAGGCAGTGGAATAATTTTGGCGTAAGCGTTTAAGTCATTGTCATACGACTATAGAATATGGCCATTACGGAAGCGCCAAATATAAACACCGCGAAAACGTCTCTTCTTCAAAACCGCCAATATAAAGACCCCGCCAATAATAACACAGATACAATACCTTATCAACCGTAAGAACCGATAAAAATATCATCAATTCATGTGGTTTAATTTTACTGACAATTAAAAATGTTGGCCCAAACAGTTTCAATTATTTCGACATATGCACCTGTCGTTTAATATTATGTTATGTATGTCTAATTTAAATTTAAAAACATGTTTTACAAGTTTCGTATAACTGAGATTTAATCATTAGATAGCGGGTTACGATGTTCGTTTTAGATTTTAACTTATAGTTAAACTAAAAACTCCATTGTGCCAGGGTCGAAATGTACAAAATACCCAAAAGTATAAAAGCTATTATATATACTTTTCTTAATAAAA
The DNA here is from genome assembly GCA_021229015.1 of Solen grandis. NCBI lineage: Eukaryota > Metazoa > Mollusca > Bivalvia > Adapedonta > Solenidae > Solen > Solen grandis. Next base: position 44,302,303 of record CM037783.1, on the reverse strand, counting down.
GAGACATTTTCAACGGAGATATTTTCTTTTTTCCCTTCTTCGGGTTAATCCAAATTTTTAAAATATATACCTCACGATTTTTTTTTTTAAACTGTCTTTTTGCTGAAATTTAGCTTAATTTGCATAAAAACGCTTACAATGAATTTTCGGACATTAAAAACTTAAATATACTTTTTATGATGTCTTTTACGCATAAATCTTAAAATTGGTGTCAACTTCAACAAATAACAAACCACTGGTATCTGCCGTAAACGTCCTTAAATAAGAACATTTATGATATATGTAAATCTTATAATCTGTATAAGAGAAAAAAGAGAGAACGGTGGCAAGGTGACAGACACTGTGCTAATTTTGTTAGTTCGTCCACTCTGGCTTGTCTTCTTTTTTTCTTTTTCTTTTTTTTTTTTTTTTTTTTTTTTTTTGATTTTTTATCTGGGTTTATTGGAATCGCTTTAAAATATTTTCGCTTATTTAAATTTTCTAAAAATTTACCAACAAATATATTTTATAAAAGATATACGGCATTCATGGAGATAAGAGTAATGGAGAAGGTTGAACGGGTACGAGGCGCTTCATTTTTTGGTAGCCAAAAAGGCATACACTCAGTTCGAAAAGAAGCAGCGCTCTTTTTAAGTTCAATATTTAACAAACATACAAGTTTCTTTCTTTCTTTCTTTCTTTCTTTTATTTTACGCCCTATTTCGTGTGTACATGTAATTGTTCTTGATCTAGCCCAAAATCTCTCCATGCCACGTGGTAGATTTGCGTGTAAAATGATTATAAAGACACATGAGATACCCTAGTGTGAGAATATTGAAACTGATATGTTTGCTAAATGCTGAAATTAAAAAGTAGACAATTGCTTTGGGAACTGAGTATAGATAAGTACTAAGGCGTATGAAGTTTTGTCTCTGGTTACCAGAACGACGTTTTATTTTGCGATTCCTCGAAGTCGATATCCTAAACAACCATACTACCTGTCCCTGTAATTAACACCTTGGTCGAGATGGTTTTCATTAGAGTACAGTGGTGAGTCGTTCTATTAACACGGCAATGTAGAAAGGAATTTCACACCTACTGATCATGTAACAAACTGTGACGGGTCTGCATGATTAATCATTTGTCACTAAAGGAGCCGATTTTGTTTGTTTGCGTGTTGTTCCTTTTCTCTGTTATCATTAATTTGAGGAACCACGGTATAATTTTAAGTGTTTATTACAAGAATGTAAAAAATACGCAACGCCGCCATATAAACAAACTAAAACAAAGGGTTTAAATTAAATTATCGGTAAAAAAGAACTTATTTCTGACTTAATTCTCACAATGAATGTTATTATCGTGTTATTTTTGTATTTTAAACATATTTTATGTTTATTAAGCATTATTAGAGGCTAAACGTAACAAAATGATTAATGAAAAGACGACGTTAAGGTATCAACAAATGTAAATGTATTGAATTTTGACACATAAATGATTCCTCGAATACGGCGATTCTTCGAGTTTTTAAGCAGATCCCGTCCGACCTCGAGGAATCGCGTGACCACTGTACTCCCGACACATTTTATTATGAAGCTGAAAAAAAATGTTGTCTGAATTACAACTCCTGTTTGAAGAAAATAAATGTCAGTGAATACGCTCTACTTACTTCTTTTAATCTTATAATCGAGTACATAATGAGAATTTTGTTGTCATAAATGATTTTTGGTCTCCTTGTCTTCATTTAACCTAGTAAAAACCAATCACGATGGAGGCGACCATTTTGAAATGAAGGATTACATTTGATTTAAAAAAAAAAGAAGAAGAAAAGTATGGACATTGATTTTGTTGTCATTTATATATTAATTGAAACCAATAACAAAAAAAAAGTAGTACATGTAAATATTTGCAAGCATTTCATGAAAAAAAAATGGTCCTGACTGTGTTTAACAATGCGGATAAAGGTGTCGCAGTCACCACCTGCAGCCTCTATCGCACTGCAGCTGACAATAACTCAATCAAGAAATGCTAGCACAATGAGGAAAAACAGAAATAAAAACTTTTACCACACAGGGAACTTTTATCATTAAATATAGCAAGTAGCAGGTTATATTTCCAAATTAAATCTTTAAATTTCAGACCTATATTTTTTCAGTTTGTTACCAGAAACAAGACTTTTATTACAGGCATTTGTTGCTACAGCGTCCCCTCCACCGTAAATAGCGGAGTAAATATTATTGTAATGAAATGGACTATAACCGCCTGATGGAGCTGGTGTAACAGACTATAGTATACTCAAATGTGCAGATACTTATATATAATACGCAGCTATGAGAGATATGATAAAGCAACTGAATACAATTGAATCTGTATTAACGGCCACCTGTATTAAGCAATATATATGCATTTAGCGGTCAGTTTTGATATTTTGTTATATTTTATTGTGACTGTCATTCTTCTTTAGCGGACGAGTCCTCAACTATTCACCAATTTCACCAATTTCAAAGGGAATGAATATGAAAAGGAAAGCGATGTTTACGTAGTCGTGAGTAATAACATACCTTGTTTGTGTAGCCTGATAAAAATTAGTAGATCTATGTTAGTCATATAATCTGAGCGCGTTCGGAAATTACACTCGGGTCAACTCGGGATAACCCAAGTGATAACTTGTCAAAACCCAGGTAAGACAGGTGATGTTTCCCGGGTTAACTTTTCTTACCCTGCCCCGTGAGCAAGGTAAAGCGGGTGATACTCTCTGAAACATGTTACACTTGTAGTTAAGAACCAACATGAACTAGTATATTAAATTGTCCAGCAATTAGGTAAATATGACTATTTAAGTCAGAAAAACTGTACATGGGCCCCACAGAGTCTATATAATTCATGGGGGACATGGCCTCGTCTCATTATGCGGCTGATAAACAGGACATCGTTCAAAGCCAGCATAAAGTGGAAATCAAACTTGGAACTCAAAACAAATTATATCACAAACCCTACCATATAAACTGTTTTGGGGGCAACCATTTTTCCGTCCCCGGTGGCCGAGTGGTTAGAGCGTGAGGTTTTGGGTTCAATCCCCAGCCGCGACATACCAAAGTCGTAAAAATGGTACTGGTATAGCTTCCTTGCTTAGCGCTTAGCATATAAGGATAGTTCCAGGACTGACTGGCCCGGTGTCAGGATAATGTGACTGGGTGTGGTATATTGCCACATGTCAAGGTTGTGATACTGCAGTGTGGCAGCACTGTATCTGTCTCAGGTTGATATCGTCTCCAAATTACTGAAATACTATCCGTAGGACGTTAAACCCAACAAGCAAATTATTTCACCCCTAGCCGTTTGGATTAATCGGCCTCACCTAAGAAACCCGAGTTATCCTGGACTACTCTAATAGGTTAACCCGAGTTATCCTGGACTAATCTAGTAGGTTAACCCGAGCTATCGAGTTAGCCATATATTCACTTAAGATAACTGGATATCTCGCCTTTTTCAAGTTAGTCAGTTAAATTATGTGGATAACAAGCATTTTTTCACATAATTATCTGGAAAAAGGCATGATATCCAGTTAAAATAAGTGAATATGTGATTGGCAGTAGTGGGCACTAACAGACAGTTTAGTCCTGTTAAGATACCTAAGTAGATAACTTGAAAATTTGCTACTTGCCAGATACTAATTGGATATGTGACAATTTTTCAGAAAAGTTTCAACATAGCTAAGTGGATAAGTGGCTGGCAGAAATATGCCACCATATTAACCCTTTATATCGTCCGTACTTTAAAATGTCTCGCTTTTTATACACAGTCAAGATACACGACCGTGTAATTTTTGTGGACTATACATGTCAAGGGGGTCGAATTACGTACCTTGTCAGCTTTGAACGAGACAAAATTTCGCAACTTGACATACTTGTATTTGCAAGGTTTAAGTACTTGCGCACTAATATTGAAACGTCCCCTAGCAGTTAACAGTATGTCAGAATAATGTGACTGGGTGTGGTATCACGCCACATGTCAATGCTGTAATAATGCAGTGTAGCCTCAAGTAGACATAGTCTCTAAAGGATTGAAATATTGTCGAAGGGACGAAAACCCCAAGAAACAAACAGTATGTCATTGATTTCTCTTAATATGTCAAAGCGTTATGATAAAATACATAACCAGCGTTGGATTAAAATATAAACATTTTAGACCAAAAAGTTTACTTCACAGTAACACTGATAAAACATTTATCTTCACATTCATTTCCGTTTTTAAATAATTCCTCCAGGACAACAAAATGATATATTCATTGATTTAGAGAAAGTACATGTATATATAACGTATATACAGTAATATTAGTTTTCAAAATATTACACCATTTTATTGATTATCTAAACATCGCTGTTTTATGAAATAAACACATTGACCGTTGTATACCACGCTAAAATGTGCTTGCTTGCTTGGGGCCAATGTCTCATAAACAGGTTTCAGGTCATTTTGAGAACATTTTGGCTACATGAAACAGATGTAATGCTGTTTCACTGTGATATTACGCCGGATACAAGTGGCATGATGTCAAATCTAATTTCGTTATTCCGGCATACCACATCCAGTCACATTATTCTGACACCGGGCTGACCAGTCCTGGAAGTACTTTAATATGCTGAGCGTCAAGCAAGGAAATATACCAGGATCAAACACAAGAGAGATAATATCAGAACAATCTTAAACGAACTTGGTGTGTTGCGTCCGGGGATCGAACCCACGACCTCCCGCTAACAGGTTTGGCGGTCGCCGGGACCGATACATTGAATCCGTTATATATAAAATAAACAATAAATTTGCATTCAAGACTTTTTAAACTGGAAATTAACGCAACGCTTTATTAAGACTATCACTCACAAAAATTACATGAATTTGTTACAAACATACCTATATTATAGATATAGAAAGACAATACTTAATATTTCGATCACTTGGGCCCAAATATTATTCAAGAGCTATCTTTTAATGATCTCTTAATGATCTCTATTTTTGCGAAAGACGTTTAATCATTATTTTAATATGACACGCATCGTCTCTCTCAGACTAATTATTCGATGAATTGACAAGCTTTAATTTACTAACAGTGCTTTTTCAAGAAACACATCATTCGGGAAGTATGAAAACGGTTGTTACATAATGCAACTATGTAAAACACTTTTTATTCATGCGTTGGTCCTGGGGAGGGGTGTCTTATCTCTTGAAATATGAAATATTAAGGATATAAGTGCACCTATATTCGAAGCTTTGACCGTGGGTTCCGGCACAATGGATACCCCCCATTTGGTTTACGATTAAATAGGGAAAACCCTGTAGTACTAAAATCTAAGGGTGGAGCGGGGACCCGTATCCCTTGTCCGTACGTCTGGATGCGTTATTGATTTTTTTTTATCATATTGCTATATTACGACATTTTCATAGAAATGCGCACACCGCGTCTCCCTTTGCCTATGTCTCTGAAATGTCTTACATGAATGGGAGTAGTCGGCATATCATTTCGATCAGTAAACGTCGTGTAAACATGACTGCAAATGATATGACTGAACTTCAAACCATAAGGAAGGTATGTTTTCTTTAACCCAAGGGCTTTCAAAGGGCCAGCGTACACTGGATACACGCAGATTGTCTGATGACCAGTGACAAATTTGAGTTTTTACAATGCTGTTATCAAGAAATCGGTGTCTGACACTAAGTTGCCGACGATGAGCCTCGACAATATATTGTGACGGCTTCTCGGTAAATTTGACCGTACCCAAGACCCTGAAACATATCATTATTATGTTTTACCTGCAATTCATTTGTGTTTAATAACATGCAAATACTGTCGAAGCTTAGCTGTTAATGAAATAAGTGTAGAATTTAAGACAAAATCATGTTCTGGTTGTCTTTACATAGACTGTGCGTGATTTTTTTTTAGGAAATCAACTGTCAACTGGTAACATTAAGTCTATATTATAGGACATTTCAACAGAACCGATTTTTATTTTACATCTAAACTTAATGCATTCCACATAGAGCCACGAACGCATAAATCTTACCGAGGAGCTCAAAATCAACATCTAGATCAATCCACTATATAATTATTATCATCATCAACTTCCTCAGCAACAACAGAAATACCATCTTGATCATCATTATCATCACCACCCCCAACAACAACGAAATCATCATCATCATCGTTATTCAGACAATACAACCACTCGGCAACAAGTACGGTAAATGAATAATCAATTGCTTATTTGCGCACTAGATCATTCGTCATAAATTTCAGTATATCGTCGTTTTTTTGTTGTTGTTTTTTGTTTTTTTTTTGTTGTTGTTTTTTTGTTGTTGTTTTTTCATTTAATTGTAAACTCTATTTCTCCAAGCATTAATTTATCTGTTTTAACTTATTGAATGATACATTGTAATGAAAAATTTGAAAAATCTTAAAATGACTGAACTAAGCTACCGTATTTTCAGTCAGAGCAGGAGGCTTTGTAAACATATGGCTCCTGGGACGCCATGGTACATGTATATGTATGCTGGTACGGAATTCATTGTGGGTCATCGCTTATCACATTATACAGTCAAATATTGAATAACACGCCTATTATGGCTTTCAATGTGTCACTCGTTATATAATGCGACTAACCGAATCATTGTATACATCCACGGTGTTTTTATTGTGTTGCTTACAAGAGAATCTAAACGTATATTTTTTATACATGTAAATTGAAATTATAGAAAAATCCGACAACACATTTCTTCAATGTTTGTGAAGCAACATTTTGACTATAAGCTTTTTTCCGTATTCTTCGGTATCAAGAACAAACAAACTATCACCAAGGCGTCATTTAGCCTGCATGACTAAAACATGTCATCTTCAATCTAAATATTTCAAAAATGCATCAGCTGAGTATACCTTATTATAATGAGTGCAATTATAAATTATAAGTAAACTAATAAAACTAAATCATTCTTATTTCAAGAAAACTCATTGACCTCTGAGAATTTAATCAACTCTCTGCTCTGAGAATTCTTTTTCTTTGATGTACACTGACATAAACTACGTAACAATCCTGATCTCCGTTTTCTAAAAACTTATACTCACTAGCCTTTTAGTGAACGATGACAAATACGTTTTAAATCCTGTTCAATTAAGGTAGTCAATCCATCATTTAATCATGACATGATTATAATCATAATCCTTCAAATGCTTAAAAAGACTTCAGTGCAAATGCAAACATCCATTGACTTAGAGTTATAGGCTGTTTTGCTCAAAGTTTATAAAGGCTTACATTTACTATAAAATTCCCATGATCACTTGATGGACCATGATCACAATTTAATGATGGATTGATTTCTTTGAGGTTCCTTGAAGCCCAGGGGTAAATTTGATCATAGTGGCATAAAGCGTCTGGACTCCTCACATATATTATGACAATGATGATAGAATAATTGTTGGTTTCAGGGGAATAAGTGGAATATCCCCCCCCCCCTTTTTTTTATGTAATGCTTTGCTGCGAGGCTTTACACATTGTTAATGAGTTCATCATAAATATTATCCCGTGGAGAGCCCCAGATTCCCAAAGTCGCACGATTTGTTATTCGGTATTAAAATAGTCCAAAAGATTAACAAAGAAGAAAGCTTGTAATCAACATTTCTTTTAAATATTTCTTGAAGAAGTCTTATTGTAGATATTAATATTGATATGTCTTGAAAAATGCGATAGTGTTTTAAGTAGTCCCGTTACAAAACAGTGAAGATGATAAAAATGGTAATATTCTCTGCTTGAAACAGTGAAATTAAACCCTTTTAGTCACTGATATGTCACTATAATCTACCGAAAAACATTCAGTACATACGAGTACATTTTAGAATGCTTTGTTACTGTGTTATTATTTCTTTATAAGTTTGAATATTGGGCATCAATCAACATAGACATATCAGAGGTCTCTTAATGGCTGAATGTTAAAGTCTCCGATTAATTATCACGCAGACCCTCACCACTGTGGGTTCGAATCCCGACGGCGTTAGTCGATGAAGAATGCCAATTGCTTGGCTTACGACAGGTCGTTGGATCTAGATGGGTGAACCTTTACATTCACAGCTGGGCAATCGTAGCAAGACGTCCTAACATGAAAACTGTGATTGACGTTGTCAGGATTCGGCCCTACAGCGGTGCGGGGTTACATGACAGTAAGTCAGTTACTACAGCTACTTGGTCACCAGCAGTCAATTAATAGTACGAGTTACTCCGACCCTCTTTCTCCAATCAACATTTATATTTAATTGGAACATTTTGACAATATGTGTAATCATGAATCGAATGACGCTTTTAACATACTCTTAAACAAACAATCCATGTAACAAAACAATAGTTGCATTCTTGTCTCTGACATATAACTCTTACATGACTAGAATATGAAGTATACATTACGCTATATGTTATGTATTTTATAAAATAAAAGCTTACCTTAATAAGCGAAATATATTCAAGTCGTGTTTAAAATCAATAAAACTACAAACGAGAGGCTATGTTTTCCATAGACGCGGTATGTAATTCGACCAAACATATACCCGGGGTCTTGTGTTCTGAAGACTGCACGCAAGACTTCATATTAACAATATGTGGGGTGGGGTGGTAACACATAGCATCACAAGCACACGTTTAAGATAAACTAGAAATCGTTTGTTTAAGATACTAACCAAGTGGTTCTGTTTGTTTATTTCAAAAGTATTGAATATATAAATTAATAAAAAGAAATAGAATATTGATGCTTAATAATGTAAGTTTTAATACGTGAATCATCATTATCATAAATATATACTTATGTTAAAAAAAGCTTTAATTCTGTTTTTCTTTTTACTTTTATCTTCTTAAGAAGATATTGAGAAAGCATAAATATGGATCTTATTTGATTACGCAACCGTTTACTATCATGCAGATAAAAACAACAGGGAAAGTTTAAGATGATGCTATCCTCAAGAATATTTTTCTCACGTTATTCAATCGATTTTAAAAGTTTTTTACTCTTTATTTAATATCCACTTTTTCGTGAATAAACATACATTCATTGCAATTTGTTCCATATAATTGAAATTGTAAACAGCAAGAAAAAAATAATGTGAAATCCATGAATTTCATCAATTAAATTGATTGAGTTTTACATTTGCAATAAAAGATGGAAACAAAGGCAGAGGTGTAAGCAATTCATGAAAATAATTTCTTATTCCTATGCAATTAACGTTATAAACGTTTTGAAACTTTCAACAATCATTTGCTTTATATATTTGCTTATTTTTACTAATTTAGAAAAAGAAACCGTTAAACATTTAGAAAACATAAAAACCGATAGGTAGATATACATGTATTTGTCGTTTTCCTCAGGTTTGCGGAAAGTCGTAATAGAAAATGCAATAAGTTATCCTTATAGGTTTTCTGGCTCTAGTATAATTATACTTATTCATCGTAAATTCGACTCATTTACTCAAAAACGTATCACAATTCACTATTCAACGCAGACACTCTTTCCTGCAAAAGAACAATCGGATCTTGCTCAACCAACGCAATGACCGCTTTCGTTTCTTTCTTCAAATTAAAAGATTTACATGAATTAGACCTTTTACGAAAAACATGAATAAGTCATCACGTTATGTTACGCGCTAGGGCTTCGGTGTGTGTGCGTGCTTATGTTGAGTTTTAAGGTTCTATGATGGTCGATTGTCTTGGGATGGTCTTGTCCTTGCCGCAGGCTATCAAGTTTCACGGGCCTGGTCACAGGTTAATGCCTCAGGTCACAGGTTAATGCACTTTCATATGCGTGTGCATGTAGACTCTGTCAGCATGTGAATATCACGGCAGTCACTAGATGGTACTATGCTGAAAGTGGACTTCAGGTTTAATAGGGAGGTGATATTTTGTATATTGAATTTGTGTAGGATTCGCCTAATGCTACTTTTACTCAAAGAACAAAATAAGACGTTAAACAATACTAAATTTAATTCTTCACAGGTATATCCTGTGTCTACTTAACAATAAACAATGTGATAAAATGACTCCAATAAATTAACAATTCTACCTCCACTTAGATATACATCTAGAGATCCTTGAAAGTATGCAAAAATACCTTTAAACCACTAAGTGGAAAGCCCTAAATTTACCAATGCATTAAACAAGTCTTTGGCACAATAATGCATACACACATAATACGCATAAACCGGAGTTCTATTTATCTCATAAACTTGTTAAAGTACAGAGTTAAAATCTAGTATACTTTGATACTAAACAAAAATGTGTTGTATGGTTTAAAAGTCACAAAAAGTTACTATTAAAAAAAAAACTAAAGTAAATAATCGTTAACCACGGCACTAAGTAATTAAAGTACCTGACTTTATTATCGGTAACCTTGCCTGAACGGCGTTTAAATAAATTCGAAAGCTCGAAATGCGGAGCCTGAACCTAAAGTCTGAAGTGTGAAGCCTGAAGTCCCCGTGCACAACGGACGCAGGGTATTTATACCAACTGCAGTGCTACCACGGTAGCATGCAGCAAACTGTTGCACTAATGTTGCATTTATGATGAATTTGCACTTAAAACGCTACTTGTATGCGACGTTAATACTGCGCCGATTCAAATGCATCCAAAATGCCGCAAGAGTGCACACACTGCTGCAATAGTGCATAAACGAGTTAAAAATACATAGAACATGAAGGTCATATCCTATAACACAATAAAAATGTATCTTCTTGGTCCATATACCTGGTATGATCGCTTTCTAGGGTTAACAAACTGGGCCATAATGTTTACAAGTACAGTACAGTCAGAAACCATCAATCCAGCATCAGTTCAGTTGCCCCTAGCAACAACCGAGATAGTAAATACAAAATGGCTGCCCACGTGTAAACAGCTAGGCATGAGCAGTTTTAAGACTTATAAATTACAGTGTTCTACCTAATATTAAATGGATTTACTCGGCATAAACCTTAGCAATAACTTAGAGAAGTGAATCAAGCTGGATATGACATTTAAATCACACTGGATATCTAAATACAGACAGTAAGAAATGGATTACATGGCATGTTTACAACGAGGCAAGAGTGCTTGTGTGACACGGAGGTGTAGAGAAAATTCCTGGCGTAATGCATTAATTTGGCTAGTTGAGCTGACATATAAGTCAATCCAACTGTCATAATTTATGTGATTTGCCAGAGAACGCTGCAAATATCACCAGTAACAGATAAATACTGTCAACCCAAAGGTAAGTAAAATATAAGTAAAATCAGTAATGCCTGGGCATTACAGTAATCACTTGAAATTTTCTGGACTTTTTGCGTATGTTCAGGTGCGGCAATATTACTTATTTAAAGTTAATATATCCAATCTTAGGATCTCTTAAATATATTTTGCTTACAAATCAATGTTGTCATAAACAAGTGACACAACATAAATTTCCTAAGGTATGCTTAAGATTGGCATCAATACTCATAACAATGGAGCACGAATACAATTTGAAATGAATGATTTTTATATTTCAACGACGTCAAAATCAAGTGACTAAAGAAAAATATCTTTTTGCGAGGACATGTTCAGCTAACGTTCTATTAATCTAGAAAAAAATATCTTCGAGGATGCGAACAAGTTTGTTTTCACATTTTCAAGTAGGCATTCCATCAAACATGAATATCTGCCATGTTTGATGACGTAATCACTTAAGATTTTCAAGACCTCATGAACGTACATGTACTAAGTTTCGACATTTTTGAAAATTTTAAGTTCAATGGTTTAATTGACGATTTTATATGATTTTGTAAAATAATTATTACTTTAGTATGCATGACGTCATAAACACGTGACAAAACAAACATTTTTTGCAGTATGCATCACTTCAATTTCAACTCTATCAATTCTGAAGATTTAATTAAAGTTAACTCAAAATTCATGATACCAGAGAGAGAGAAATATTTAAAAAGCAACGCTTTTTGTATTTTTGATGACGTCATAACAACGTGGCGTAAAAGAAAATCATTCAGAAAATAGAATGTAAGCCTCTATGCCGATATGCTGTCCAATTTTCATGCTTCTAACGCATCAGGGGGCTTTGTAACATTTAAATTTAATTTTAGGACCAAAGTTCGAAACTCGGTATTGCCATGAAATCTTAATCTTTTAGAATTTGAAAATTCGAATGCCAAGGTGCACATTTACATCCTAAAATACGTCTTCTGTGAAAATATCAAGAAAATCGGACCAAAATTGAAGGCTCTAGTGTGCGGCTAAACTTTTGAAGCTGACGTCAAATCATATATATATGACGTCATATGATGTCAATGAAAATGATTAAATGTATAAAAAGATACTTTTTTATTGCTGCAATTTCAATAAGATTGACTCAAAATGTATGGTGCCAGAGCGAGAGAAATCTTTGAAAAAATAGGATTTTTCCCTTAAATAACGTCATAACCACGTGACTTAAGAGGAAAGCTTTCAAAGAAAAGAAAGTCGACCTATGGGCCGAAAAGCTGTCCAATTTTCATGCTTCTAACTCATCAGTAACCTTTATAACATTAAATAATAGTTTTAGGACCAAAGTTCGAAACTCGATTTTGCCATATTTTTTTTTATTTTTTCGAATTTGAAAGATAAGGTGCACATCTATATCATAACATACATCTTCTGAGAAAATATCAAGATAAAAAAAGACAAAAAAATAAAGGTTCTGGAGCACAAACAAACTTTTGAAGTTGACGTCAAATCTGACGTTATTTGACGTCATTGAAAAATTGAAAATGATTGAATTTAAAATTTTGAACTTTTTTTGTCGAGGCAATTTAATTTTCATGTTGTTCAGATACTGGCAACATACTGAAATTAACTCTTGGATTTTGTTGGAAAATAAGAAAATGACAAATACATGTATCCATTTTTTATGTTTTCTAAAGGTTTAACGAGTTCTTTTTCTAAATCTGTAAAAATAAGCAAATGTAAAAAGCAAATGAATTGTTGAAAGTTTCAAAACGTTTATAGCGTTAATTTAATAGAATTAAGAAATTATTTTCATAATTTTGCTTACACCTCTGCCTTTGTTTCCATCTATTTTTGCAAATGTAAAACTCAATCAATTTAAAGGTTGAAAGTCATGGATGTCAAAGTATTTTTTTTTCTTTTTTACAATTTCAATTATGTGGATCAAATTGCAATGGATATTTGTTAAATCATATGCTTCCGAAGAAAAAGGTTTTAAATTAAGCATAAATAAATTAAAATCGATTGAATAACGTAAGAAAAATATTCTTGAGGATATTATTATCTTTAAATTTTCCTGTTTGCTTTTTTTAGCTTGTTTTGTTTAAAGCTTAATTTTAAACATAAGTATATATTTATGATAATGTTGATTTACGTATTAAATCTTACATTATTATGCATCATTTTTCCATTTCTTTGTATTAACTTATATATTCAATACCTTTGAAATAAGCAAACGGAAAGCCGCTTCGTATCTTAAACAAACGAATTATAGTTTAATTATTTCACTAGCGTATATAACATTCAACATTTATCTTTTTTGGTGTAATACGTATACGAGGAGACCTGATCAAATACAACTAACAGTTGCTTATTGGGTGACTAATTATATCACATATTGTGTGACTTGTATGCCCGTTGAGCCGGGTGCTTTTATCTAATGAATGTATATTGAGATCATCTTATCTAATACAGAGTTTTACATCCATAGGAAGCATACATTTTGCTTGTGATTCAAATTTTGTAAGTTGTAATTTTGTCAGTACCAATGTTTTCTGCCGGTCTCATTGTCCGAGTGGTTTGGGCTTCTATTCCGTGACCGGGATATATCTGTGGTATATAAGACTTGAGCTTGGCATACACTATATTTACGTACTATAAGTGCTTCATAGTGGCACTACCATAATAGTGATGTACTGTATAAAAAGTTCCACAGTGACGTCATGCCATATTTAAATAGTATAATGCTTATAGGCACTACCATAATAGTGTTGTACCATATATAGGGCTCCAAAGTGACGTCATGCCATATTTATATAGTATAATGGCTTCATAGTGACACTACCATGATAGTGTTTAGATAAGCTTCATAGTGACACTACAATAATAGTTTCATTGGTGTCCCTGGCTCCCCCGCAATTACGGTCTTTTAATATTCGTTCATTCATTCGTCGTATTCAATGTTGGGAAATATTGAGACTCTGGTCCCGTCCTTAACCATCAGCCTCTACTGTGTTTTAGTAATCATAATGTTGATATTTACTGGGTGGGGGTTGTTGTTTAGTTGTTGCTGTTGCTGTCCGCTTCGTTTATAATGCTTTCATTAATTCAGTGAACTTAGCTAAAATTCTCCTATATTTTAAATCATCTAATATACTCAAATATGGTGTACGCTCAAAAACAGTTTTAAATTCGCAGTATAGATACAGTGAGGAACTATTCCTAATGCCTTCTCTCCACTGAGTGAAATATATATATATATATATATATATATATATATATATATATATATATATATATAATATATATCTTAATCTAGTCCTAAGTAATAATAAAATATCCACCGATTCAGGAAACCACCACACATCTGTAAAACCATTATTTTGTAATAAATCTCTAACTTTAGACGACCAATTTACTTTACTATCATTCTCTTTCAGTGTTTTTCATTGATCTAACAATGTGTAGTACATGTACAATATGCAATTTTAGGAAATATTTATTTATTCTAACATGTCTTTCAATAATAAGTGGAAATCGTCCAAGTTCGCCATATACAGCTAATGAATTTGTAGATCGCTTTACGTTTAAAACATAACTTTCTGTGAACTCTTTCTATTAAATCAGCTTTACTGAACCCCCAAACTTCTGAACTGTAATTCAAAATAGAGAGAACATACGCATCAAACAAATTAAACATAATATTAACCGGCACCTGTGTTTCTCTTAATAATGATTTTAACGAATTTAAAGAGCGTATTGCTTTACCAGCAAGAGTATTTGTGGTTTCATAAAGGACCCCCCGTTTGAAAATGCAATACCCAGGTAGTTAAAATTACTCACCACCTCTAGCTCGTGTCATTTTGCCCTACGGCCCCTCCTTTTTTAAAGATCATTATTTTAGTTTTTCCAACATTTGCTAATATTTAATAGGAATGGAAGAATATATAACCACCTAGTTGAAGAATTTAAGTATTACTTAACGCTAGATATTGTTGGTGGAATTCGAGCCAGACGTACGATAAGGCCTCTATGATAACATCTGTATAAAGTTTAAAAAACATATCTCATTCTGTGTTAAGTACTATCGTGTGTTTGTTTGCATCAGTTTAACTTCCAACTGACAGTATTTAAGTCCGTTTGGAGAGAGAAAGAGAGAGAGAGAGAGAGGACAGAGAATGGGAGGGGGGAATGAGGGAGAGAGAGAGGGAGAGAGATGGGGGAGAGAGGTGGAGGAGAGAAAGAGAGATGTGGGATTGAGAGAGAGAGGGGGGGTGGATAGGAGAGAGAGGGTGAGAGGGAGAAAGGTAAATATCTGACCGACACAGTGATTCATTGCCGGAAATAGATTTCTCTCCCTGTACGGATTCTCTCAAGCAAATAGTATAAGTGGCTTTAGATGGTTGCAAATTAAGTTTTAATAAACAATACACTCAGACAGCAAATTTATACATACGAAAAGAGCATACATCTTGATATCATCCTGTTCTTGTAAAGGGATTTCCAATGAAAAGAAAAGGCTATGTGTGGGTATTTAGCATTTAAATGGATATATTATTCATTTGCAACCTTATACATACATTTGGAAAAGCCTATATGTTCTAGATATGATGTTTCAATAAGAGTACAGTTCACCTTTCCAGCGTTTATACATACGCAATCATGAAAAGTTTAACCCTTTCCCTCATAGAGGACACCATGAAAAGACCTATGCGAACAGCATAAAACCATATCAGCCTGCGAGTAACTCGCAGGCTGATCAGGTTTTATGCTGTTCGCTGCTCTCAGTGGTCTGGAAATGAGGATTTTTTATTTAAATTTGGTAAGGTTTAACTGTGGTTTTCTACAGATCAGGCTTTATGTGGTACCTATTGAGTGTGTCAAAATGAGTCTATATGAGGGAAAGGGTTAAGAAAATTCTCTGCGCTAGTTTTAATTTTCCTTCTTTGTATATATAGTAAAACTGTTACTGTAGGCTTTGTCTTGAATTGACATGATATCCATAAGGGTACATGATTTTGTTTGTGATGCTATTTGGGACAATAATTCTGGTTCACTCAAAAGAACGCATAGTTTTGTTTGTGATGCCATTTTCGAACAATTATTCTGATTAAATCAAAAGAACGCATGGCTTTGTTTGTGATGCTATTTGGGGAGCAATAATTCTGATTTCCTCAAAAGAACGCATGGTTTTGTTTGTGATACCATTTGCGAACAATTATTCTGATTTACTCAAAAGAACTCATGGTATTGTGTGTGATGCTATTTGGGGAGCAATATTCTGATTCACTCAAAAGAATGCATGGTTTTGTTTGTGATGCCATTTGGGAACAATAATTCTGATTCACTCAAAAGAACGCATGGTTTTGTTTTTAATCTATTTTGGGGTCAAATGACCTAGCCATGAATGGAAAAGCGGGGTTAAATGTTTTACTTCCTAAATCTAGAAAGATGCACGTTTGTACGTGTACCGTCTTTGTTGTCTCTCAAACTCTACAATCTTACGCAACGTTTTAAATTTATTCTCGTGTGACTACAACATAGACACTTCTGACATTGCTGATTTACTTTCAAACTGATTTCTTCCCTTCAATGTATTGATTCCAGTATTCACTTATTTGATTGTTAATAACTGAACCTGTGATGGCCAGGAATATTTACCTCTTGCAAGAATCTAACCCCTCGGCTATTCTCTAAATACGGCGCTGATATTTATATATTAAAAGATGATTTGGGAAATAACGATGATGACTGTTGTTGTTGTGTTGATATGTTTTGTTGTGATGATGATGATGATGTTGTTGTTGATGATGATGATATTGTTGTTGTTGTTGTTGTTGATGATGATGATGATGATGATAATGTTGTTGTTGTTGTTGATGATGATGATGATGATGATGATGATGATGAGATGATGATGATATTTGAAACAGTTAAACCAATGCCTTCCAGCTGGCTTGCGGTAGGTTGGTGGTTCTACCCGGACGCCTCCGTGCATTCGGGATCTTCCTCCACCTGTAATTAGCTGGACGTCGCTATATGACTGAAATACTGTCGAAGCGACGGTAAACTCAAATGGTCAAGTCAAGTCAAACCAATACGCAGCTACTTTACCTGACTTACACACATCACAAGTCTATTATTTAGTCACCTGGTGTTATACTACACCTTAACACTGTCCATACAGTGACACTTAGGCGTGTCTTGTTACAGCTCAATTATCACCAAAATAATGTGTCGGTTCATATTTACACAACGGCTTTATAATAGTACCAGTTACTTTTTATGCCGCAATTTGGAACTGATCTACGAGGCGGATGTCTAAGGCATGTAGCTACCGGACCGTCGTTTGAATGTACATAGTCTTATGTACATCTCAGAAACGGGTTCAAAAGATTTTCGTTTATTTTGTTGAGTTTAACATCCCACCGACAGTTGTTCATGCATATGGAGACTAGATGTATGTCAACGTGAGACAGATAATTTAAGTGCTGCCACGCTGCAGTATCACACCGTAGACAAATGACATGATACCACACCCAGTCACATGATTCTGACACCGGGTCGACCAGTCCTGGGACTACTCTGTATATATGCTGAGCGCCATGCAGATATAGATTCACATGACGTGTCATAGAGTAATATGACATGGGTATTATGTAAACATGACATGACATGTGTATTATGTAAACATGACATGACATGGGTATTATGTAAACATGACATGACATGGGTATTATGTAAACATGACATGACATGGGTATTATGTAAACATGACATGACATGGGTATTATGTAAACATGACATGACATGGGTATTATGTAAACATGACATGACATGACATGGGTATTATGTAAACATGACATGACATGGGTATTATGTAAACATGACATGACATGACATGGGTATTATGTAAACATGACATGACATGACATGGGTATTATGTAAACATGACATGACATGGGTATTATGTAAACATGACATGACATGACATGGGTATTATGTAAACATGACATGACATGGGTATTATGTAAACATGACATGTGTATTATGTAAACATGACATGACATGTGTATTATGTAAACATGACATGACATGACATGGGTATTATGTAAACATGACATGACATGGGTATTATGTAAACATGACATGACATGGGTATTATGTAAACATGATATGACATGACATGTGTATTATGTAAACATGACATGACATGGGTATTATGTAAACATGACATGACATAGGTATTATGTAAACATGACATGACATGGGTATTATGTAAACATGACATGACATGTGTGTTATGTAAACATGACATGACAAGTATGTAATCAAAACATGACATGTGTATTATGTAACCAACCATGACATGACATGGGTATTATGTAAACATGACATGACATGGGTATTATGTAAACATGACATGACATGGGTATTATGTAAACATGACATGACATGGGTATTATGTAAACATGACATGACATGACATGGGTATTATGTAAACATGACATGACATGGGTATTATGTAAACATGACATGACATGGGTATTATGTAAACATGACATGACATGGGTATTATGTAAACATGACATGGGTATTATGTAAACATGACATGACATGGGTATTATGTAAACATGACATGACATGGGTATTATGTAAACATGACATGACATGGGTATTATGTAAACATGACATGACATGGGTATTATGTAAACATGACATGACATGGGTATTATGTAAACATAAAAGCATGCAATATTAGTAACCATTTCAACGAAATTTTCACCTTAATTCATCTCGATACAAATATGAATGCATAATCTTTGATAGGATTAATTATTTGAATTATCATATTGTTCATTACTGTGTACAACGTATACTGTTACCTTTGAGATACAAACCCACGCGGGTCGGTGCTGTGGTGGACAGAATCGCTACCACTGCATCATTTTAGAGCTTTATTGTAAACTGATTAAGTACACTCATAGCGGTGTCATTTTTCATTTATTAAGCTATTTATTTTCGTTAGTAAAATAATATACGTTACTCCATAGTTAAATTACTTGTTTAAGTATTTGTGTTTGTTAAGATTTCTAGAAGTAAAATGAATTTAAAAAAAACAAAAAAACGCTTCGTCAAGTTTTTATTTTGCTCAGCTTTGAAGAATAGAATACCAAAATTAGACCAAGTGATATGCATTAACTAGAAATACAAAGGAATGGAATTATTCAAAATTATAAAATCTAAAAAATAGAAAAATAGAAACAGCTTAAAAACTATCCAAAATATATTACAAGTAAGAAACGTGACAGAATTCAGTTTGTCCCACAGTAAGCGCCTTCACAATGCAGATCGAATTTCGCTTAGTGCGAATTTATCCGGCCGTTACTGTTGTACATTTCAGGACTCAAACAAAACATACTATCTCGTGCGTGGTATTTCCCCTACTGACCTCTTTTCTTTTTAAACCGATTCGGTCCTAATGTTCGACTTTCTTAAACTTTCTTACTGATCAACCTTCTCCTCCACAGTACCATTTTATCTTCATTTTTCCTTCCTTTCTTTCCTCCTTTCCATGATAGGTTTTTTCTCAAACAATACCCAGTTACTTATTGTGCTCTCTTTCTTAAAGAATATCCCAGCATGTCCTTCTCTAATACCAATTCACCGCCTACTTCTTGCTATACGGGTGTGTACTCATTTATTCAAATAATAGTTATTTACTATACTGGCGGGGGGTGGGAGCAGTATCTGTGGACGAGTCAATCTCCACGCAGTTACGAGCAGTCGCCATGATTTGCTTATAACATCGTCAAATATAACATGTTATATATATATATATATATATATATATATATATATATATATATATATAATATGTTGGAAAAAAACGGTTTCCTTACTGATACTATGACGATCTTTGAGTAAGTGCACAGCGTTATATTTGACGATATTATAAGCAAATCAGGGATGATACTGATTAAACTTTTTTTTGTTTTACATCGATTACGAAACAAGTTCTTACAACTTATATCAATCACTCTCGAAGGCTCTGGTGGCGGCGTATGTGGTCATTATAGAGGGAGAAAACCGGATAGCCCTGAGAAAACCCACGTGTCTGGACAGGTGACCACTGTACCCGCTCACGTACGTGACGAGGAATCGAACGGGACGCATTGGTGAGAAGCGAAGCGCGTTACCGCTACGTTGTCCAGTCACCCTGAGTTTAAAAGAATGCAATCATACATTAAGTAGGTAATTTTGGAAAAAAACTTTTCCTGTACCGTATACCTTTTTTGTTATAACTGAATACTTGTTTTCACATAATAAGTATTTATTTTCGCATGAATTATCTGTCATTAATAACCAAGTCACTTTTTTCACGTCGGTCGTACGGTCTGAAATCTCTACTGCCAATAGCAATTTAAGGGCCGCCGCAGAATTTCCAAAGTCACATGCTATAGCAGTCACATATGTTAGGGTAGCTGCATAGCGTATTTTGAATTTGTGATGACAGAACATCACTCTAGGCCTTCCATTCGACCTTTAAATGAAGACTCGCGGTCGCCATACGGCGTATCTGAGGCGGCCGTAGGTTGACCATACTCTTGTGACAGCAAACACGGTCGCATTACGGCGTCCCTGTGGGGCCGTGAAGTGACCATATAAGTTTGTGACATTGCAGACATATAATTAAACTAAGGTTTTAAGGTATTAAGAATTACACACGTAAATACACTAGACACTTAATTGTAAAGTTTTACTAATTTTTACCACCTGTTGCATGAGTTATGTTTTTTTTTTATTGTAAACCCCTTTGTACTGCTTGGCATCGAAAAGAAGGAATATAAGTTCAAACAAGTTCATTTTTGTTACGAAATACGAAAATGATAAAGGAAATATTTACAAAACATTTCTATATATTATACAGAAACAAGATTGAGAAGATGAAAAAAAAGCATTTGTCATGTCTTTTACATTCTCGTGGCTAAAAATGAATTTGATTTTAGTACTGTTTAGAAACAAACTGAATCTTAAAACGCGTACCGTCTGTAACATATTATAAGTGCACTCATGGATTTCCTTCAAAATGTGCAGAATTGTATTAATGTAATACAGAACTTTTTCCATGGCGTTTAAAAATGATATTACGGACCTTTAGACTTCTATAGGGCGCTCGTGAATTTTTTGGGATCCGCATATAATTTGAACTCATAAGAACAGCACCACGGCAAGCGCAAGGCTAACATGCGCCCGACAAATGGTCGCCGTGAATCGCCGTCGGCCTGGCTACGGCGAGTCGAAATTGCTACGGCGACCGTAGGGCTATAATTCTACGTCGACCCCCAAGGCCTCTAAACTTTAAGGATAAGTCCTAAGGAGACCGCGCTGTCACCGCAGATTTTCTGCGGCTGCCGCAGGTATCTCTCGTTTTTGAATGCGTAAGGCTGTCGTATTCTTGCTGTAGAGCAAATGTGACATAATATAACGCTCTAAGAATATCGTTCAGCACGACACCCCGTTTTTTAAATTCTGAACTTTTGTTTGCATATATTCGAGATTCGTCTTAGTTTCATAACAAGCTTAATTTAACTGATCTTTCTTAGTTTTTCGCTGAAGTGTAATTGGTATGTTACATGCGTATTACATGTATACTGTAATTTTGTAATTATGTAACAATTATAAGATAAGATTACTGTTAAATTCTCGCAGACCTCGTCACATGAACACTTTGTGACCTTTCAGCATTTGCCCAATTTTACTCAAGAGACCCTTGTAAGTTTGATTTATCGTTCGACACTGATGACTGGTCTGATGTGAAAGGAACATCAAATCCTTTGTCAAAATTCACCTTTTGATTCAGTTTCAACGAATGTCTACGGTTTCTTGAAATGGTACGTTTTGGAGTTTCTACTACATAGGACCTCGGTCGTGAATGGTTGCTCAGTGTTCATATCTTTCATGTACACCCCGTCTCCTTTCATCAGAGAGGAAAGGTAATAAGTGCGTTTCGACCGGCCAACTTTTTTCTTTTTGTTTTAACATTAGGGAATTAATCTGTCTTGGTTCAAAGCTTATGCGATGATTGAAAAAGTGTACTTTTTATACATCGCATTAATTTAACAGACGTTCCACAGTCTGCATCTCGCGACCTGCTTCTGAATTTCCCATGGGGTTCTTTAGGCTGGAGGTTACGTGTTTGATACCGTAATCAGAATAAAACTTGTGGAAAGTATATCAGGGTTATTGAAAACCCCCATCTGTGAATATGGTAGCGCGATACTATTGATTTGAAATGCCCCACAACTGTAATGGACGACAGCGCACTGAGTTTGGTTTGGCTAATTCGGTATAGCGCGAATAGTCATTTATCACAAGCAGATATGTTGAACCGTGCCAGGGAAAAACAATCTGAAATTAATTTGTATATCAGGATAACCGAACACAGTCAAGGATATATGGTTTTATTCCAAATGATACAAGCACACTGTAGCATGAGTAAATACTAAATAGAGATAAATATTACATAATACAGTAACAGCAATTCATGTTATAGATAACGCTTAAGCATATCGTTGTTGTCTCCCTTAACACGACAATAATTGCTGGTCATTGCTACCAAAGGAGATTTTTTTTCTTATGATATAAGTTTAAGCAAATGTGGTATTTATGAATTATACAAGCTACCTAGAACGAGAGAGCACCTTTTAGCCGTTAATGACAGGCAATATATAATGCCCCTTTGATCGCAATATTCCTATACATCACATCGACAGTATTTCGGTATCGACATGTACGAGAACACCCGTTAGATATTTTTGATAAAATGGTTATTGTTTGCTCGCATCTACATAGAGAATAACATGTTACTGTGTAATCAGACGAGGTTGGGAGAATCATAAATGCCGAGGCTCTGATAACACAGTAGCATATCATTCTATTTATCTTACATGAAAATAAATCACAGTAGGGACTTATTCTGTTTGCAACAGTCTAAAATACGTGCATAACAGCGTATGTATGCAATAATGGGCAGAACAAAAACCGGTGTTTACACAAAATAGTTCTTTATTTTTACTATTTATTTCTCAATCGTTTAGAATACGATGTTTTTATGAACCTTTTAGCAATAAAATTAACTGTACTACTGATAGTTACACGGTTAAATTAACATCTATAACAATTTATTATCGCCGGCCCAGGGCGTCAATATTATACTATCGAGCAAGAAAGCAACTTTTACTCCCGCACCGCTGACGTAATAGAATAATACGTTCCTTCTCAGCCAGTCGCAGAAAGAAAAACAGATCAGATTACCGGGAACCAGCTCTAGGGAAACTGCTTTGTACGCCAGGAAATCTGGACTGTGTTAAAGGCTACCGGAAGTATATGTTGCTAGACTGGAAGTCGCATAATTGGGTAGATTCGATTAGAGTACCTCCCTTTGTTCCTTGCATTCCCTATTCCACTTCTCAATTTTACGCAGCTTGTAATTTTCTCATCGACATGGAGCAGCTTTATAGCTTTTTTCTAGAAAACTATGAATACATTCTGTTCAAAACAAGACTACAGCTAGGTGCATAAAAAGGAAATGTCACTTATGTCGCTTATATCTAAGCACAAGTAATTGTATGTACAACAGTTATAAATTTAGCTTCCAGTTTCACAAGAATGGGGAATCAGAATATTTCTAATATCAGCTTTGAGAACTTCAGGTACTTCGACATATAATTTCCCTTTACGTCATTAACTTTCTGTTCACTTGGCTAACGGCGACTTTTAGCTTTTTGGAATGCTTATACTTGTACACTTGATATATGTAGAGAGATGGCCCCGTTGTTCTAAAAAAATGACTGATAAAGGCTAAGTTAAGACAAGTTTGTTTGTTTTTTGTTTTTTTAGTTAAGCGTCTAAGTTAAATACAGGCGGGGATAAATACCTCTAACGCACGGAGGCACCAGGGTAAACCACTGAACTTCATTCATAAAAAAATAGTAACTGAAATACTATGTACGTCTTTCAAAAACGAAATGAGTATTGTATACATATTCTCACTAAACTTGGTAAAATATAATTTTGTGATTGAATGTATTATTTTTATTAAAGGAATACGCTCGGCTGATAACAACTGGGTTTTAATTGAAAGATATTGATGTAAATAAACCAATTTAATTACTCATTTCATTGAATCAATCGTAATAAGAAAGAAATTGCAAGTTAAAGACGTCTATTTACACCAATTTGCTCCGAGACATGGGCGCAGACATTGTTTACGTCTCGTGGTCTCGCGAGACTTTTTTACAACAATCGTGACGTCACAGACACACTTCCGGTTGCGTACATACATTGAAATATAGAAGGGAATTACGTGTGTTGTGGAGAAATTTTACCCCCAAAAAGAAACAGGAAGGCAAAAAGTATGAATATGATGAAAATATATTATTAAAAGATTAAACTATGATCATTTTATTGTTTTCTTACTCGTGAGTGAGAGAGTCTGGAGCCCTCGTCCTATGACATCTGTATGCCAGAATGGTAATGAATGCAACTTCTAAAACAGAATCATTCAGAACTAAGGTGTGAAAGTCCGTATGGTCCGTAATGCACGTAAGTTCATCAACATACATTTTCCATATTGGATGGCATCATAACACAGTTATCACACAGACAAAAGTCCTCAGCACATAAATATTCCTCCTCCCGTACGTCATTGTCTTGAAGCAGTTGCAGCTCTTCCTCAGTATATTCGGGCTCAAAGTCGTAAGGAACTATACACTCCATTTTAAGAAATATCTCAAAAACTTTATTAAACTTCCTGCTATAGTGATCGAACCATAACTAAAGTCAATACCCCTTGTCACGAAATCATTTATGCACATTCTCACAAACATCGCTATTTTAATTGCGCAAATCATTATAGCAATTTCCAACAATTTTTAAACACTTTTTTAATCAAACATATAAATATATAAAAGGGGCGGTATCATGTAAGTAGAAATCTAATTGCAATGACGGTTACTGTGAAATACTATAGAGACGAATCAAAGGGACACCGTGTTGTAATTATGATTAACACACCTAATTGCTCGCAATTTAGCAAAATAATGTAAATTATGCTAACTACTTTCTGTATATCACACTAACATGAGCTCATTGCCATACGATACTTTTACTTATATAGTTTCAAGTTTCAAGTTTCAAGTTTTTTATTTTTAAATTCCAGAAGGCCATAGACCCATGTGGCAATTTTACATGATGGCAGGTATATATATATTTATTTAAACAGACTTTTTCCGTAAAATAGCATAATATAGATTATTATAATATAAAACGTGGATTCAACACTTTTCTTTCATATTTATATAATGCATTTAGTATGTTTGTGGTGATGATTATACTCTACATGTCCGTTTCAGTAAAACGTGCACATCAATTGTCTGTTGACATGGTGACTCGGTCGCACGCTTCGTTTTATGGCCGTGTTTTATGGCCCTGAGGTGCAATTTTATATGACGCTTATTCTGTTACAAAGGCTTGCCAGTGATTTCTTATCCAATCAGTTTAACACCACACAACTTTTCAATAACCGCAGTTGCAAGCACTTCACGGTAAAAATGACAAAGATGTATTATAGAAATAAAAAAAATATCGCGGATCAAATTGGTTTAAATAGATGTCTTTAACTTACAATTTCTTTCTTATTACGATTGATTCAATGAAATGAGAAATTTAATTGGTTTATTTACATCAATATCTTTCAATTGAAACCTAGTTGTAATCAGCCGAGCGTATTCCTTTAATGCTTTTATCACAACCCCTATTAATCGCACTCATCGATCGGGATATGGTTCAATGGGTATTTGTGACGTCACAGAAAGGTAAACATGAACAAAGATGGCGGCGGCCATAGCCGATCGAAATCACAAACTTTAAACAGCTATATCTTCACAAATATAGCGTGTATAAAAATGAAAGTCATGTCAAAGTGATCTACACTAAAAGGTTTGTTGATGGTTAAATTTTCATTTCAGCCGAGCGTATTCCTTTAGAAATATATTCTAGAAACAGGATTATGCCGAAGGTTTGCAACTGTCAACTAAAAGTATATGTATATTCAAACGTAAATGTTAAGAAATAAGAACTATATGTGAATTTTGAATACTTTACACATGGCTTAATAAAATAATACTAAGTTAATCCTGTTGTCGATGTAATATGACAAACATGCATTTCTTTAAATGTGTAGTATAACTAGCCGAAACTAGGATATAATTACATGTACTTTACGTAACTAAATTTAAAAGTGAACATATAATTGTATTATGGGAAAAGTTTCTAGAAGTTAAATGATTAATTATTAAGGTAGTCCGCCCATCATTAAGGCATAGGCATGGTCCGTCAAATGTTTAAAAAGACCTCAGTGTGATACAAGCATCCATTGACTTGGAGTTATAGGCCGTTTTGCTCTAAGTCTGTCAGAGCTTGCATTTACCATAAAGTTCCCATGATCACTTGATGGACCATGATCACAATTTAATGATTTGATTACCTTAATATCATTATTATTACATACTGAGTATGTGAATGATTATACAACTTGTACATGCATTTTACACTGTGAAACAATTTGGAACATATGAATATTCAGGGTGCATGATTTGCATGGCAATATATATTTTGTGGTGCATGCTTTGCATAAAAATGATATATTTTGTGATGCATAATTTGCATGACAATGATATATTCTGTGGTGCATGATTTCCATGACAATGATGTATTTTGAGGTGCATGATTTGCACGACAATGTTGATTTTGAGGTGCATGATTTCATGACAATTATGTATTTTGAGGTGCATGATTTGCATGACAATGTTGATTTTGAGGTGCATGATTTGCATGACAATTATGTATTCTGAAGTGTATGATTTGCATGACAATGATGTATTCTGAAGTGCAAGATTTGCCTGACAATTATGTATCCTGTGGTGCATGATTTGCACGACAATGATGTATTTTGAGGTGCATGATTTGCATGACAATGATGTATTCTGAAGTGTATGATTTGCATGACAATGATGTATTCTGAAGTGCATGATTTGCCTGACAATTATGTATCCTGTGGTGCATGATTTGCATGACAATGATGTATTCTGAAGTGCATGATTTGCATGACAATGATGTATTCTGAAGTGCATGATTTGCAT
The DNA here is from genome assembly GCA_021229015.1 of Solen grandis. NCBI lineage: Eukaryota > Metazoa > Mollusca > Bivalvia > Adapedonta > Solenidae > Solen > Solen grandis. Next base: position 44,274,873 of record CM037783.1, on the reverse strand, counting down.
GACAATGATGTATTCTGAAGTGCATGATTTGCATGACAATGATGTATTCTGAAGTGCATGATTTGCATGACAATGATGTATTCTGAAGTGCATGATTTGCATGACAATGATGTATTCTGAAGTGCATGATTTGCCTGACAGTGATGTATTCTGTGGTGCATGATTTGCATGACAATGATGTATTCTGAAGTGCATGATTTGCCTGACAGTGATGTATTCTGAGATGCATGATTTGCATGACAATGATGTATTCTGAAGTGTATGATTTGCATGACAATGATGTATTCTGAAGTGCATGATTTGCCTGACAATTATGTATCCTGTGGTGCATGATTTGCATGACAATGATGTATTTTGAAGTGTATGATTTGCATGACAATGATGTATTCTAAAGTGTATGATTTGCATAACAATGATATATTCTGAACTGCATGATTTGCCTGACAATTATGTATCCTGTGGTGCATTATTTGCATGCCAATGATATATTTTGGTGTGCATGATTTGTATGACCATTATATATTCTGTGATTCATGATTTGCATGACAACAGTATACA
>CM037783.1:44224215-44274215 GCA_021229015.1 Solen grandis | reverse complement strand
CACCGCGTCGGTTCTAGTCCCGGCAGGGTCATTAGGATTTTCATGGCTTGCGGTAGGTCGGTGGTTCTATCCGGATGACGGTAAAAAAAAATATCAATCAATCAATCAATCAATCAATCAATCAATCAATCAATCAATCAATCAATCAATCGAATGATCAATCAATCATTCATGATCGTACACGTATTTTAACGAGAGCTTCTCGTGATTTGCTCTCATTAATACTTATACCGGAGTTGTTGGTGACCATATAAATGTATTTATAAAAAAACAGGGATGATACATCTTTGTTATATCACACAAGGTATGAAATTATCCCCCCCCCCCAACAACGCCTTTATGTTATCTGGCTAAAATTTCACCAACATTTCTCAGCGCTAAGTATAATTAGATAAGGTAGAAACGGATTTCAGAATATCCTGGTTGACGAAACATTCCAGTACATGATTATGTTGATATAAATTTTCCCAAAATAACTAACGATATTTGTTCTGAAATGAAATATTCCTGTCATTTTATTAGACAAACAAGAATGAAGGGATGACTTGACTATTTGAGTTTACCGTCGCTTCGATTGTATTTTCAGTCATATAGCGACGTCCAGCTAATTACAAGTGGTGGAAGCAAGCAGATAACTCAAATAATGGCAAACAACATCTCATAAGTTTTCAAAATAAATGTCCGGTACGTTTTCCCTGTCACTGTACAAAATTTGTAGAAATTCGATGCGACAAATTTCATATTATGATCACTCATGCAAATAAATATAAATTTTCCTCAAACTATCTTCACTTTATATATATATATATTAATAAGAAATAAAATAAGGTATCAGTAAGATTAATTTTGAGTTATCTGCCCTTGAATATGACCTAAAAGTGCTAAAATATCACATTCAGGGGCAGATAACTCAAAAAGTAGGACGGTGACCCCCATTTTTTTCACAAAAATGTTTCTTTTATGATTCTCTATAATCATGCAAAGTTTAAATAAGGTCTATTGAACAGTTAAAACTGTCCTTCTTTGTCTTTAAAGAAAATGTAGCAAACTGTCAAATACGCCCTTAAGTGTGTCCTAACTTACTAAGAGGTTTAAGGATTTTATTGTACCTCTCAGTCACGCTGTCGTTTGCTCCACATTTTCAACCAATGAAACAGCTCTTTTTCAGTCCGCTCCAACCGTAAAGGAAGAAAGTCAATTAGAGGGCAAACACGCGCCATTTAGTTGCACATCAATATACATTATACAATGTATTGTCTGGTAATATGGACCTGAGACTGATTAATCTCCGTGGTGTTCTTCGTTAGTTTTTGTGTGAATTATTACGATCCAAACATGTATTTTAATGGTAGTATGGTTTGCAATGTTTTAGACACTTCAAAACAAGCCCGGATGGCCCAGTGGTAACTTCAGCGGTCTTGTTTTCAGGAAGTGGCATTTTCGAAACCTTAAAGAGGATAAACAATTTTTTTTAAATTTGTAATTCTTCTCGCCTATCATGTTTGCTTTTAAATATTTGCAGTGTGAGTGGATGGGCGAATAATTTGTTGAATTATTGTTTAGAATATTTTTACGCAGTATGTTTAATCCTGTATGCAGTTAGTCAAGACCAGCTAAACAATTCAGTAATAAGTTCGATAAAATTGTGCGTGATTTGCATGTGGTATATTATTAAATTCATTGAAAAATATGTATGGTCTGTATTAGATTCGAGCACACAACCTTCAGTATCGAATTTTAGCACATTACCATTGAGGCTAGCAGGGTCCATGATACACATGTGCTTCTAAGTAATACATATACTTTAAAGTCCGTATGTTTACCTAGGAAACCGAAATTTACCGAAGAAATGTCACTGAATATATAGATGTCTCAGGTTAATATCGCCAGACTATACCTTGTCTCATTGTTTGATCAAGATTGCTAAGGGAATAAGAAAAGTCGCATTTAACATTATCCTTGTTATTCAAGAGTAATAACTCCAGTTAAAACTTGGCCCAGCTAATATATCATTTAAATTTGTAATTGATATTTTATATCTGTAATGCTGATGCTAGAGTTTCAACGCAGCGAAATCTTATATTTTTGTAAGTCCATTTGCCATAATTTACACAGCTATAATCGATTTTTTTTTGTTTTCCTCCTGATAGTTTTTTTTTGTCGTCTGTCACTATCAGGAAGATATAGTTCTACCTCGATGTGACGTCACAGAAGATATGTGGTGTGATACCGCACTCAGTTCCGGTATAATGGAATTGAACCAATAAGTCCTGAAACTGAGTCATCAAGTCATTCATATATCGGTCCAACCAGTAATGGTCTAATGGAATTACCATGATACCCTGAGTGCTAAGCTAGTTAAATATGTCAGCACCGTCTTTAAAGACCAGTGTATGTCGCAGCTGAGGATCAAACACGGCCGTCGGTTACGAGGCGGGCGGCCACCGGGATGTTTCAAATAGGTGCATCTATTGATTCATGTTGCGGGGTCATAAATAGGAGATCAGAAACATATTTCAGTCAAAGATTTTATTCAGAAATAAAACATATGTATGTAAAGCAGATAGGAAACTTGAAAAATTCTTGAAAAACATTTAGTAATGCTTATTTGGCTTGGAACTTTGGCATATGGACAGTAATAACGTTTGACGTAATGAAAACTGACGAAAGGCACTGTACACGATGATTGCTTTTTGGAATAAATTTGAATATAAAACCAAAGACGAAGTATAAATAAACCAAAAATTTTGTTCAAACAATCTTTGTTTCAACTTTTAGATTCCATTGTAGGGTCAATGAATTATATTATTTTTCGGTTTTATGGGGCTACTAAAATATTGAATACAGAAAGAATTCATCTTAAAATTTGGAACAGTGTTTTGAAATGTAACAACAACAATAACAACAACAAACCAACAAAAAACCCACAAAGTAAAACAAAAACAACAACAAAACCAACAAGATGGGGCTACTAAAATATTGAATATTGAAAGAATTCATCTTAAAATTTGGAACAGTGTTTTGAAATGTAACAACAACAATAACAACAACAAACCAACAAAAAACCCACAAAGTAAAACAAAAACAACAACAACAACAAAACCAACAAGAGGGTCCCAGAACGCTCACCAGAATACCATCAGTTTAATTAAACAAATCAGTTTAACCTTGATTTAAATTTTAGATGAAAAACGAAAACTATTTCAAAGTTTCTATACAGACTATAAATAAGAAAACTAACCAAAAACTAATCAAAACCATGTCATGACAGTTTCGGCCATGAGCCTATATAGGTTTAATTCTGTGCAATGGTTTGAGAGGAGAAGAAAATTAGTTTATTAATAGTATGTCAATTATTGCATAAATTAATTCAAAATCATGTTATGACAGTTTAGGCCATGGGCCTATATAGGGTTAATTCTGTGTAATGGTTTGAGAGGAGAAGAAAATTAATATGTCAATAATTGCCTAAATTAATTCAAACCATGTTATGACAGTTTAGGCCATGGGCCTATATAGGGTTAATTCTGTGCAATGGTTTGAGAGGAGAAGAATATAAATTAATTAATATTATGTCAATTATTGCATAAATTAATTCAAAACCATGTTATGACAGTTTAGGCCATGGGCCTATATAGGTTTAATTCTGTGCAATGGTTTGAGAGGAGAAGAAAATTAATTAATTAATATTATGTCAATTATTGCATAAAATAATTCAAAACCATGTTATGACAGTTTAGGCCATGGGCCTATATAGGTTTAATTCGTGCATTGAGGGAAAAATTAAATTTTTCCTTTAATTAAAAATTAAAAAAGCACCCCCACAGCTATTATGGTCCGTTAAGGTTAGGAATTATGTGTTGCTTTAATTTGGAATTCATATGAAAAAAATAATTAATTTAAATAATATATAAATGTGTTACCTTTCTTCTCGGACACCAAGTCATCATAAAAATCAGTCATAAAATATTGGTTTAAACTGTAAGGCAATTACAATATTATTTTGAAACGTATAAAGTCAAACCTGTCTTCAGCGGTCAGTCAAGGGAACAAGAGAATGTGGCCGCTTAACAGAGGTGACCGCTAATGAAGTAAATATGCCAAAATGCTAGTTTGGTAATATTAAAATTGGCCACTAAATACAGGCGAAGGTATCCGGTACGTTGATTTGACCGAAAAACTGCCGTATTAAAAAAAAATCAATGACGTAATATATAAAGAGAAGGAAGGTAACTTTTTCCATTGAAATCGAACATCATGTCGTTTCAATTGCCGTAACTCCTTTGATCATTGATAGATTTTCATAAAATTAGTCTTATTTTGCGTGGAAGGGATAAATAAAAAAAAATCAGGTACAATAAACACCCCCTTATGAAAGGAATCGTGCTACAACAGTTCTCGAAGTCGTAAACGCGTTTGGTCGGAAGAGATCTTACCGACAGAACCTCGTCAATTTTAAGTCAACCGAAACTGCTGATGTTAAACTAAATCTATCTTATTTAATTTAAACGTTTGCGTTAAAGTTTCCTTAGATCACAGAAACAGAATTTTGAGTAATTTGAAACAAAGTATTCAGTGTTTAGAGATTTTTCCTCTTTTAATACTAGAATTTTTATTTTCTCCCAACCCTTCCCCCAATTTCCTTTTGGAATGAAAGTATTTTACAGTTTATATTTTTGAAAAGTTATTTATGACACACATTTATGTTGGAGCAAGTGTATTGATTCAATATTTGATCATTTGACATTTTTATTTAACAATGCATACCTTACTATATGTATAGCAATAATAAAGTGGATTTAAATTTATAATTGCTGAACTGTTATTAGAAGTTTGACCATGTCACATTTACGAGTCATTAAAATACGTATTATTTTCTGTTGAACTTGGAAACAATTGTGTGCCGAACTCGATGCCAGTGTAGGGATGGACACATTCATTTTATGTTCGCACGCACCAGATTGACGAACTCTGAAAGGAGTTAGAAATAAACGACGTATAGAAGCATTAGTTAATTAAATACTTAAATAACTTTTATTGCAAATTGTTTTTATGGGTTCAAATTCAAAATATTAACAAAATGAGGAAAAGATGGATGGTAGCTTTGATACACAATATGTCACGAATTAGGAAAAAATGTGGTGAATAAATGAATAATTATGACAGCCCACGATGTATCCACATACAAGCTTCTACCCCATTCCCAGGGTCTCATATACCAAACAAGATAATAAGATTTTTCAATAGCACATTTATGTTATAGATTTACAATATTAATCGACGTTTGCTTACCTTCATAGCTAAGTTGCCCATCTCCATCAGTATCAGCCTTTCGGATCATCTCGTCCATCTCCTCGTCACTTAGCTTCTTTTCGAGGTTCTTCATAATGTTTCTCAGCGCGGCAGCGCTGATCCTATCACCCTTATCAAACACCTGGAATGCTTCTTTCACTCCTTCCCCCATATCTTGTTCGTTAAACTTCGGCGTCACTACGGTCAAAAACGTTGGGAAGTCGATCGCACCGTTTCCTGCGTGTAAAAGAATTTTATTTAGACATTTTTTGTCATAGTTTTTGCAATCAAACTATTTCTACACCACCTTGTCAACATGGTTTTAATTTTAAAACCCACGCTAATGCTGCCATCAATGTACGTAGGCATGTGAATAAGAATAACATTACTTTCTTCTTCAAAATCTTGCACATTTTCTCAAATACCATGATGATGTTATCAAATCTATGTGAGTGCCTTTTTTTCAGAAAAGGACAGGGTATCTATTTTACGTGATCTCTTTGGCATCGTTTACATTTTTGGAAAGTGATTTTCGCTTTTAAAGCAACTACCCACATACACGGATCATTTGTCTCGGGGGGGGGGGGGGGGGGGGGGGGGGGGGGGTCCGAGCAAGCCAACTCTTAAATTCACCGTACGTGGGTGGGGGACTCGAGCCAGTCAATGATGAGAATTGTCGTATGTGGGGTTGGGGTTCCAACGGTTTTTCAATGGGGTTTGGCCTCCCTTTTTTCTTCTTTTGGCCCTGGTTTGATGTCAGAACACTAGAATACTATATTTTATGCATAATTTAAACATAATAGCCAAATATTTTATGCAAATCCCGTGAAGGTGGGTGGGTGGGGGTCTATGGTCACCCCTCCCTTTGGATCTTCGCATGACCCAGCATATTTCTAGCAACTGATGCCTTACATTCATGTGTGATTTAGAGGAAGCGGTACTTTCCTCAAACATCGTTGCCGAATTTGAATAAATGTGTGCCGACTTAAAGTATTCTCTCATAACAAAAAAAAAAAAAAAAAAAAAGAAAAAAAAAAAAAAAGAAAAAAAAAGCCATATTTCTATACGGATCAAAATCATTTTAACAGTCTTGGTAGAGAGTGACCCAAAAATATTTGGTTTGAAATCCAATATGTACTTTTGGACAAGAAAATTTTTCTAATTTGTACTATATGAATATAAGGAAATCTGGTTCCACCCCTGGCGGCCATGCTTGTAGACCAATCCAAATAATTTTTAAAATCATTATAAAGAGTGACCCAAGGAATATTAGTGCAAACTATTTTGAAATCCGGCAAGTACTTTTGGAAAAGAAGATTTATCAAATTTGTTCTAAATACATATAAGGAAAACAGACTCCACCCTCTCGTGGCCATGTGTTTAACGGATTCATTTTTTGCAATTTTAGCAAAAGGTCATCCAAAAATCATCTGTGCAAAAAATCCAAATAATTTTAAAACCATGATAGAGAGTGACCCAAGCAATATAAGTGCAAAATATTTTGAAACCCGACAAGTACTTTTGGAAAAGAAGATTTATCAAATTTGTTCTAAATAAATATAAGAAAAACAGACTCCACCCTCTCGTGGCCATGTGTTTGACGGATTCTTTTTTTCCAATATTGGCAGAAAGTCACCCAAAAATTATCTGTGCCAAAAATGGGTATAGTTTGACTACATCTATACAAATGGCCATATATTTCTTGGAAATGCAACAATACATATTTCATGTATATTTGTCTTGCAAATCAATGATTTGCAACAATCAGAAATATTTTTTCCTAATTAAAAAGTGAAAAGGTCTTTATTAGACTTATACTAAATTATATGTGTTTGCCCTGCGTAAAGGCAAAAGCCTAACAAAAATTGTGTTCAGGTAAATCCTACTTTTGTACACAACTTTCTTATACGATGGCATAATTTCAAAAACAACTAAGAACGGTTGGAAAGTCATTTCATTATAAAACATTTCATATGCATTATATGTCCACTTATTTTTAAAAGATGTCAAGTTAATGACGCTTAAACCACTAAAGAACGGGGGAAAAAACGATAAGAAATAAAAACAGATATTTCCTTTTCTCCCTATCATGTTGTAATGCCTGATCAGAACTTAATAATCTGCATACCATTAAAACGGACAGGACTCGGGCTATAAATCGTGTTCTTGCTCTTTTGTATGCAAAAATCAATCTTTTTCGAAATATGAGTGCCAACATTTTCGTATTCATATACGCTTCAGGGAATATTGAGAGACCATCCAGCTCTTATATTCCTCTTATTTTCTTCCTCTTCTTTCTTTTCTATTCTTTTTCTACCTTTCTTTTTTAATTACACCTTCAATGTATGTTTTTTTTTTCTTTTTCTTCGTTTTTTTTTTGTTGTTGTTGTTAACTTTTACTATAATTACCATAACTATTATTATCACTAGTAGTAGTGTTACCATTATTTCTACATGTATCTGCCAAGAACATTTATGTATTCCAGTCATATAAATTTATTTACATGTTATCTCTTGTCAGGGGAGAGTCGAATCTAAGTTTGAGAACTTGTGACTCAACCCTTTTGTCTACAATTACAACACGTATTCTGTTTAAAAAAAATGTAATCTGTACCTATGTTTTTGTATTTGGCAATAAAATTTGTATAAACTAACTAACTAAACTATTCGTTTTCCCGCCATTTATGTACTGTTTAAAACCTGATCATCACAAACTAAATTTATTCTGAGAAATCACCCAAAGCACATAAAGTAATACCCATAGTTTCTCGATAAAATGTTTTTCGTTTTCGAGTTATCTACGGTCAAAGAAAAACCCATTATTTAAAATATGATTTTGACCGTTGCAATTTTTAAAATTTGGACCTGTCAGTCTCTTTGAAATATAAAACGACATAATCTGTGAAGTTTTAATAAAAATTGAACAAAAAAAAGTCAGGAGCTATAATAAACCTAAAAAGCATATTTTCGAAAATTTGATTTTCCACTTTTTGGTGAAGTTTGGCCACTTGTAGAGGACAACCTGTGCATGATCTGAAGTTCTCATACTATATAATTTGTCAGCAATTGTGTTGCAAATCATATGCAGCAAACAAAATTCTTCTATCTTTGCTCAAACAAAAATTGATATGTTTTTCGTAGATCTACCCTTATTTGCATGCTTTTTTTTTGCACTCCTACCCATACCCAAACTTTTGTCACATCATATTCCATTAGGTTGTCAACAAGGAACAGAATAAAAAAAATCAGACTTCAGAATATTGAGTTAGAATCAAAAATGTATTTTGATGCAAGGTACAACCTAAAGCCAAAAACATAAAATAATTTGATAATAATAATAATAATAATAATAATAATAATAATAATAATTATTGATAACAATAATAGTGACCACTCCTCGTTTAATGCAGTTATGAATTTTAGATTTGGAGCAGGTCAACAGAGAATCCCACCTTTAGGTTCCCGTCATCTTTTATCTGTTCATCAAAATCCTGGAATTTCACTTCAGCTAGTTGCGAAAGAGGCGAGTCTGGGCAGAGTTGCAAGCCCTTTTGATACAAGGCCTATTTATAACCTGAGATTATCTCCCGTAGGTTTAGTACCAAAGCATGATGGGAGTATTAGGCATATTCATCACCAATCTTATCTGTTAAGTGCGGGTGTAATTGATTATATAGATCCAAATAAGTGTTCAGTGAATTATACATCATTTGATCAATTAATGATTAAGGTCCTGGGACTTGATAGGCAAAATGGATATAAAATCTGCCTTTCGGACTTTGCCTGTTCATCCAGATGATTTTTGCCTTCTGGGATTTCAGATAGAACAGTATTTTTTCTTTGATGAATGCATGCTAATGGGTTGTGCCCTCTCCTGTGCAGTCTTTGAAAAGTTTTGGAATGGGCAGTCAAATCCGTTTCTCCGTCTCATAATAATGATCATTATTTGAATGATTTCTTCTTCGCTGGTCGTGAGGGCACAGATGAGTGTTCATTACTTATGCATAATTTTGCTGATCTCTGCTTAGACTTAGGAGTTCCTTTCGCAGGCAATAAGACAGTTGGGCCAAGTACTGTTCTCCAGTTTTTAGGTTTAGAAATTTATTCCATTGAAAGACGAATTCATATTCCTGCAGAAAAAAATGATGTTTTGAGAGTAAAGGTGATAGGCATATTCCATAAGAAACAGGAAAAAGGTCATTCTTAGAGATTTGCAAAGTCTTGCTGGTTCCTTAATTTTTTGCTCGCAAGCGGACCTTTATTCGAAGGTGTTATGATGTGATGTGTCGAAGCCAAATCATTTATTAGAATCACAAAATCACAATCCAAAAAATTTTGAAAGAAGATATCGATATGTGGTTGGTATTACTTAATTTGTTTATGGGCTATTAGATCTCTGACAATAATCTTATTTACCGACAGTGCAGGAGGAAAGTTTGGTTGCGCAGCATACTTAGATCCACATTGGTACCATTTCAGTTGGCCAATTAGTTGGAAGGAGAAAAATTTGATCGGGGATAGCACCTTTTTGAGACTGCGTTTTCTGGGTAAGAAAGCATCAATTAAGAGTTATCTTCAATTACTTTAGCCTGGACAGTAGTAATTAAGTGTGGCTTATCAAGGCACTCAGTGAGCATCTACTTAATCAAATTCTTACATTAGATATTTTATATAAGAAATTCTAAACTCCAAGTCAATAAATAGAGTATTTTGAATTAGAAATTGCTATATCTAGATCTAGTCAATAATGGAAGCCGTTGGCAAATTCTGCCAATAAATAGTTAAGGTAAGATACCTGGTTCCGCTACATTTCGGACCACTTAACCTCCACCAAGATAACCAAGGTACCCTAATGAAACATTGGGAAACCTTGATTATCTCCGTGAAAGGCCATGAGGTCCGAAGTGTAGCAGAACCATTACAGGTATCTTACCTTAACATGACCATTTCTTTTTTATGCACAGGCGTGTGTGGCGGTAGCGCTTGGTATAAAGTAGGCATTTACTTTTGTCTTTTTACTGTTGCAGACGCTTGTCGTTTTATATCCCCTAAATGATAACACGTGATATATTGGAAAACGGCTGTACTTATATAATTGTTACGTTGTTATACATTTTGGTGAGAGAGAGAGAGAGAGAGAGAGAGAGAGGGGGGGGGATAATTAATGATTACTTAATATTTGAGTGTTGTACATTGCATAACATGTATAATACATAAACTACATATTGCAAGCGTTCAATGAAATTCTTCTATCATAAAAAAATACAATAAGTTTTGTCAAAAGCGAAACACACACACACACACACACACACAGTTAAAAAAAGATCTAGATCGGTTAGTCATAATATTCATACTAATAAAAACAAAATCTGGTATAAGCCGTTTCCATAGCATTATGTTCGTGTGACAAAAAGAGTCACCTGATGGCACGCATTGATTGATCCACATGTTTGTCAAAATAAACAAATCTAAATAACAAAAATATCCAAGAGTCAAAGAGGAAAGATTGTACACAGATGGCAAGGTTACGTCTATAACATTGCTTGTTTTGTTTTAGATATTCATGACAACATTGTTATAGGAGTTTATTGACATGCCAGTAACACAGCTGCAAAGAATTAGTGTTGCCTGTAGGAATTTCGAATACTCGGAATAGAAAGAAAGTTTTTTACATGCATGAATTCTCCACAGTTTCAAAATGATTTTTGTTTCAATCATATTTAATCTACATATTAATTATCTAACACACACACACACACACACACACACACACACACACACACTTTATACAAGCAATCAAATACATGTAAACTGTAAATGTGCCCCAACAGAACTTGTATCCCGCATGAGTGTATGTGTGGATGGAGTGGGAAAATTGTTGAGTGTGGAAATTCTACATGTGGGTTAGTGTTATATCTATATATTTGCACTTTAAATTTAAGTTTCTTTGAAATACTTCACGCCTTTTTCACACATTATGCTTAAATTTTCTAGCTGCTTTATGCCATCACTTGTTACTAAAACATACTAGGCCTCTGTATTGTGTAGCTATCTAAATATTAAATTCTGTATTATTTAAATAAGGGATATATAAATATGTAATGATATTCGTCACCAAATTCTTTACAAGTTACACATTTACGTTCAATAGACGGTACATGTCTCAATCAATAGGATGTCTATGATAACGAATTAGAAATGAAATTTATGTTTTACACCGGTAAAGCCAAAAAAAAAGAAAAGTTCCGTTTCCGGTCTTCCGACCGACCCTCTTTTAAAACGACCGACCTAAAGTCTTTTTTACCTTTCCGTTTTAAAAAAGAATATTTCCTTTTTTTTTACATTTCGTTTTATGGAAAAAAAAATAATAATAAAAAAATAAAATCCCAACCTACAGACCCTCTTTTTTACTTGCTGGAGACCAGAAGAAATGGAACTATTTTTTTTTTGCCTAAGTAGGCAATTTTTTAATAAAGTTACTGCGTTTAAATTCAGTTTTCATATGTTTGTATAGATTCGTGCTGGATGACCCTAAAGAACTTAACCACTCGCCGAAAACAAAGACCTAAACCCGATTTAGGTCTTTGCCTAAAACAAAACAAACCACAACACCTACAAAAAGCCACACCAGAAAAAAATTGTATTACCATAAGTATCAACTTGGCGAATCATTTCTTTCAGACCTGGGTCGGTTTGGTTCTGTCCCAGGATCCTCATAATGTTGCCAAGCTCCTTAGTAGTGACCATTCCATCACCGTCTAGGTCAAACAGGTTGAAGGCATAGTTGAACACTGCAGGCAAGAAAAGAGTAATTAATCCTTGGAATTCACCATTGAAAAACGAGATCTGACTTAAAATACCTGTAAATGCAGTCACGAAGCCATAATAGATCTTGGTAATTCAAATCTCTGATGCAGTTATTAATTAAATGATGAACTGTTCTTGTCCTCAATGATGAACGCCAAGCCCATGGGATACATACTGTATATTGTAGTATCATTTTAATGACTTTACAGCCAGGGATTAAACCCAAGACTTAAATCCGTTATAGGGCGGGAGGTATCACGACTCTAACACCGGGACCCGTGCATTGTTGTGAAAACTAACGATATAAAACGTGGTAAGCATGATCATGCTCAGGGACTGAAATAGTTCTTAATTAACTGCAAGTGTCATGTACACAACTGCAGCCAGATTCCAGATAATCATCTTAATGTAGCAAAATTCTAGAACCCTTACCTTAATCCATTGCCACCAAATCATATGACCAATTATGTGTTTGTATGTCTGTATTGTAAATTGGGCTGGGTTAAGGTAATCCATCATCAGAATGTGATCATGGTCCATTAAATGATCATGGGAATTTCATAGTAAATGCAAGCTTTTATAGATTTTGGACAAAAGTAACTCCAAGTCAATGGATGACTGCATCTGTACTGAAATATTTTTAAGCATTTGAAGAATCATGATTATAATTCAATGAAGGATGGACTACCTTAATAAAATATATGCTCTGTTCTATGTAACAACACTCTGGAAGTGACTTCCTCTAAATCCAATGACACAACAATGTCGCACACACATTATCTCTATGATTCACGTTATACACACTCATGTTATCTTTACAATATTTTGTTTGAACTTATTTTTTTTTTCGTCGATTGGAAACATCATTTACAATTTATATCAATCATTTCCTGTGTTGCACTGCACCTGTGAAGGTCATGAACGATTTTGTCCCAAATAAATCAACGAGCACACCCCGAACACCAAATCTACAAGCTGGTGTAAAAGTTCAAACTTTGTTTAATGGGAAATAAACATGCACATGAGATTTTCCCCTAGTCATTGATTGGTCAGTTTAAATCAGCGAATTATACCGAGTATTGGGTTCGAACCTAGGATAGTCAGATCCGCGCTCATTTACGTTAATTTCCACTGGAACACGGCAGCCATATATTACTTGATTCTGAATATAATTTTAAAACTATGAATTCAAATTATTCTTATTTATGAAATAAGAAAAGAAGATATCTAATAAGTGTTTTATTTACCTTCTGCAATATCGTCTTTGTACGGCTGGCTTGCCTAGAAAAAACAAATAACAGATATATTGGTCAATAAAATATATGATCTATCTAATTGTCTTAATCTTAACTGAGATCCGCTCCGGTTATTTTTTTCGTATTGGCCTCTGCTGGATCTCTATCAAGGCATTCTTTGTTGGCTTCGGGAAATATACCTACATGTGTACCTCGTTTCGGCCGATCAAATCGAATATTATAGGATGCACACGTACAAATCCTCGGAGATACAGTAAGTAGACATATTTTTTTCCATTTCATTCAAGACCATTGTCTTTGCTGACCGATTTCAGTAAATAGGGAAAACACGTAACCGCTCGCCTCATAGTTTTAAACATACTTTTTTTTTCTTTTTATAAAATGGCAACGTAGATTAAACTACAGTTAGGTTCAGCTTCGACCGTTCCAACAACGGAAATTATTCTTTGTAAAAAATTTGGCCCTGACGAAATTTTGCTGTATAGTACGATTTATGATATTAATGTTGTGTGGAATATGTATATATATCGAGCATTGTTTTTTACTCATTTGTTAACACCCATTGTATCAATAGTACAACTTCTATATGTTCTTGCGAAACTTGACTGACCGCTATTGTAAAAACACGGAAACACGCAAACTCCGTTTTAGGCCTATGGAAAAAAGGTTTGTTTTCTGTAACCTACCGTGACTGCATTTGTAATGGTTCAATAAAATCACCCATTTTTACCGTTGTAACGATTTTTAAACTCCCGAGCAGTAAATAATAAGACTAATGATATATAGAACTACAGTCAAACCTGTCTATAGCGGTCACCAAAGGGACCGGGGCAATTTGACCACTAGAGACAGGTGACCACTACACACAGGGTTATGGAATACTGTACCTTTATATTCATTAGGTGTTATATATTGATACATGTACAAACTTGGCTTTAAATTTAAAAAAATAGAATGTACATGTATTTTAAAATGTTACACATAAAGTGAGTAAAAAATATATTAGAATACTGAAATACTGTATTTAATTATTAGATATGTATTTTTCCAGTTCTATTTTTATGTGCATAAAAGTCTGTATTTTTTATTTGTTTGTTTGGTTCCTTAATTCTTATGGAATCAGTAATTTCATTGATTTTGTTGACTGAATCATACAACTATCCCTTGCCAACTTGCAGTGCATAAACTTTAATGATGTGTACTGCCGACTCAACATCACCAAGTGAATATTGTTGTATTAAATTACTGTCTGTTTCATTTTCATTTTCACTTTCACTGCTTACACTATCTGGTTGTAGCAGTTCACTTAAAGGTCTGTCCCAGTTGGTCATATCACTAGCACATGTTGGTGCTGCATTGTCCATAGCAATCAAACTTGTCTGATTATCCTATACCTGTCATTTCTTAAGTGTCTTCACACCTACGATCGCTACGATTCCGGAGAAGGTGTCGTTAAATTTACACTCTGTGACGATTTCAAATCACCGTAAGATATACACGTCGTAGAAATCTAAGAAAATGGCGGCTGACCGTTATACGATGGCCTTGGGACTAGATTTATGTGACCGTTAGTTGCGTTAGACAGGGTCATGTTGTATACAGGGTCAATTTATAGAGAATTCCTTCGGGAGAACCCCAGACTGACCATTATGAGCAGGATCGTGTTATATACAGGTGACCGTTAGTGCAGGTTTGATTTTCCTTTTTGCCTCCTTGCCGCTTGATTAGGATAAATGATTGTGCAAATGATTTAAAGAAGCAAACATCACTTAATATTCACTAAAGATAATCATATAAAGTCAAATCGCTGATTGTTTATATTTTTAAACACAACAACTAAAGAGAAAGAGCGTCACAGCGCTGTTCGCTAAAGCTGCTACCACCATCCCTAGCGATCAGGCGAGGCCCGAAAGCTAGCCAGAAGGAAGCGAGGCTTCTCTCCTGCTGCAATGAAACGAGGCTTCAAAGCACCCTGTGGTCCTTGCAGCTCCCTAACACTAGCCCTAACGATTCGTTTCGAGGAACGCGGCGTACTTGACGAACTGTAATACACTCAATACAGTGAGGCTGCTAAGTGTCCGTTTCAGCACACCTAACGCCCCAAAACCAGGCATGATCAGAGCTACGGTGTGACCTGGTCAGCAAAAGGTTGCAGACTGAATTAATATTGACTGACTGATATCTTGTTTAATTAGGGTCCGGCTGCCTGCCCGGCTCTGTGCGCGGACCCCGGAGTGTGACCCTTCACTCCTAAAAAAATTGTTTTAGAGGCTGAACGGGTGTCAAATTTTATAGAAACATCTGTAATTTACAGGTTTGTTCTATTTATACCGAAAGTTGTTACTTTAGTGCCTAAAAATGATTGGTAATTAATTAACTGAGTTAATATGGCGCAATCTCGGTATTTATACTATTCTATGCAACTGCGCCACCTGGCGGACTGGTTGAATAAATTCAAACAATGGATTAGTCCACTTCGAAAATAATAGAATAAATGCAGTATGAATAAAATAATCACCTCAAATATACAAAACTAATTACTAATAACCCATTTAAGCTGAAGAGAGTTATTAATCAAATAAATTAAACGGAGTGGAAACTGTGACGTCACACAGTTAAACTCTATGTCCGAGGGTACTCGTTGCACCGTATACTTGATTTTCTGAGCCATCTTGATTTTGTGACGATAATCTTACAGAAGTACAAGAAGTATTTGCAAATACGTGAAACATCGGCTGAAAAATAGATGAAAAGGTGGGCTGAGATAGATGAACTAGACACATGTGTGTTAGTATTTAACTTTGATGTGATAATCCAGCGCCTTGTTTTTGAGAAAATCTTGTTCTTATCGGCTTCTTCGAGACTGTTTAGTGAATCGGTAAAAATCACTCACGAAATTTAGCCCCTCTTCAAATAGCTAAGGATCTTAATTTATTCGATCGATAGACTAAAACCTTGCATTTTTCGATACCTTATGAAGTTCTTAAGCTAATTTCAATATTCAATAAACTTCGTTGTTTGGTTTCATTTTATTATCTTTATTTTTTTCTGACGTATATTTTTCTCTTATGTTTTCTTACGAATCGAATGAAATGTCATCATATTGTCTCTAAGCAAACGATAAAAAATAAGATTTTCTCTAAAACACATTATAGACTTTTAAAGCTAATTTTAGTATTAAATACATTTCGTTTTTTGGTTTCATTTGATTTTCTTTTTTTCGCTGACGCATGTGTTTCACTTATGTTTTCTAACGAATCTAACGCCGAGCGCGCGCAAGGAAATCTGGCTATACGGGGGATAACTTTCTACTTTTAGAGCTGCTTTTACATCTCTGCAATTACTTAGACCATTTCTCCTACGTTACGAAAAACAAGGGAGCTAAATGTTCAAAAACGGACAATGTTATTTTGCGGGGACTTTACATAATGACGGACGCAATAACTATATTCATCACACCGTTTGTTCCATTTTTTAAGCCAATGCAATATCTCTTTCAGTCCAAATTCAAAAAACATATTCCACATTTAAGCATTTTGCCCAAGTTATTTGAAAACTTACTTTGAAATAATTTAATTTCGATCGGTTACTGAGCCGAGTGTTCCAAAGAAATGCCGATGTGGCGTACGTGGCATACGTTGGACAAATGGTTAGCCACTTTGATTCTATTTATGTATAATTTCATAAAAAAAGAACCGCAAAGCATCATTATTGTTTTTGCTTTAAGCCTGATCAATGTCGGCCCCAAGAGTGTTCACAAGATTTTTTTAAAATTTGCCCTGGTGACCTACTTTTTGACCTCATGTGGCCCTGTTTTGAATTCATCCAAGATTTTATGTCAACAAACATTCTGACCAAGTTACATAAAGGTTAGGCTGAAACTGTGACCTCTAGAGTGTTCACAAGTTTTTTTTAAGATTTGACCTGGTTACCTAATTTTTGACCACGCATGACCCGATTTCAAACTCATCCAAGATATCATATAGACAAACACA
Source organism: Solen grandis (assembly GCA_021229015.1). NCBI lineage: Eukaryota > Metazoa > Mollusca > Bivalvia > Adapedonta > Solenidae > Solen > Solen grandis. Next base: position 44,256,865 of record CM037783.1, on the reverse strand, counting down.
CTGACCAAATTTCATGAATCTTGGACCAAAAACTGTTGCCTCTAGAGTGTTCACAACGATTTTCTCAGATTTGACCTGGTGACCTAGTTTTAGACCCCACATGACCCAAGTCCAAACTCATTCGTCAAAGCATAAAGACGAACATCCTGACAAAGTTTCATGAAGATTGGGCCAAAAATGTGGCCTCAAGCATATTCACAAGGATTTATTAATATTTGACCTGGTGACCTAGTTTTTAACCCCACATGACCTATTTTCCAACTCATCCAAGAAATCATGTACACAAACATCATGACCAAATCTAATGAAGATTGGGTCAAAACTGTTGGCTCTAGAGTGTTCACAAGGTCAAACTCTTTCAAGATATCATGTAGACAAACATCCTAACCATATCTAATGAAGATTCGGTCAAATCTGTGGCCTCTAGAGTGTTCACAAGATTTTTCTAAGATTTGAACCATATCTAATGAAGATACGGTCAAAACTGTGGCCTCTAGAGTGTTCCCAAGGGTTTTCTAAGATTTGACCTGGTGAACTAGTTTTTGAACCCACATGACCCAATTTCGAACGCATCCGAGATATCATGTAGACAAACATTCTGACAAAATTTTATTAAGAGCTGAAACTGTGGCCTCTAGAGTGTTCACAAGGTTTTTCTAAGATTTTACCTGGTGACCTAGTTTTTGACCCACATGACCCATTTTTGAACTCATCCGAGATATCAAATAGACAAACACACTGACCAAATTTCATGAAGATTGGACCAAAAACTGTGGCTTCTAGAATGTTCACAAGGATCTTCTAAGATTTGACCTGGTGTCCTAGTTTTTGATCCCACGTATTCCATTTTCGAACTCATTCAAGATATCATTTAGACAAACATCCTGACCAAATCTAATGGAGATTGGGCTGAAACTGTGCCTCTAGAGTGTTCACAAGGTTTTTCTAAGATTTGTTCTGGTGACCTAGTTTTTGACCACGCATGACCCATTTTCAAACCCATTCAAGATATCATTTAGACAAACATCCTGACCAAATCTAATGAAGATTGGGCTAAAACTGTGGCCTCTAGAGTGTTCATAAGGATCTTCTAAGATTTGACCTAGTTTTTGACCCCATATAACCCATTTTCAAACTCATCCGAGCTATCATGTAGATAAACACCCTGACCAAATCTTATGAAGATTTAGCTAAAATTGTGGACTCTAGAATGTTCACTAGGGTTTTCTAGGATTTTACCTGGTGACCTAGTTTTTGACCCTACTTGACACATTTTCGAACTCTTTCAAGATATCATGTAGACAAACATCCTGACCAATTTTAATGAAGATTGGGTCAAAACTGTTGCCTCTAGAGTGTTCACAAGGTCTTTGTAAGATTTGACCTGGTGACCAAGTTTTTGAACCAACATGACCCAATTTCGAATTCATCCGAGATATCATGTAGACAAACATTCTGATCAAGTTTCATGAAGATTGGACCAAAACTGTGGCCTTTAGAGTGTTCACAAGCAATTGTTGACGACGGACAAACAGCGGTCACAAAAGCTCACCCTGAGCACACGTGCTCAGGTGAGCTAAAAACAACAACAACAAACAATAAAAACCACAACAACAACAACAACAACAAAACAATAAAGCAGTTGCAGGCAAAGCGAAACCTAGCGGAAAAACAAACTGAAATTAAATTGAAAATATCTTAACGTTTTGATTTAAGTACAGATCATGTGATAATATGATTAAAATTTGACATTTGGTATAGTTTCTGCACTAGGATGCGCTTTCATTTCACATCATTTTTTTTGCCCTTGGTGTGGGTGCCAGATGGGTTAGTCCCAGGAAGGGAGTTTGGCATTTTTTTCTCATCTTGTTTCAAGTATAGTATACTAATATAAAAAAACAAGAGTACCAACGCTGTGACTGTATACATGTCATATAGAGGAATTGTCAGCTAATCATATATGTATGGAGAGATCCTCAGGTTTCCCGCAAGGTCTTACGTGAAACATTCTAGTGATCTCGTTTGGGCTGGCTCAGTAACGAAACTTCGTCTGTCGACAACATCTGTCAATCATTTTGTTTGCAAAGATATAAAGCAAATTATGCTTATATGCTGTATTGCAAGAAGGGTAAATTTCAGAAAATATCGCTCTGTCACAAGCAAAGCCGTACAGAGTCCTTATTCACCAATCTCACGAGTATATATTTTAGACTCAGACTCAAGAAGTCCAAATTTTCAAAGTGAAGTTTTACTAAATCTATAAATATTTTATTAACTATAAATGATTTATATAACGGGGATAACTATTAGAAATAACTGGGGTTTTATATATTAATTTATTATGAAACATGAAAATGACTATTTCAAGGCTTAGGAGATTGATGGATAAGAGCCCTGAACATTCTGTGAAATTGTCATACTGGATGAAAATAACCTTCGCACATGCATTGTTATTGTTGTTGTGTCGAAATACATTGTTGCTGTCATAAAGCGACGTGCAAGTAATTACATGTTGAGGAAGACCTAGAACTGGATACAACAAGCCAGCTGGAAGGCTTCGTCATCTGAAAAAATCCAGGCGACTCTGACGGGATTCGAACCCACGAGTGATGTTTAATCAGCGACTTTACTCGCTCGGCCTCGAAGACCCCAACAAACACTGGCATTTAGTGACTATTAAATACAAAACTCTGCAGATGGTAGTCCATTTTTTACCCTTACCTCGACATACAAAATTCTTTAAATTGAATTGGTATAGATATATTAATTTCCGCTCAGTTTAAAAGGGTAGCTGGTTGGGCAGGTGTCGGAATGTGTCATACCACTTGTCTCGGTGTGATAGCGCTGTGAGCCAGTACTATACATGTACATCTGTTTCATGTTGACATGTTTAACTCATGTACATCAGGTCGACACTTTGCTTTTGATGTCGCATTATGGCTCTTTCTCCGAGTTGATTGATTTCACTGTACTTTCCGACAAAGACTTGGGTTCGTTCAGGTCAGTATACTCTATGGAGAAAGCGTTGTTCCATACGAGTTTTTTTTTCTGAAATTCATATTTGAAATTGGCAACATGTATTAACTGATTTGGTCGGTACTTTTGTTGCCTGTGACGAGCAATATGACAAAGCATGATATCGTAAATTTACATGTCTACATGTTTCACCACTTTAGTGACACACAAACTATGTTACATGTATAATGAGTCAGATACTAGGGAAAATAGTTTCCAAACTGACACTTTGGTAACTGTAATTATTGTTATATGCTACAATGCATGTAGATCATTTGTTATCAGAATCAAGTGATATTCAGATATGCATTTAGAAGAAAAATATTAATAAAATTCAAAGATGATCAGCTAGAAAATTTCTAATCATTACGCACATAAACAAACAAACAAAAAAAAAAAAAAAAAAACATCAACATTAAAAAAATGCATTTATAACGGAGTTCTGGAGTTATAGGCAATAAAGCTATTTAATGCAAAGACCTCAAATAAAAATTAAAAGTGAAACTTTCTTTACATTATTATTTAAGCACAGATAATGCAACGATGGTATTGGGTCTGTTCAGGACCATATTTTGGTGGAATAGTGCACCTTGGGTTAAAAGCACGGAACTTGGCACACATATTAAACAACCCCTACTATTTATTTTAATATATGGACCAACGTCAGCAGCGCCCCCTGTTGACCTTGGTGGTCATTTTTCAAAATGGCAGACAATTTCCCAGGGCGGCGATATTATACTATCGAGCAAGAAAACAACTTTTTACTCCCGCGCCGCTGACGTAATATAAAAACAGGTTCCTTCTCAGTCTATCGCAGAAAGATAAACAAATCAGATTATGCCGGGAACAAGCTCTGGGGAAACTGCTTTAATCGCTGGGAAATCTGGACTAGTTTATAGGCTACCGGAAGTACATGTTTCTAGACTGGTAGTCGCATAATTGGGCAGATTCTGTTGGAGTACGTCCCTTTGTTCCTCCCATTCCCTTTTCCACGCCTTCCCTATTTTGCGCAGGTTATAATTCTCATCGACAAGGAGTACCTTCGTAGCCTCAAGTACATTCTTCAAGAAAACTATGCATAAATTCTGATCGAAACAAGACTACAGCTAGGTGCATAAAAGGGAAATATCAAACTTATCAAATATCAACGGTAATTGAGTTTGCCAACATTAAAAATTGTTTGTAGTGCTCCGACCCTGAATTCCAGGGGTGGGAAGGTAGGTATTTTTTATATTTCAAATGATGAAAATATAGCCGAAAGTGCCCTTTTTTCTACGGAATGGAAACAACTATATAAAATCAATTTAAAGACATACAAAATTGAGTAGGGGCCATTTTGATGGGTAGGTAGGAGCACTACAAACGAAACTCTTTTTAATTGTGGCCTTACTATAAGTGGTAAACGCATAATCTTGGTGTCTCAATATAAATATTTCAGGCCAAGGAATCCATCTGGCTAACATTTCAGTCGATATATAAAATAATTTCCATAAGAAATAATTTTTTATATCAAATGAAATGGCTATTTATATACATGTGAATCATTGTCAGTTAAGTACGTAACAATAGTAACAGCTGTTTGAAATATGCAATCAACAAATCAACTCACATAAGCATGATATATTACGAAATAAAAGAAACTATTCAAAGATTTGTTGTTGTTGTTGTACTGGGAGTAGTAAGGAGGTTTCGATGGGGGTAATTAAGTCAGGTTTCGATGGGGGTAATTAAATGCTAATTAATATGCTAATTAGCAGGTGTTCATTAGCATATATTGGGTCATTGACATTTTAGCTTGTGATAATCAATATTTCTAGTTGTCGCTAGACTATTACTGTTTCTTTTGGTGGCAAATAAATTTTTTGGGGGCACGCTATTAAACATGTGTTCATTTGCATACAGGGACATTTTAGTTTAGATTTTAATAATCAATACTTCTTAAATTGTCGCAATGAATTGCTCCAGTTGTGAGACGCCCGTACCCTCCGCTCTAACCATTCAATAGGCATTTTACTACACTGAACATTGTATCCACTTGGAGATATCTTCGTTGTAGCGTGACCGTTCAAACTCTCTGAAATATTGAACATCTCTCGCCCCCGACCCATTCACAAATCAAATTTACAAGGAACTCGAAAAGTCAGTTGAAAAGCCATAGGGTTCGCTGTCAAAATGATATTTTCTTCTACGTTTCGTGTACACCATGTGATATCTTTTATTTTCCTTTCTTTTATACAACTAAGTATTCTTAAGAGTCTCAAAAATTCACTTCATGGTCTCATCTTTTCACATATTTGTGATATTCGGGTGTGTATAAAAATATCTGCATATTTAAATACGTATAAGCTAAAGTCGGAGATATTCTCTTTCTATATGAGAAAAGGTCCCGGCAAAACTTTCTATTGATACGAGTTCAGCATGTACAAGTAAATAACCTCAATTTCAATGTTATTGACTGAAAATAAGTAAGCATAAGTAAAGAACGGTAGTGGCTTAACATATCTTTTTGTTGATATATACATATCAACCAACAAAAATCCATAAACTTGCAATACCCAGTATTTTATAATATGTACAATGTTTTGTTGTATTGTCATATTTAAAAAAAAAAGATTCATCCTGTAATTTCCTGTTTTTTCCGAGTCGATTGTGTTGAGGGGCATTTTTTAATTAGCGGCAACGGCAGCGCGTTTTTATAAATAAGTCATACCTGTGAAAAATGATTAGTAGAGTCTATTCACCATGGATCTCTACACACTTTTCCAGCCTCAGAAATGTATTTTTCCATTCCGAAAATGCATTTTTGAACTGTTCTTTTGGTATACTGTTTATACACTGATAGAGAGCGCTTCCGACGGCACTACGGGTTTCGAACCGGCGACCGCAAAGGCAAGATTTGATGTATGGATTTAACCAAAAGTCACAAGGAGAGAGGTCAGGACTGTAAGCGGGATGTAGCAAAACCTCAATTCTCTGCTCCTCTAAATAAGCTTGAACCAAGGCTGACCGGTGCATAGGTGCATTATCATGGAGTAATTTGATCCTGCGCACCCCGGACCTTGGGTTCTTTGTAATGTAGAGATTAACTACAGCAGTGAGAACGTGGTCACGGTAAAATGTTCCAGTGACACTACCCCTCTCAGGCACAGCGACACGGGCCACTATTCCATCACTGTCAAAAAATAGAGCGTACATAACTCTTTTAACGCTCCTGCTACGTCGAGCAACATCTGGGCGATGGCTGTTTTCACCTACCCACATTTTGTTACTGAGTTTATTGTCGGGCTCAAAAAAAAATAAATAAATAAAAATAAAGCCACGTTTCATCCCCTGTGACAATTTCTCTCAGGCGTCTAGGGTCTCGATCTTTAAATCTAGTCAATAAGTCCCCTTTTCTGGTCAGAAATTAGCAAATGCGGGATCCAACGGGCGCACACTTTCCTTAACTTTAACTTTTCTTTCAAGATGGAAAACACATATGACGCACTAAGGCCCGATATGTCACTTATCTCCTCCACGGTATATCTTCCATTTTCATCAGCTATGGCTTTGACAGTGCTGATGTCTTTTCCAGAGGTAGCGGATATTGGCCGCCCAGGGCGTGGCTATCCTTTACATTAGTTCTACCTTCCTTAAACATTGACACCCACCTGGCAATTGTACGATATGGAAGGGCATTTTCTCCATAAACTAAATCTAGATCCGTTTTTATTTCTGACGCGCATTTACCCAATAACCCACCAATTTTGCACTAAGCTCTTTGCTCCTCTCTCAAATCACAATGCAACCCAGCCATGTTTACAACCAGTACACAAAACCACATGTATTTAAATGACCTGCTAAAATTTTATTGCACGTGCAAATCGTGCGAAAATAGACTGTTGGTTAGAAAAATCAATAATCTTTCCAACGGTATATTATACATGTACTTTCACGTGCAAATCATGGTTACATTGAGTTGTTGCCACTAATTAAAATTTACCCTCTTAGTTATTCCCAGTATAAATGTCCAGACCGATATTCGGCGGTAACGTGATAACAACTCAGTGGCACAATGCTGTGAACTTTCTTAGTCAAACACCTCACTGAAACGTCTGTATCACAAGGTAAGTTATTTGTTATTATTATTTTGTACAATTATTTTAAATCTCGAACGAGAAGACGGATGTCGCATTTGACTCTTATACTAGTTAAGATGTACCATTAAAATCAGAATCCATCCGTTTCAATTAAAACCGCTCAGAGTAGAGTAAAATCAATAGTTGTATAAAAAAAAGTCCCATGACATTTATATGCGAGGTTCAGTGAACTTTATATATTTGGTAAAAAAATGATAAAACGCATGTTTTTGGCTTTTTTTCCCCCTTTTCGTTTGTGAATACAAACGTAAATATATATTAGTTCACGAAGCTAAAATATAAAGGATTAAGTATGACAAGAGAGAGAGAGAGATCTTCGCTCTTTTATGTTGAGCAATGTACTGACTACAATTTATCTGCTGTTTATTGGATTTGCCCCAAGGGCTTTTATACAAGGTTCAGTGAATTTCAGTCAGTTGAGAAGCATTCAAAAACCGAGTTTCGGCTGGTGGTATTGATTTTTTACATCAGTTGCTCACACGTTGGAGTGTTTGGTCATTATATTTGAACCCATTAGCCCATTTCGTTTCAACGCTAATTACACCTGGGGGGATGTCAAAATAAAGATTCAGATATTTTATTCGACTTAAACTTTACAGTTTTTCGTCTTACAAAAATGTATACATTTAATATAACAAAGAACACGTGACATGTTAATAATATCAAATACATGTACAAAATATTCACTCTCCCATACTTGTAGAACAGAACAGTACTTATAAAGTATTGAAAAAAAAATTAATTAACTAATTGAGGATGCCTTAAATTCAACAGGTCCTCTTTATATTTATGATAGAGAGAACCTTATTTTAAGAAAAAAATATATCTCTACTGTAAAAAATATATCTCTACTGTAATATATTTAAACATCTATATATTAATATTTATTTATTCCACGTTCAGAAAATCTTTACGTATGACGTTAGCCTTATATATATATTTACTCAGCTTAACTAACATATCAATATTCTCAGACTTCATTAATTCAATAAATTTATGCATACTTGGGTTTTTTTATATAATATTTAGGAATAAATCGTCTTCTTATATCTGAGTACTTATTACAAATCAAAATAAAATGGTATTCGTCTTCTATATCCCTTGTATTACAAATTTGGCAATGTCTCTCACTTCTTTCAATCCTATCTCTAGAGTATCTTGCAGTCTCTATTCTTAAACAGTGTGCTGAAATTTTCAATCTTGTAATGTTTCTTCTTAAAAATTTTGAATTTAATACTTCTAAATACATATCCGTTTGAAAGAGAGGCTTCAACTCTTTATACAAAGTAAGTACCCTATTATTTGATAAATCAGCATACCAAGACTGTATAAAAGTATCAATTAAACGTTGTTTGAAAACTGTAATACATTGCGTCGGAACAACTGAATGTGAGTCGTTCCAAACATTTGAAAAACCGTGTTCATTTAGCATCTCTTTCACTCTTTTAAGCCAGTTATGTTGACCTTCATTTAAATCATTCACAAGCATATTATATACTGTTTTAATAATAATATTTTCCGATTTTAACAATTTAAACCAATATTTAATAATATTAACGTACCTTACAATATACAATGGATAACGAGCTAGCTCACCATATACTGCAGCATTACTACTGGAAGATTTTACACCCATTATCAATTTACAAAATTTTAAATGAATTCTTTCCAATTCTTTGCATTTACTAAAACCCCATAACACACTACCATAATTCAAAATAGAACCTACAAACGAATCGAACAGCTGAAGTGATAACTTATGTTTTAAATCATATTTATTTATATTGTAACTCAGAACATTCATTAATTTTAATGCTTTCCCACATAACACTTGCTGATTTAATGTAATACCAAGATAACTGAAATTATCTACAACTTCTAACATTTTTCCATTATAAAACCACTCTTCTTGAGGATTTTATATTTAATTCTCTATTCATCTGCAAATAATAACAGTATTAATGACAAATCTTCATTTGTTAAACCACTATTCACATCGTTTAAAAGAAACAACTCCAAGTCTTCAATGAACAGCGAAAACATTATCGGGGAGACGATATCCCCTTGTTTCAAGCCAATAGTTATCATTAATCAGATACGACAATTTAAGCTAAATTTAATTTCCATTTTTAACATTTTCCGTTAAGGCCTTTGAATCAAAAGCTTTTTTTTAAATCAACAAATGTACAGTATAATCTTTTCTTGTTATTTAGCATTTTTTCTTTTATATTGTGTAAGATAAAAATAGCATCTATTGTAGATTGACCTTTCTTAAAACCAAATTGTGCATCAATAAACCTCAAAGTACAGTACAGCTCCAGGTCGTGTTTGCAACTATTGTAATGTAAAATGTAATGGAATTTGAATATCTTTTTTTTCTTTGGTCTTATTTTGATCATTGAGTGTCAGCAGATGAAATTTGTGAATTGGTATAATTGAGTCAAGAGATTAGGAATAATATGATAGCATTTTTATTCTACATGAGGCTATACGGAGCAGTGTTATATTTATATATTACTTTTATTTTATTTAGAATTGTTGAAGCATTTTATGAATATATGTATAGCAGTTACAAAATATAAGAGTATGTTTATAATCCATTTTTTTTAAATATTAATAAAAAAAATACATATATTTCTAATGGAAATTTAATTAAATAGTTTCAACTCCTCACACTTCTTATTATTTGATTACATGATAAGCGATATAAATTTAAGAGAGGGAGTATTGTTTCATTTATATATAAAAATCATATAGACATAGATGAGTAAATCACAGAGATCGAGCGAAATATAATTAAAGATTACTATCTTTTTTATTTTTATTAATTTAATAAAAAAGATCTAGAATGTTATTTTCACTGTAAGATTGTTGTTGTTACTGATGTAACATAAAGTGTCCTGTGTAAGGGTATTTCAATTTTAAAAGTTGAACATCTGCTATAAACATCTGTTGTATTTAAATTTCCATGACACTTCACAGCCAATATGAAATGTTATTTAAATTAAGTCCATTTCCCCGGCTCTACTTTCACTGATTTAATTCCAGATGGCTTGTGCTATTCTTTTTTATTCATTATACAAAAAAAATCTTAAGATCACACCCCCTCTCTCTCGCTCTCTTTCTCCTATTTAAATAGAACTGCTACGCACTTAGTGTCTCATTTTAGGCTTTTTTTCCCTAAAAAATGGAGCGACGAGGTTTTGGAACACCTCCGCCTATGTCAAAAGAACAAGCTCTATATAGGGAAGGTCTTAAATACCCTCATTACATCAGAAGACATCTTTTACAATCTGATTCTGATATAAATGAAAATCTGCTTCCATTTTTCATGGAACTATAGACTCAGTAGTGAGTCTAGTTCATGAGACAATGGAAACAATGGGAATAAAAATAGAATACAAAAAGAAATCTTTCAACGTATGATTTGTTTTACGAGAAAAAAATCGAACATGTTATAGGTACAGATATATTTGGTAAAGAATCTTACACAGGTCTCGTAATCGCATTTGATTATAGATTTGTTGCCCCCGAACCAGAAGATATCAAAATCAAATGGTTGCAAATTTGAACGGCCTATCCCATATGAGTTCACACAAGCCTAATAAAAAACAGGTCCTCTTAAGGACCCCTATCAACCAAATAATTTATGTTTGTTCTCTTTACAATATCTTTTTTTTTCTCTACTGTAGAGAACAGGTAGAAACCGGTAGGAACCGGATTTCCACCAATCATAATTCGCATTTATTTTTTGAAGCAGAAATAATAAAATTATGGGAAATGAAGTTTCTGCCTTTATGTATTTCATATAAAAATCCTTTGAATTTATCATTCAAAATAGTGTCATTCTGAATGAGCCTCTAGCAGCTAACTCAATAGTTTCTATAATTTATGCATTTCATATAAAGTTTGGAATCAAATATACCCCGATTTATAGCAGAAGATCCAATATACAGCAAGATACTAATTGGTTCTGATACTCGTCACGCTGATATCAAGTTTACGTCTCATTATTCCCTATTAGAATTATTAAAAAAGGAATCACGGTCAAAATATGTTGGTGCGCATTTTTTCTCACTATAATTCACGGGTCTCTTCAGGTCGGCTCGTGTCAGAACAGAACAGAAAAGAACAGAACATAATTTTATTTGACGTATACTAATACAGTACATAGTCATATAATCATGCATATAACTTGTATATATAAATTGAAAATCAAGTCACGTACACACACCATACAAATAAATTGAGAAAAAAAGTGAAAACTACTATGTTATATGAGAAATGAACAAATATCTCGACTGATAGTGAGGCAGAGCTATATTGAATATTTCCTAACAACAATCAATGAATTCCTATAAGTTAAAGATTCTCTAAGATATTTTGCTAAATCATACATTACTTTTTTATTTTTATTTTGCAAAAGTTGAGTTAATTTGAACATGTTTGGTTTATTATAATAATACAATTTAATATACTTTTTTCTTATGTTACTATAACAAGGATATATTAGAACAAAATGATATTCATCTTCCAAATCATTTGAATTACAAAAAAACAAAACGCCTTTCATTTCTTGGTAAATAATTTGCTCCATATCTTCCAGTATGTATTTTAAGTGAATGAGCTGAAATTCTAATTCTTGATATATAAAATGGTAGGTTATAAGGAAGTACATCTAAATGTCCTTCATACTGCACATTTAATTTTATAGCATTATACAGATTCAAAACACCATTTGTTTCCTTGTCAAGTACCCAATTCTGTTTAAAATTATCAATAAGTCTGTTTCTAAAAGACAAAACCACTGATTTCATATCAAAACTTAATGGATTTATCTTAAAACATTTATAAAATCAGTGTATGGCATTTCATAAACTTCTTTCATAATTATATTATCTGTGTTTATTACATTATACCAGTATTTTAAATTTTTTACATAACGAGTAATATAAAGAGAATAACGCACCAATTCACCATATATAGCAACATTTGAAGTAGATTGTAATACATTTAAAATAGCCTTACAAAACTTTAAATGAATTCGTTCTATTGCTTTAGAGTTCTAAACCCCATATATGAGTATTGTAACCTAAAATAGAACCAATAAAGGCGTCAAACAACTGACAAAGTATGCTCGGTTTAATTTTAAATTTCCTACAATTTGAGAGTAAGCAGTTGAAAGCTTTAAGAGCTTTGCCAATAAGGTGCTCCTGGTTTAAAACAAAATTCCTGTGTAATTAAATATACATGTAGTTCCTAAATAATTAAAATCATTTACCACATCTAACTTTATGCTATCATGGAAATACTCCTCTCCGGGTAATAGATGACCACGTTTACGAAAAAAACATAACCTTTGTTTTATCAATGTTTACCTCCAAACTCCATTTATTGCAATAAGCATTTAATAATTCTTAGCTTCTGTTTAAATCTTCTGCTGTATTTCCCAGTATTATCATATCGTCCGCAAAAAGCATAAGTATTAAAGTAATATCACGAATGTTGAGACCAGATGTAATATCATCCTGTAAAAATAATTCAAACTCTTCTAGAAATAGAGAAAAAATATGGGCGAAATAATTTCTCCTTGTCTCAAGCCAATCGAATATTCAAAGAAATCAGAATAATCATTGCAATTTCGAACACAGGATTTTACTTTTTCATACATATCCTTCACAGTTTTTAATATTTTTTCTTGTATTCCAACTTTGTACAGTTTAAGCCATAATGCATTTCTATAAATACAATCAAACGCTTTCTTAAAGTCCACAAATACACAATATAATCTTCTCTTATTATCATTTAAATATTTTTGTACTAAATTTAACAATATAAATTGAACATCTACAGTTGAGCGTCCTTTCCTGAAACCTAATTGAGCATCTGATATTATATTATACTTATCACAATATGATGAAATACGTTTATTTAATACAGCAGTGAACATTTTAGACAAGCAACTTACTTATGTAGTTCCACGATAATTATTAACAACATTTTTATCTTCCTTTTTATGTAAAGGCACAATAATCCCTTCAGTCCATTTATCTGGGAAATAACCACTTTTTAAAATAGCATTAAATATATCACATATATGCGATGCTAGAATATCGACAGACTCGATAATGAATGGAACGGCACTGTGAGAATTGGAAAAGCTCCCTTCTTTCGTTTATAATGAATCGCTCCTCAAACAAATTTCGGTACCATTTATTATATTCCCGTTGAGCCCCATTCTTATACGTTTATCATGTGCTTTTAAACAAGTACCCGACAAATCACTCGGTATTAAATTTTGTCATAAAATTATACGCCCTAAAGCAATTACATAATAATACATGTAATAAAGGTGTTGTGATATACAGAAATAGGACATCGTTTTCTTCTAGTTATTAGCTAAAACATAATGAATACACACACCCCACTAGTAAGAAGTTAATTTTTTATTTGGTCACATTTTCAGATGTATGCATTAAAATGTAAAATTTACATCAAGTCTTGTTGAAAATACAAATAAATGGCCATATGTAATGTTATTTCCAGTTTACTGGAAAGATGCGATTGATATAAAAGTTGCAAAAAAAACAACAAAAAAAACTTGGATTTTTTTTACTAATTATTCAGATCATTAAGATATATTTTCTGCTTGACAGACCTGATAATTTAATGGCTAACCTGTGTTACACGTAATATCTTCTTTTCTGTTTTTCATCCTTTCAAAGATATAGTGATTTACGCATCTAATTGCTGCTTTCCGCCATGAAAGGTACTCATCTCAGACAGACGGACAAAATATATTATTTCACCCAATATGACAAGGTAACAGAGAGAACAGGTGGCTGGCATTAATAAGGAAATTTCTGACACATTCATAACATGTATGCGCATTCGGTCGTGTAATAGTTAAACGGGTGACGGCGAGCCTGTGGCATTCATTAATCATTAGAACATTCTCTCTAGGTCGATTAAGGGTCACTGTCAATCGACAAACGGAGAGAAGGCGCACGTGCGACACGTAAGTCAGTAATTAAATAATCCTACTAAGTCGATCTAAGGCCACTGTTCTGATTTTACACGCAGTTACAAGAGTATTCTTACAAACATCATTAATAAACCCCGTCATATATTCAAACCCGCTTTCCTAATCGGCAACCATCGCCGTGATGAATTATATAGCGTGTTAGTTCGTTCTTTTTTGCATTTATATTTATTTATGCTTATAATAACAACATACTATACGAATTACTTCGTTATCATCTCGTGCAGAATTTAATTGTTTACCCACTTACAAACAAGAGAGAGATGTTTTACATACACACACACACACACACACTAAAACGTAGAGAGAGAGATACAGAGAGAGAGAGAGAGAGAGAGTTAGTTTATGTTTCACACAGACACAACCACTTACTTTATAGTGCTTTTATTGCTTTATAGTGTTTTTATACAATATAAGGAACATTAATAACGGAATGAATTAAATTTAAAATTAGTTAGCAATTTTGTGTATATCGATCGCTCATTAGTCAAGCCCCTCTCACCCCAAGTGGTCAATCAACTCGGAGAGTTTCGCTTGCTTATCAGTACCGCATGATTCTACACGCGTTAACAGCATCAGCATGGAGATACAAACAACGTGTGAGGATCTGCAAAGGGGGTTTTACGGATGAAATAAATAGCGTAGCCTCCGAGCTAAAGATCAATCCCCGCCATACGCGTCTGTGTATCCGCACGTGGACAAATTTAAATTATCAGCCGATTCGTGGCATTTACTAGACTAGATATTATAATACAGATACCGTTTTAATATCGGTAAAGTTTATTTCTTGTATTCATTGAATATACGACCCACTACTAGAACCGATGTTATTATGTTCCGGCGTTAATCAGCGAGTATCCCAAATGATTTTCATAATAAGGCAGTAGTGTGATGGTGGTAGAAGTAGTAGAAAAAGTAGTGGTGATGATGGTTGTGGTAGTAGTAGAAATAGTTGTGCTAAGGTGAAAGTAGTAGAAATAGAAGTAGTTGCAATAGCAGTGGTGATGATGCTGGTGGTAACAGTAGTATGAGTAGCAGCAGTAAAAGTGGAGTGAGTAGTAGTAGTAATAATAATAGTAATGGTGATAATGGTGTTAGTGGTAGTAATAATAGTAGTGGTAAGGTGGAAGTAGAAGTTGTAGTAATAGCAGTGGTGATGATGCTGGGGGTAAAGTTGTAGAGTAGTATGTGTGGGTGATGTAGTAAAGTAGTGAATAGGGGAGGTGATATTGTAGTAGAAGTAGTAGTAATAGTGGAGGGTGATAATTGTAGTAGAAGTAGTAGTAATATGGTGGGAGATTGTAGTAGATAAAGTGTGGTGGTGATGATTGTAGTAAAGTAGAGTAATAGTGGTGTAGATATAGTAGATAGTAGTAGGTGGTGATGATGGTAGATAGTATATAGTGGTGGTGAGTAGTAAAAGTAGTAGTAATAGTGTGGGATGATTGTAGTAAGAGTAGAATTGTGGTGGGATGTGTAGTAGAGAAGAAATTAAGGTAGATGTAGTGAATAGTAGTAATAGTGGGTGATGTGTATGAGTATGTGATTGGTGATGTGTAGTAGAAGTAGTAGTAATAGTGGGTGTGATTGATGTTGTGGTGATGATTAGTAGTAAGTATAGTGATAGTGGTGGTGGATGTGTGGTAGATAGTAGAAGAAAGTTGTAATAATATGTGTGATGTGGTGGATGTAGTAGTAGTAGTGTGATTGTAGTGGTGGTTAGTATTGTGATGGTGTAGAAGTGGTGTGGTTAGGTGATGGGGTTGTGGTGTGGTGATTGTGTGTGTGTAGGATGTGATTGTAGTGGGTGATGTGTGTTGTGTATTGTGGGGTATGGTATTGTGTGGTGTGGTGGTTGTCGTGGTGTATGTGGTGTTTTGTGGTGGTTGTGGTAATGGTGGTTGTGTGTGATGGGGTGGTTAGTGGTGGTTTGTGGGTGTGTGTTGGTGTGGTGAGTGGTGGTGGTTGAGGTGGTGTGTGTGTTGTGGTGTGTGGTGTGTTGTGGTGTTTTGTGGTGGTGGTGTGTGTTGGTGGTTTGTGTAGTGGTTTTGTGGTGGTGTGTGTGTGGTGGTGTGGTGGTGTTGTGGTGGTGTGTGGTGGTGGAAGTGGTGTTTGTGGTGGTGGTGTTTGTGTTGGTGGTGGTGTGGGTGGTGTTTGGTGGTGGTGTGTGGTGGTGGTGTGTGTTGTGAGTGGTGTGGTGTTGTGTGTGTTGTGGTGTGTGGTATGTGTGGTGTTGTTTTGTGGTGGTGCGATGTGGTGGTGGTGTGGTGTTTGTGGTGGGGTGTTTTTGTGGTGTGGTGTGTTGGGTGTGTGATGTGGTAGTGGTGTTTGTGGTGGTGGTGTTTGTGGTGGTGGTGATGTGGTGGTGTTGTTGTTGTGGTGGTGGTTGGGTGGTGGTGGGATGTGGTGGTGTGTGTGTGGTGTGTGGTGGTGGTGGGGTGTGTGGTGGTGTGGTGGTGGTGTGTGGTAGTGGTGTTGTTGTGGTGTGTTTGTGGTGTGTGTGTGTGTGTTGTTGTTTGTGGTGGTGGCGTGTGTGGTGTAGTGGTGTTGTGGTGTGGTGTTTGGGTGTGGTGGTGGTGGTGGTGTTTTGGTGGTGGTGTGTTGTGGTGGTGGTGAGTGTGGGTGTTTGTGGTGGTGTGTTTGTGGTGGTGGTGATGTGGTGGTGTTGTTTGTGGTGGTGGTGGTGTTTGTGGTGGTGGTGATGTGGTGGTGTTGTTGTTGTGGTGGTGGTGTTTGTGGTGTGTGTGTGGTGGTGTGTTTGTGGTGGTGGTGATGGTGGTGTGTGTGGTGGTGTTTTTGTGGTGGTGGTTGTGGTGGTGTGGTGGTGGTGATGTGGTGGTTGTGGTATTTGTTGTGGTAGTGGTGGTGGTGGATGTTGTGGTTATGTCGTTGGTGGTGGTGGTTTATGTTGGTGGTGGTGGTTGGTGGTGTGGTGGTGGTTATGT
Source organism: Solen grandis (assembly GCA_021229015.1). Lineage (NCBI taxonomy): Eukaryota > Metazoa > Mollusca > Bivalvia > Adapedonta > Solenidae > Solen > Solen grandis. Next base: position 44,239,724 of record CM037783.1, on the reverse strand, counting down.
CGGTGGTGGTGGGTTGTTGGTTGTGGTGGTGTGGTTGTGGTGGTTATGTCGGTGGTGGTGTTGGTTGTGGTGGTTGTGATGGTGGTAGTGGTGGTCGTCATTACGTTGTTGATGGTGATAGAGGTGGTTGTGGTGGTGGTGGTAAGGTGGTTGGTGGTGGTTTTGGTTTTGGTGGTGTTGATTGTTGTGGTTGTAACTAGTATAAGAGTCAAATGCGACATCCGTCTTCTCGTTCGAGATTTAAAATAATTGTACAAAATAATAATAACAAATAACTTACCTTGTGATACAGACGTTTCAGTGAGGTGTTTCACTAAGAAAGTTCACAGCATTGTGCCACTGAGTTGTTATCACGTTACCACCGAATATCGGTCTGGACATTTATACTGGGAATAACTAAGAGGGTAAATTTTAATTTGTGGCAACAACTCAATGTAACCATGATTTGCACGTGAAAGTACATGTATAATATACCGTTGGAAAGATTATTGATTTTTCTAACCAACAGTCTATTTTCGCACGATTTGCACGTGCAATAAAATTTTAGCAGGTCATTTAAATACATGTGGTTTTGTGTACTGGTTGTAAACATGGCTGGGTTGCATTGTGATTTGAGAGAGGAGCAAAGAGCTTAGTGCAAAATTGGTGGGTTATTGGGTAAATGCGCGTCAGAAATAAAAACGGATCTAGATTTAGTTTATGGAGAAAATGCCCTTCCATATCGTACAATTGCCAGGTGGGTGTCAATGTTTAAGGAAGGTAGAACTAATGTAAAGGATTAGCCACGCCCTGGGCGGCCAATATCCGCTACCTCTGGAAAAGACATCAGCACTGTCAAAGCCATAGCTGATGAAAATGGAAGATATACCGTGGAGGAGATAAGTGACATATCGGGCCTTAGTGCGTCATATGTGTTTTCCATCTTGAAAGAAAAGTTAAAGTTAAGGAAAGTGTGCGCCCGTTGGATCCCGCATTTGCTAATTTCTGACCAGAAAAGGGGACTTATTGACTAGATTTAAAGATCGAGACCCTAGACGCCTGAGAGAAATTGTCACAGGGGATGAAACGTGGCTTTATTTTTATTTATTTATTTTTTTTTGAGCCCGACAATAAACTCAGTAACAAAATGTGGGTAGGTGAAAACAGCCATCGCCCAGATGTTGCTCGACGTAGCAGGAGCGTTAAAAGAGTTATGTACGCTCTATTTTTTGACAGTGATGGAATAGTGGCCCGTGTCGCTGTGCCTGAGAGGGGTAGTGTCACTGGAACATTTTACCGTGACCACGTTCTCACTGCTGTAGTTAATCTCTACATTACAAAGAACCCAAGGTCCGGGGTGCGCAGGATCAAATTACTCCATGATAATGCACCTATGCACCGGTCAGCCTTGGTTCAAGCTTATTTAGAGGAGCAGAGAATTGAGGTTTTGCTACATCCCGCTTACAGTCCTGACCTCTCTCCTTGTGACTTTTGGTTAAATCCATACATCAAATCTTGCCTTTGCGGTCGCCGGTTCGAAACCCGTAGTGCCGTCGGAAGCGCTCTCTATCAGTGTATAAACAGTATACCAAAAGAACAGTTCAAAAATGCATTTTCGGAATGGAAAAATACATTTCTGAGGCTGGAAAAGTGTGTAGAGATCCATGGTGAATAGACTCTACTAATCATTTTTCACAGGTATGACTTATTTATAAAAACGCGCTGCCGTTGCCGCTAATTAAAAAATGCCCCTCAACACAATCGACTCGGAAAAAACAGGAAATTACAGGATGAATCTTTTTTTTTTAAATATGACAATACAACAAAACATTGTACATATTATAAAATACTGGGTATTGCAAGTTTATGGATTTTTGTTGGTTGATATGTATATATCAACAAAAAGATATGTTAAGCCACTACCGTTCTTTACTTATGCTTACTTATTTTCAGTCAATAACATTGAAATTGAGGTTATTTACTTGTACATGCTGAACTCGTATCAATAGAAAGTTTTGCCGGGACCTTTTCTCATATAGAAAGAGAATATCTCCGACTTTAGCTTATACGTATTTAAATATGCAGATATTTTTATACACACCCGAATATCACAAATATGTGAAAAGATGAGACCATGAAGTGAATTTTTGAGACTCTTAAGAATACTTAGTTGTATAAAAGAAAGGAAAATAAAAGATATCACATGGTGTACACGAAACGTAGAAGAAAATATCATTTTGACAGCGAACCCTATGGCTTTTCAACTGACTTTTCGAGTTCCTTGTAAATTTGATTTGTGAATGGGTCGGGGGCGAGAGATGTTCAATATTTCAGAGAGTTTGAACGGTCACGCTACAACGAAGATATCTCCAAGTGGATACAATGTTCAGTGTAGTAAAATGCCTATTGAATGGTTAGAGCGGAGGGTACGGGCGTCTCACAACTGGAGCAATTCATTGCGACAATTTAAGAAGTATTGATTATTAAAATCTAAACTAAAATGTCCCTGTATGCAAATGAACACATGTTTAATAGCGTGCCCCCAAAAAATTTATTTGCCACCAAAAGAAACAGTAATAGTCTAGCGACAACTAGAAATATTGATTATCACAAGCTAAAATGTCAATGACCCAATATATGCTAATGAACACCTGCTAATTAGCATATTAATTAGCATTTAATTACCCCCATCGAAACCTCCTTACTACTACTGGGATTTACCGTCGCTGCGATAGTATTTCAACCATATGGCGACGTCCAGCTAATTACAGGTGGAGACGGTTCTCGAGTATACAGAGGTACCCGGGTAGAACCACCGACCTACCGCAAGCCAGCTGGAAGGCTTCCTCACAAGAAAAATCTGAAAGCCTACCGGGATTTGAACCCACAGCGGTGAGGGGCTGAGAGATTTGTAGTCCACGACTGTAATCGCTCGGCCACGGCGGCCCCTCAAAGATTTGTATTACCACATTAAATAACAGTGTTAGGTAACACTATACACGTCCAATACGAGCAACATTACAAGCTATTGTATGAAAGCATTGTGTACTAAGGGCTTTCATAAAATCACATTCATTGTATATTGTATGACACACGTAAGTGACATGGATTGAAGTACATATCACTATCTTATCTACAGGTTTAATGTACAAATAACGAAGACCGACAATCAGAAGTCCAAGAAAGATCGCGATTCAAATAAAACAGAATTCCGGAAGACTTTAAGCGAAGTAATAATACAGCGCAAGACATGAGTGAATCATAACACTAATAAAAACTTGTACAAAAACCCAGTGTGAAATTGATTCTGTGTACTCGTCCCTGTGCAGTTTGATTACCGACGAAACGAACATGTCAATACCAAAGTATAGTGCCGCGACAAGAGTGAATAGACGCTTTCAACACTAAAAAAGCTTTACTGAACAGACGAATTAAGTAAGCTCTGGAGAGAAATGTAGTATAATAAAAAAATTATCTGCAATATAAGGGTAGGTCAGCAGTTAAAGCCACGCTTCGCCGGGAATATATCGCTCTACGAAATAAATTTTACAAAAAACCTACGGAAAAGTGAGAGGGAATACCGCAGATCTGTATCCGTTGAAATTAAAAATGCAACCACAAGTAACCCAAACGAATTATGGGATAAAATTTAAGAACCTAGGAAGGAGTGAAAAACATATCCCAATAAAGATTAAAGAAAATGATGGTATAACGGCACGATATGAAGAAACACTGGAGAATGGATTTTGAAAGACTTATCAATAATTAGAACGGCGAAAGCTTTGATAGAGAACATAATGATGGATCCACTCTACGAACAGAATGAACATTTAAACTTAAACTTTATCATAGCGGAAGTCGCATCTGTGGTAATGAAGGCTAAATGCAGATCGTCAAGTGGTTACGATAATATTCTATATTGTGTCTTAAAAAAAAAACGCGCCATCTATCGCAGTTCTGCACAATTTATTTCAGCTGATATTTGACGCCGGCATTATACCTCCTATATGGAGACAGACAAGAAACACGTCAAATGAGGCGAAACCAGGTTTTCAACAGTTCACCCAGGCAACCAGACAGACTACCGTTTATTTCAAGCCCTAACGTAGAAGCAAACATATGACATCGCATAAATTGACATCATAAAAGATCCTTGTCACCAAAACGCTTATGTTTAAAGCCTATCTTTATTTTTTTGAGTCTTGCAATATGTATTTTCTTGCAGAATGTTAGAATCGTAATTCATTGATGACAATATAATATGCGTGATGATATCAAAAGTACAGGGGAATTAAGTGAGACTTGACTTGATTATTTGAGCTTACCGTCGCGTCGACAGTATATCAGTCATATAGCGACGTCCAGCTAATTACAGGTGGAGGAAGACCCCGAATGCACGGAGGCTTCCGGGTAGAACCACAGACCTAACGCAAGCCAGCTGGAAGGCTTCCTCACATAAAAATCCGAATGACCCTGTCGGAATTCGAACGCAGGAATTAAGTCAGGCACTGCAGATTTATAAAGATTGGTGAATAGTTATGTACCTTGACAAAGAGGAAGTAATTTGAAGAAAACAAAAACTATTTTTAATAACGGTGACCTTGACCATTTTGACCCGAAATTAAATCTCAAATCTTCCTCTTCCCATAAGGTATCTATCTACAAAATATGATCATCATACCTCACTCCTAAAAGACGTTATTTGACGGAAAAAGAACGATCTATTTTTAGCAACAGTGACCTTGACCCTATTGACCCTAATTTAATCCCAATCTTCCTCTTCCCATAAGGAATCCATGTACTAAATATGATCATCACATTTTACTCCTAAAAGGAGATTAGAATTTACAACAAGTTGGATAGGTTCAGCCTGATACAAGCCAATGTCTAGGCCTGTGCGTGCTCAACCTCAAGGGTTTGAGACGTCTCATACATTGCTGAGCAGTAGCTGAACGTGGAAAGAGCCACTGTCTGGGTTTTAACATTTCTCTAGCATAAGTTTGGTACTCTCAGTCATTTAAAGCTGGGCCGGTCACGTAGAGTTAGGTGTTTAAATACCGAGCCGAGTTCTTCCATACTGTACATATTTTGATTTATTATTCAGCAATAGTTATTAGATATGAAGTCAAATATTGAGCGTTTTGTTTTATTTTTTCATTGGACATGACATTCTCCAAGAAATTGTATATAGTGTAACATTGTTTTATTGTTTCCATACTACTACGTTACACATTTTGGCGCCACGTAGGACATATTTTTTACCTTATATTTGGTAGGCTTGCCTTTTTGATTTTTGTTTGGTTAAATTATTAAACTATTATGTATGACACTTCCTTGAAACTAGGGACCTCCGTGGCCGAGAGGGTAAAGTCGCTGACTTTAACACTCACTCAGCCCCTCATCGCGTGGGTTCGGATCCCGGCAGGGCCATTCGGATTTTCATGTGTGGAAGCCTTCAGCTGGCTTACGGTAGGTCGGTGGTACTACCCGGATGCCTCCAGGCATTCGGGGTCTTCCTCCACCTGTAATTAGCTGGACGTCGCTATATGACTGAAATACTGTCGAAGCGACGGTAAACTCAAATAGTCAAGTCACGTCCTTGAAACTAAAACCTGAAGTTCAGGAGTTACATGGTCAGCTTGCTGAGCTAAAAAGACAGAATGAGATTTTGAAGTTGGAGAATAAAATATCCTGCTTGGGCCGAGAGTTGCATCAACCCGCGTTGCGGCATCTGTTTAACCGAGAAATATTTGGTCTTAGATACCATCAAAGATACAGGATGATGCTCTCGCCAGTGCCGAGCCAGATTTGTCACTTACAGAAATAGGAAACAGGTTGAACTTGTTTCTGCTAAAAATTGAGCAAGCCAGACCTAATGACCTCATCGACGCAGTTCGACATGCTGTTGAGCTAGAAGCGTTCTGCTGTAGGGTAGAGAGACAACAAAACGAGGCTCAATGTTTCCTACGTTCAGGAAGCTCAACTGGGGTAGATAATGAGGAGATAAAACAGTAATTTTAGTTTCACAGAAGTCGGTATCTGAGATGACTAATGTGTCGAAGATGTTCATATCTGAACATCATAACGAACCTCCTTAAACAGAAAGAACGAAACGAACCGTAACCAACAAAGGAGATGATACGCTGACAAGAAACTTAACCCTCAAACTAATAGGCGGGTCCGGAAATGTTTCATCTATCATCTTCAGCGAACTTGTCCGCAACGGAGTTCAAAAGGACACAGTCAGGGACAAGATAGGCGCTTCTGGTCTGTTTTTCCAAAGGAAGCCTGAGAAGCACGATGTGGATTGTTTAATAGACACCGGGGCTACCTTCACTTTCATGTCTACAAAATTATGGGATTTAATAGGAAAACCCCAGCACTTGTCTGGGTTCTCACAGGAAATCGTTTTTGTTTGCGGTAACGCCCTCAACATAAAGAGTAAAACAAAAGTCTCTCTGAGCATGGGTGAGGTTACTTAAGTCACAGACTTGATTGTTGCAGATTGAGATGTAGACATTATACTAGGTAAAGACTTCATGGAAGGACATAAAGTCTCAACGACGTTGCGACACGTCAGTTGACGATACAAGGCAAAGCAATTCCAGTCGTTACAGCTGAGAAAATTGGGTGTCATCGTGTCAGGTGTCAAGTTATCTTCCCAGGTAGGTTCGAGATCTTACTTAATGGGCAAATAAAATACTGGAACCACGGAAATTGCACTGGCCTCATAGAGCCCTCTAATAAGTTCATAACAGCTGACAAAGGTAATGTTGCTAGAACTTTCTTTCATGCTTGATCCCTGTCAGGTACGCAAATTTTTCAACTAAACAAAACACACTGAATCTCGGAACAAACATTGCTATGTTCAGCCCAGCCCAAATTATCCAAACTTTATCCACCAAGACACTGGCAGCATCCCGCAGATCTTTATGAAAGATCGCTCGTCATAAGGAATGTCTTCCGACCAAAAGAGACAGATACCTGAAATACTTCTGAAGTAGATCGTCATATGGAATGTCTTCCAACCAAAAGAGACAGATACCTGAACTACTTCTGAAGTATAATAACACGTTCCCAAAGAATAACAGTGATCTTAGCCGAACTGGGATAATAAAACATAATATAGACACAGGGAATACCAAGCTGATAAAGCAGCCACCTCGAAGAGTTCCATTTCACATGAGGAAAGAAGTTGACGAACAAATTGAGTCGAGTCTATGTTGAAAGATGAAATTATTCAGCCATCGACAAGTCCATGGGCAAGTGGGGTTGTGCTTGTTCAGAAGAAAAACGACACAAAGCAATTCTGTATCTATTACAAACGTCAAATGATGAAACTATTAAGGACGCCTATTCACTACCTCGCATCGACGAATCCCTCGATGATTTGGGTGGAGCGGAATGTTTTTCATGACCATGACCTTAGTTCAGGGTACTGGCAAGTAGTAATAGATGAAAACAATCGGGAGAAAACAGCGTTTACCATCAGGCAGGTTCTATCTGAGTTTTGGGTTATGCCATGTGGGTTGTGCAACGCCCCAGCAACTGGGAAATGGTCCTTTCAGGTTAACACTGGCAAATATGTTTGGTATACCTTGATGATATCATCGTCATAGGAAAGACCTTTAACGATATGATACAAAACCTGGACACTACTCTGCAACGGTTTGAGCACGCTGGCTTAAAGTTAAAGCCAAGGAAGTGTCAGCTATTCAAGAGAGAAGTACACTTCTTGGGGCATGTTGTGAATAAATTTGGTGTTGGAACTGACTAAAAGAAAATCGATTGTGTCAAGACCTGGCCATTGCCATGCAATGTCAGTGAAGTTCGTTCATTTCTTGACATATGCAGCTACTACATGCGTTTTATTGCCCGTGATTCACATATAGCAAAACCGCTGGCAAACCTCACTGAAAATGTCCAAATAGATAGATGAATGTATGGAAGCATTTGAAACATTCAAGAATACGCTCAATTCTTTCCCAATGCTTTCACATTCTGACTTTTCATAACCATTTATCCTTGACACAGGCGCAAGAGACAAGGCGATATGAGCTGTTCTTTCACAAAAGGTTGGCAATCAAGAAAAGGTTGTAGCCTATGCCAGCCAAACCTTGACAAAGTCCTAACGTAAATATTGCATTACGAGAAAGGAACTTCTGGTGCTGACCTACTTCGTGAAAATTTTTAGGCATTACCTCTATTGGCGAATCGTTGTGGTACTTCATGACAATAGAACATCGACCGGGGAGGTTGCATGGTAATGCTGACTGTCTAATCCGAAGACCATGCAAGCAATGTGGCATATCGAATTCTGGAGAATCTAGTCTAGACAAGGGACACAGCCAAACAGCTAGTTTAATGCCAACAGAGGCCAGCACAGATTTAAAGAGCATGCAAAGCTTGACGAGGATTTGCTTTTGGTAAGAGAATAGGTCCAGGATGGAAAGAGGCCAGAATTCAAGAACATTGCTCACACGAGGTACTTTATCTAATCTCTCTGGAATCAGTTTGAACGTCAGGTACTAATAGAAGACACATTGCCAAGGAAATGGACATTAATGAACACACAGGCAGTTACATACCAACTCGTGGTTCCAACATCAATGCGGAAAGAAATACTCAGACACTGTCATACATCAAGGTATCTGGACATTAAGGGGTGAAGAAAAAGATATTTAAAGTTATGTAACGCTTTTTTCTGGCCTGGACTGCAGTCCGATGTTCGAAATTATGTGGTTGGATGTGAAAATTGCATGAAGAGAAAAGGTCAAACCAAAAGAAAAAGGGTTCATATATAGATTGATATCCTCGGGGAATTGCCTTCGACCGAAAGGGGTAAAAAACATTTTGGTGACTAAAGATTTTTTTCACAAAATGGACAGAATCGATCCCCATGCCAAACACGGAGGCAGCCACTGTAACAAAAGCGTTTGTTGAAAAGGGTTGCGACAAGGTTTGGAGTACCTAAGACCATTCACAATGATTTAGGTCGTCAGTTTGAAAGTAGGTTGTTCCAAGAAATGTGCAACTTGCTAGATGCACGAAAGACTCATACAACAGCTTACAATCCAAAAAGTAATGGATTGGTGGAAAGGTTCAACCGCACTTTAGAGGCCATGCTTAGTGTATATGTAATTGATAACCAGAAAGATTGGGACGAACACCTAACCTATGTAATGATGGCTTATCGAAGTGCTGAGCATGACACTACAGGAATGAGCCCAACATGCTTATGTTAGGGCAAGAGGTTTCAACTCAAGTAGATTTGCAGTATGATATACCACCAGCAACCAAACCTATACCAAACAATTAGTGGGTCTGGGAATTGTGGGGAAGAATAGAAACAGCTCATAGCTTCGTACGACATTACACTGGTCAATCAATTTTAAGACAGAAAAAATACACGATCAACGAATAGCTTTCGAAGGCATTAAAACCATGCGATCTAGAGTATGTTTTTTCCTGTAAAAAATGTTGGCAAAATTAACGTCATTCTGGAATGTCCATATGAGATTTTGAAAAAGTTGTCAGATGTTTTGTACGAAGCTGGGAATACTCAGTGCAAAATGATGCAAATCATTCATTGTGACAGGCTTTGGAGGTGTTGAAAACAGATTTTGAAGAGAACTTGCAACAAAAGAGGTACCCTAGCAGCTCGAAGAGGATAGTGATGACGAGAGTGGATATGAGGAGTATGAGAAAGAGGCAAAGAAAAACGAAGCCGATGAGTCTGTTTTAGAAGAAGTTTCTCCAACCAAGCAATGATAGATCAAGAGAGAACGTAAAATGTCAGTATATAAAAAATATTTTTTTTCAGTAGGATAACAATATGGCTCAAACAAGGTTCAGTCAGACTATTTACAAAAGTGATTCGATAAGCAGTGATTTGCATTTGTATTTTTGCATTTGGTGCTCTGGCTCAGAATATTTTTTTTCTTTGTTGTTTTATCATGTTAAACTTAAAAGTTCAGATTTATTTTTTTTTCTTTCCTGCTATGAATCCATGAACCCGGAGGCGTGGGTAGTGTGATTTTGGCCCGTCTGCAGTTTGGAAATTATAATGAATTATATAATTTGAATATGAATATAGGAAGTATGTGCTATTTCAAATTTTGTTGTTATATTTATTACCTATAAACTAAATATACTTATTTAGTAACGTTTTGATATATCCGCTGGAAATATCGCGGGAACTGTTTCAAAGAATAAGCATAAGTCAGAAGGCATACTTTTTAACCCAGCGTTTCTCTGGAAAGCTACATAGATTTCACTAAACAGCCCATGATTAGAATCTAGATTAGAATCCTCGGGAAGCTGCGGGGGTTATACTCGAATAAGGTTGTCCGTCCGTCTGTCCGTTCGTAGACACTTATTCTTCTTCTACAGTTTTTGGCCAATTTTGATGAAAATTCATAGGAATCCTACTATGGGAACCTGCGATTTTCATTATGATTTATCGACTAATACAGGAGTTATGCCACTTTGAATTTTTCCCTCTATAGATAGATAAGGAACAAGTCTTGTGTGTCTAACTCCTTCCACACTATTGTGATTTACCCGAACAATTGGACAAAATACATGTAAAGATGAACACGTGTTCGTGAAATTTTGTTGTTACCATTTAAACCTGAGTTACTACCCTTGAAATTTCTTCCTATATATAATATATAGGGAATATTTTGTTTCCGTCAAATATCTCTTGTTAGAGATACATTTTTCATACTTGATAGGTAGATACCTTATGGAAAGAGGAATATTAGATTGATTTTCAGTTTAATAGGGCCAAGGTCACTTTAACTTAAATAGACTTTGTTTCCATCATATAACTTCTTTTAGGATTCAGGTATGATGGTCAGATTAAGTATACATGTACCTTATGGGAAGAGGGAGATTGGGATCGATTTTCATGTCACTAGGGTCAAGGTCACTGTTACTAAATATAGATTTTCCCCCCATTAACTAACTTCTTTTAGGATTGAGTTATGATGATCAAATTTAGTATATTGATATCTTATAGGAAGAGGAAGATTGGGGTTGATTTTCAGGTCAAAAGGGTCAAGGTCACTTTACTTAAAAAAAGATTGGCTTGCCTGGGGCAACTCTTGAACATCTGGTTTCGCGTCATTTGACGTGTTCCTTTTTTTTTTTTAATAATTATGATAACTCAACAGGAGTTTTTTTATTATAATTTACCGGCGTTATTGTCTTTTTTATTGAATTATATTTCTTTTTTTATTGAATTTGCAAATATGTCCCCTTTAAGACTACTTCAGGCAAAAATACATAAATGATAAAAATCATATTCTGACTTACTATAGCTAGTAGCTTTGATTCTTCATTTGGTTTCCTTTATATTTAAAACAGTTGAAGGGTATTTGTGTTTTTATAATGACATATAAATGCATATGCATGCATCTATATGCCTTTTATTTGTATCACTGCATTTCCATATTCATTTTTCATAGGGGAAAGAAATATCCTGTATTAAGATGCAAAGTTGGGAAAAACTGAATGAATTTAAAGAATTTTACATAGGGGAAGGCACATATGAATGGTCCCTAATAAAGAAGGGGGAAAAGTTCTTTGGGGTATGTGGGGGGTATTCGTTAGCCTTTGGCTTACAGTTTTAGTTTAATTTCAATACTAAAAACTCCCTAACGGAGATTAGGACGCAGCATTCAGCAGTCAGAGTGCTCATATTTTTAGAGAATAAATATTTTGGAGTGGTCGTTAAAACCAGGCTGGAAGTGGGTGGGCGTGTGCGCCCTTATGGAAGTTTTATGATTATGATCAACCTTCGTCTTCCCTCAAAGGTAAGCCTCGCTTAATCATTCAATTTTACCCAACACATATTCTCCCTTAAAAGCTTCAAATATAATTCATAGTTGATTACTTCAAAATATTGGCCGTAGAAAACCATTTCAAATGATAATATTGTATACATGTATGTTCATTTGTAAATCATTTATGTAATACTTAATAAATATATTTTATGACTTATCATACATACTATTTTTGCCTTTACTGCAAATATACCGGTGGAATAGCATCTACCACAAAAAATTACATTTCCGTGTGTGTGTGTGTGTGTGTGTGGCATGGCATGTACCACAAATAGTTACGTATTACATATAATTCCAGTTTTAAATTTTGCATGAGAATGAAAATGTACCTGTGACATGGCATCTACCTAAGGTTTCAGAAATACAAAAATTATTGAAAATTATGGATAAATTTTTTTTTTTAAAAAAAATGGCATCTACAAAAAAGGTTCTAATTGCACATGATTGCGTATAGCACTGGGTTTGACATCTACCACACGTTATTAAAGTAAATAATAATAAATGTACATATTAGAAATTATAATTAAACATGATGTATAATATTGAGATAATATATCTCTCTTAGTACCTGATTCCCTTGTTCACTCATGATAAATATCCTTAAACACAAATTGTCTCCAATAAGTACACAAATGTAAACAACATCCGCACTCTCGCCGAGGAAGCCTCGTTATGACCACTCTGCGCCCCATTCTGTGGGGCCATTAAGGGAGTTTATTTGTTGGATGAAATGAACTTAGCCAGAAATGAACGATAAGTAATGTCCCAGTTTAGATGTGGTATTTTGTCGTTACGGGTAGAGGCTGGAAGGTATGTAGGAGAGACGGTAGGTCAGAGACTGTGCAAACTCTGTAACAGTGGTGTGGTAGAGAATGAAATACATTTTTGTTAGAGTGTGAAACTTGTCATGTACATAGACAGTCTAGGTTTGAATCACTAATCTTAGATAATATAGACAATAAAAATCAACAACTCATTTATTTCCTGGAGACATATCCATGAAAAGTGGCAAAGTTATAAACAAAAGAATATTTACAAAGAAAACAAATTTTATTCTCGTAAATTCATGTTATCTCTGCACCGTTCATTACTATGTTATTTATTTGGTAAATAAAGCGGTGACATATAGGCCCAATGGGCCGGGTGTACCTATCATAATATATTTGTGTATATGATTATAATTTGTAAATGTGTTTCTGTACATGTGTTTTCGCGCGCGCGCGCGCGCGCGTGTGTACATGTATTTCTATATTGTTACAAAATATCATTGTAAACGTCACGATAATAAATAAACATTTACTTTAATTTTATGGTCACTCTAAGGAATAAGTTACTTCTTTCACAATGACAGGGCCGTGCATTGCTGTATTTGTACAAACCCCTAGATGTCTTGCGGCAGTTACAATGTATCAGTTTATAACATGAATATTGTATTATGTCTGACCAAATGTGGTCCATTTCGCATTCCATGAACAGTCATCAGTTAACAGGACTTGATAACAAGGGTCTTTTTTTTGTGGGGGGGGGGGGAAATCACCACAAAACATGGCATAGGTAGGAGGTTTATACTAAACCGTCGCTTCGGGTACAAAATATCTTAATCGTAATCTTTACTTCTCAGAATAGAATTACAGCTAATGATGAATACCTTAATCAATCATTTTAGTGGTTTTTTTGTTGTGTATTTTTTTAATTTGTTGAACTACCTTTAATCGCTTTTAATAATATGCAGTAATTATCTCAATTATGGTGCATCTTTTGACATCACTATATATGATTATAAAGGCAAAAATACATCTATACTACTAATGTTACTAAATATTCAATCTAAAATCCGATTGCAGTATGTATCAAACATTTACATAATATGTATTAAATATTTACAAAAAAGTCTTTGAGATGGTTCAATAAAAAACGCATTTCCCAAGGAAAATTTAAACTGTTTAAAAAATCGGAACTTAAACTTGAAGTCGCGAAAAACTTCCATTCTAGTAGTATTTTTATGCAAATTCTCCATAAAAAATGCAGTTTTTAGTAAAAGCAAACATGTTATGCTATGCATTTTATTTTTACATTCTCAGAATTTTCACATATCAGTTGATCTTATTTGAAAAGATAAAGAAAATGTCTCCTTTTTTGATGTTATATATAAATGATTAGGTTTTCGCCCCTGCCACAGGGCGAAAACCTATTGTTCTTCTTCTGTTGATTTTTTTTTAATTATAATTCTTCTTCCATCCATTTCTTGCACGCGATTACAGCCAGCTGATGAAAGCTACAGTCATCAAATTTTAGACATGCATTCATATTTATCTGAACCTGTGTCTAAATGTAAAATCTGCTCAATTTTGTTTCAATGTATACCGCTAGGGGCATCGACTAGTGCGACTTGTATACATTTATTTAATTATTACTTAACTATTTGCTGTATTGCTAGGTACCTAATGGTCAAATTTTACTCAATTTTGTTTCTCAATTTTCTGGTGGGGGGGGGGGGGGGCTTTGCTCGAAATCATTTTTTTTTTGCGTATTACTCAAAAAGTTTTTGCGTATAACTAAAAAAGTTGGAGTCTGATCCAAATGCTGTTTGCTGCATTATGTTCCTTGTTGATAGCCTAATAAAATATGATAGGTTTCGCGGGTACGAGTGGCTGAAGGATTTTGAACTACGGAAGGTTGAAAGTTCGAACCTCTCAAAAAAACTGTGCAAATAAGTGTAAGTCTATGAAAAACATACCCATTTTTTGTTAGAGATCAGATAGAAGAACTCTCTTTGCTGCATACGATTTGCAAGACATATACGCACAAAAATATGAGGTTGCGAATTTAAGAAATGTATGGTTTGTTCTCTAAATAACGGTCAAACTTCACTGAAGTTTTGGAAAGATAAATATTTCAAAAGCATTTTTGTCGCTCCTGACTTCATATTTGGTTCAATCTTGATATTTTCACTGGTAATTTAGTTTTATGATTCAAAGAGCCTGACAATTTATAATGTTAAAAAATGCAAAGGTCAAGGTCATATTTCTGTCATTGTTTTTATTCTTTGGCCGAAAACTAAAAGTACTTTATTGAGAGTATTTAGACAAAAGTGTAAGTTATTGAAGAGCTCTTTCCAGTGGTATTTATTTTTTGAAGATCGGGCTTCATTTGGTCATTTTACGGCGGTCCAAAGTTTGATCATTTTTTGAACAATTTTAAAGCAGTTTTTAAGCTTCAGATTGTGACATTTAAGACACAGAATGTTCCAACCATGCGTATACTTAACTGAACTATTTGCTGCATTTCTATGCACCTAATTGTAAAATTTCAAACAATTTTGTTTCTCAATTTGCCGCTACAGGGCGTTTTGCTTAAAATCATTCTTTTCCTTATAACTCAAAAAGTTGAAGTGTGATTCAAATGCAGTTTTCAGCATTCTGTTCCTTGTTGACAGCACAACAGAATATGACGGATTTCAAAGTATCGTGTACTCGAAAATATTTGCGCTAGAAGAGGTTGAATGTTCGAACCTTGCCAAAAAAAACAACAACAACAACAACAACAAACAAATAAACTGTGCAAATGAGAGTAGGTCTACGAAAAACCTGCCCATTTTTGTTTAAGATTAGATAGAAGAATTTTGTTTGCTGCATATGAATTATAAGACATATACGCACACAATATATGGGTTGGCGAATT
>CM037783.1:44174115-44224115 GCA_021229015.1 Solen grandis | reverse complement strand
CTAGGAAACAATCAGGATTTTCTTTATTATGCTGTTGATTTTACTAGGTCATGTGACATGTGTCAATATGAATACAATGTACACTACTTGTGTAATGTACATATAACCTTTGTAATGTCTATACAACACTTGTGCAATTTACTTGTATAATATATGCTCAACATGTCTGATGAATGCCACTTCTATTTTGTATGAACTGCATATTGAACCATTGAAATGTACATAAATATATGTGATAATGCATATACCACTTGTGTAATGTACAACAACTTTGATGTTTGAATTAACCACTTCTGTAATGTACACATTAAATTTTAAATAACCTATGTGTAATGCATATAACACAACATTTGTAATTTAAATACCATTTATTTTTTTTATATACCAATTATGTTCATTCGTATACTCAAACTCAACAACAATAACAGCATTTGTTTTATCCAAAAACAATAAACAATATAAGTTATTGTTCTATTCAGCTTAAAACTACAGATGTATATTTAAATAGGACGACTTTTTTTTATGTAGACCTAAGATCTTTACAGCACTTAATATTTCCAATTGAACCCTTTCCCTCATATAGACTCATTTTGACGCACTCAATAGGCACCACATAAAGCCTGATCTGCAGAAAACCACAGTTAAACCTTACCAAATTTAATTACAAAATACTCATTTCCAGACCACTGAGGAGCAGTGAACAGCATAAAACCTGATCAGCCTGCGAGTTACTCGCAGGCTGATCTGGTTTTATGCTGTTCGCATAGGTCTTTTCATGGTGTCCTCTATGAGGGAAAGGGTTAAGATGGATTTTTATGGATATGATACAATTGAGGATACTGTATAGTAAAATGATTCCACTCATGAACTGTGATATTTGTTTTTGCAAGAAAGTAATATTAATGTGTTGGATATTGTGTCTGTACATGTATCATGCATTGTTTCTTTTGGGTTTAACATCCCACCAACAGTATTTCAGTCATTTGGAGACGGTGTCTACTTGAAACAGATGTTGTGCTGCCACACTGCAGTATCACACCGTAGACATATGGCATGATACCACTCTCAGTCACATTATCCTGACACTGGGCTAACCATGCAGATTTAATCTTTGATAACAATATTATTAACCTAACATACAGTGTGCAAGATGAGTATTTTCTTAACAATAACACTTAGTTAAAAAATTTGCTTTTTATGATGCAAGTCATAAACTCTATAAAACTAAATGAATTTACCTAAAATGCATGGATGCCTGAAGTTTTATATGCTGTAATTTCTATGCTGAATTTATCTATAACCTATTGAACAAAGACTGGAAACTAATCTTAATCTCTTAAAAAGCATGCAGAATATTGTCCTATTCTCACAAAGTCATGTTAAAAAAAATTTTAATTCAAATATTTATAAAGATTAGTTATTCAAGAAATAAAAAAGAATATATATCATAATTGGAAAGATTTTTTTTTTTTAAATAAAACGGAAAATAATTCCTTGCATAAGAGAAATACTTTAATAATATGGCTACATTTGTCCCTGAAATTTTTCCATTTTTTTTTTAAAGTTTGCAAAATTCAATGACTTGCCAAAACAATATATTCCAGTGGCTTTTACAGGAGTTTTCTATCTGTTTAATATGTCTTTGAATTTATGTTTATCTGTTTTTTACCTGGATGACACTCTAATCTGTGCTGACATGGCCTGTGTAAGGTTATATTTCTGATAACAATGAAAAATGTAATTCCCCGGCCGCGACATACCAAAGTTGTAAAAAATGGTACTGTTATAGCTCCCTTGCTTGGCGCCCAGCATATAAGGGTAGCTGGCTCGGTGTCAGGATAATGTGACTGAGTGTGGTTTCATGCCACATGTCTAAGGTGTGATACTGCAGTGTGGCAGCACTATATCTGTCTCAAGTAGACATCATCTCCAAATGACTGAAATACTGTCGGTGGGACGTTAAACCCAACAAACAAACAAACAACAAGAGGGCCATGATGGCCCTGGATCGCTCACCTGAGTACCATTGCTACAACTGATTACAAGGTTTTTAAACAGACAAGAATTCTGATATAACTCATCTTAAACATTTTAGCCCTGACAATACTACACACCAAATATATAAGCATTGGGCCTTATGGTTTCAGAGGAGAAGACTTAGTGCGGGATCATTTATCTCCAAAGGGCCACCATTTTGAAATCTTGATAATGAACCATTAGATGATGCTACATTCCAAATATCTAATCTCTAGGCCTAATGGATTCATAGAAGAAGATTTTTAAGATTTTCCTATATAACTCTATGTTAAACAAGTGACCCTGGTGCGGGGGCATTTATCACCATAGGGTCATGATTTGTACAATCTTGGTAATAAACCATAAGATGATGCTTCATACCAAATATCTAATCTCTAGGCCTTATGGATTCATAGAAGAAGATTTTTAAAGATTTTCCTATATAACTCTATGTAAAACAAGTGACCCTGTGCGGGGTCATTTATCACCATAGGGCTATGATTTGTACAATCTTGGTAATGAACCATAAGATGATGCTACATACCAAATATCTAAGCTCTAGGCCTAATGGATTCATAGAAGAAGATTTTTAAAGATTTTCCTATATAACTCTATGTAAAACAAGTGACCCTGGTGCGGGGTCATTTATCATCGTAGGGCTATGATTTGTACAATCTTGGTAATGGCCCATAAGATGATGCTACATACCAAATATCTAAGCTCTAGGCCTAATGGATTCATAGAAGAAGATTTTTAAAGTTTTTTCTATATAACTCTATGTAAAACAAGTGACCCATGGTGCGGGGTCATTTATCACCATAGGGTCATGATTTGTACAATCTTGGTAATGAACCATAAGATGATGCTTCATACCAAATATCTAATCTCTAGGCCTTATGGATTCATAGAAGAAGATTTTTAAACATTTTCCTATATAACTCTATGTAAAACAAGTGACCCTGGTGCGGGGGCATTTATCACCGTAGGGCTATGATTTGTACAATCTTGGTAATGAACCATAAGATGATGCTACATACCAAATATCTAATCTCTAGGCCTTATGGATTCATAGAAGAAGATTTTTAAAGATTTTCCTATATAACTCTATGTAAAACAAGTGACCCTATTGCGGGGGCATTTATCACCGTTTGGCTATGATTTGAACAATCTTGGTAATGAACCATTAGATGATGCTACATATGAAATATCTAAGCTCTAGGCCTTATGGATTCATAGAAGAAGATTTTTAAAGTTTTTCCTATATAAATGGATGACACTCTAATCTGTGCTGACATGGCCTGTGTAAGGTTATATTTCTGATAACAATGAAAAATGTAATTCCCCGGCCGCGACATACCAAAGTTGTAAAAAATGGTACTGTTATAGCTCCCTTGCTTGGCGCCCAGCATATAAGGGTAGCTGGCTCGGTGTCAGGATAATGTGACTGAGTGTGGTTTCATGCCACATGTCTAAGGTGTGATACTGCAGTGTGGCAGCACTATATCTGTCTCAAGTAGACATCATCTCCAAATGACTGAAATACTGTCGGTGGGACGTTAAACCCAACAAACAAACAAACAACAAGAGGGCCATGATGGCCCTGGATCGCTCACCTGAGTACCATTGCTACAACTGATTACAAGGTTTTTAAACAGACAAGAATTCTGATATAACTCAATCTTAAACATTTTAGCCCTGACAATACTACACACCAAATATATAAGCATTGGGCCTTATGGTTTCAGAGGAGAAGACTTAGTGCGGGATCATTTATCTCCAAAGGGCCACCATTTTGAAAATCTTGATAATGAACCATTAGATGATGCTACATTCCAAATATCTAAGCTCTAGGCCTAATGGATTCATAGAAGAAGATTTTTAAAGATTTTCCTATATAACTCTATGTAAAACAAGTGACCCCTGGTGCGGGGTCATTTATCACCATAGGGCTATGATTTGTACAATCTTGGTAATGAACCATAAGATGATGCTACATACCAAATATCTAAGCTCTAGGCCTAATGGATTCATGAAGAATTTTAAAGATTTTCCTATATAACTCTATGTAAAACAAGTGACCCCTGGTGCGGGGTCATTTATCATCGTAGGGCTATGATTTGTACAATCTTGGTAATGGCCCATAAGATGATGCTACATACCAAATATCTAAGCTCTAGGCCTAATGGATTCATAGAAGAAGATTTTTAAAGTTTTTTCTTTATAACTCTATGTAAAACAAGTGACCCCTGGTGCGGGGTCATTTATCACCATAGGGTCATGATTTGTACAATCTTGGTAATGAACCATAAGATGATGCTTCATACCAAATATCTAATCTCTAGGCCTTATGGATTCATAGAAGAAGATTTTTAAACATTTTCCTATATAACTCTATGTAAAACAAGTGACCCCTGGTGCGGGGGCATTTATCACCGTAGGGCTATGATTTGTACAATCTTGGTAATGAACCATAAGATGATGCTACATACCAAATATCTAATCTCTAGGCCTTATGGATTCATAGAAGAAGATTTTTAAAGATTTTCCTATATAACTCTATGTAAAACAAGTGACCCCTATTGCGGGGGCATTTATCACCGTTTGGCTATGATTTGAACAATCTTGGTAATGAACCATTAGATGATGCTACATATGAAATATCTAAGCTCTAGGCCTTATGGATTCATAGAAGAAGATTTTTAAAGTTTTTCCTATATAAATCTATGTTAAACAAGTGACCCCTGGTGCGGGGCATTTATCTCCGTAGGGCTATGATTTGAACAATCTTGGTAATGAACCATAAGATGATGCTACATACCAAATATCTAAGCTCTAGGCCTAATGGATTCATAGAAGAAGATTTTTAAAGTTTTTCCTATATAACTCTATGTAAAACAAGTGACCCATGGTGCGGGGTCATTTATCACCATAGGGTCATGATTTGTACAATCTTGGTAATGAACCATAAGATGATGCTTCATACCAAATACCTAATCTCTAGGCCTTATGGATTCATAGAAGAAGATTTTTAAACATTTTCCTATATAACTCTATGTAAAACAAGTGACCTCTGGTGCGGGGTCATTTATCACCATAGGGCTATGATTTGTACAATCTTGGTAATGAACCATAAGATGATGCTACATACCAAATATCTAAGCTCTAGGCCTAATGGATTCATAGAAGAAGATTTTTAAAGATTTTCCTATATAACTCTATGTAAAACAAGTGACCCCTGGTGCGGGGTCATTTATCATCGTAGGGCTATGATTTGTACAATCTTGGTAATGGCCCATAAGATGATGCTACATACCAAATATCTAAGCTCTAGGCCTTGCAGTTTTGCAGAAGAAGATTTTCAAAGTTTGCATTTTTAAAATCTATTTTTAGCTCCTGTGACCTACTTTTTAGCTCACATGAGCACAACGTGCTCAAGGTGAGCTTTTCTGATCGCCTTTTGTCCGGCGTCCGTCGTCCGTCGTCCGTGCGTGCGTCCGTGCGTGCGTCCGGCGTCAACAATTGCTTCAAACAACATCTCCTCCTAAACGGCTTGGCCAATTTGAAAAATATTTTGCAGGAATGTTCCTTGGATGAAGCTCTACTAAAGTTGTATAAATGGTTCTGGTCCATTGCATAATTAGGTCACAGGAGCTAAAAATAGATTTTAAAAATGCAAACTTTGAAAATCTTCTTCTGCGAAACTGCAAGGCCTAGAGCTTAGATATTTGGTATGTAGCATCATCTTATGGGCCACTACCAAGATTGTATAAATCATAGCCCTATGGTGATAAATGACCCCACACCAGGGGTCACTTGTTTTACATAGAGTTATATAGAAAAATCTTAAAAAATCTTCTTCTATGAATCCATAAGGCCTAGAGCTTAGATATTTGGTATATAGCATCATCTTATGGGCCACTACCAAGATTGTACAAATCATAGCCCTATGGTGATAAATGACCCTGCACCAGGGGTCACTTGTTTTACATAGAGTTATATAGGAAAATCTTAAAAAATCTTCTTCAATTAATGCATAAGGCCTAGAGCTTAGATATTTGGTATGAAGCATCATCTTATGGGCCACTACCAAGATTGTACAAATCATAGCCCTATGGTGATAAATGACCCCGCACCAGGGGTCACTTGTTTTACAAAGAGTTATATAGAAAAATCTTAAAAAATCTTCTTCTATGAATCCATAAGGCCTAGAGCTTAGATATTTGGTATGTAGCATCATCTTATGGGCCACTACCAAGATTGTACAAATCATAGCCCTATGGTGATAAATGACCCCGCACCAGGGGTCACTTGTTTTACATAGAGTTATATAGGAAAATCTTAAAAAATCTTCTTCCATGAATGCATAAGGCCTAGAGCTTAGATATTTGGTATGAAGCATCATCTTATGGGCCACTACCAAGATTGTACAAATCATAGCCCTATGGTGATAAATGACCCCGCACCAGGGGTCACTTGTTTTACACAGAGTTATATAGGAAAATCTTAAAAAATCTTCTTCTATGAATCCATAAGGCCTAGAGCTTAGATATTTGGTATGTAGCATCATCTTATGAGCCACTACCAAGATTGTACAAATCATAGCCCAATGGTGATAAATGACCCCACACCAGGGGTCACTTGTTTTACATAGAGTTAAATAGGAAAATCTTAAAAAATCTTCTTCTATGAATCAATAAGGCCTAGAGCTAAGATTTTTGGTATGTAGTTGTATCTAATGGTTCATTACAAAGATTTTCAAAGTCTTGGCCCTACGGTGATAAATGACCCTGCGCCCAAGTCTTCTCTGAAACCATATGGCCCATTGCTTAGATATTTGGTGTGTAGTATTGTCAGGGGTAAAATGTTTTAGATTAAGTTATATCAGAATCCTTGTCTGTTTAAAAACCTTGACATCAGTTGAAGCAATGGTACTCAGGTGAGCGATTCAGGGCCATCATGGCCCTCTTGTTTAACCAATCTGAATAATTTGTACAACTTTGATAGAGGGCATCATAAGGATGATTCCTGTGAAGTTTGGTCAAAATCCCTTCAGCGGTTCATGAGGAGATGTTGTTTAAAGCAAATTGTTGACGACGGACGCACGCACGCACGCACGGACGACGGACAAAAGGCGATCACAATAGCTCACCATGAGCACATTGTGCTCAGGTGAGCTAAAAATGTAATACAAAATTAGCTTCTGTTCTTGTTTCAATCATTATATTATATCATTCTTTAATCCCTTGCACATTTTGTTTTGTTTTTTAAAAAACGGGGAGATAAATTGGGTCAAAATGGATTTAAAATTTGGCTCATGATGGGAATGTAGCCCTTGTGATAGTGAACAAGTATATGAAGTTTGATGACAGTTTAATAGTTTAAGAAGTTATAGCCAAGGTTAAAGTTTTTCACCACGACAACGATGACACTGGAGTGATGACAATACTTTAACCTTTTTTTCTTTGAAAATCAGACAAGCTTAAACCCTTTCACATCATTGTATTCCTACTCAAGAGTCTTTTTTCACAACTGTACCACATGAATATGAATACACCATAGGTACAGACTACTGATATTTTTCCAGGAAACAAAAAATTCAGCTGTTCATTCCATCAGCCATCACCTGCATACTACTGGAAGTCACTCTATCACAAACAAGTTAAATGGCAGACATTAATGCCCCTTGTGATCATGGTGAAAACTTGACATAGAAATTCACTAAAGAAATATAGTCGCACATTTGCACAGTGAAGACACTTCACAGTTCTGCACGCTTCCGTAGAAATTTTCTCATTTTCCAGTTTGTGTGATTCAGCATGTAGGCTCCGTTAAACACACAAAGCACTGTCATGTTTTCGGCGTAGGTCAAGTCGGGCAGAAGCTGGGGAAAATAAGCATCAAGAGTTAGAAAAAAAACAACAACAATGACTTGACTATTTGAGTTTACCCTCACTTTGACAGTATGTCAGTCATATAGCAACGTCCAGCTAATTACAGGTGGAAGAAGACCCCAAATGTACTGAGGCACCCAGGTAGAGCCCCTCACCGCGAGGGTTCGAATCCCGGCAGGGTCCTTCTAGCTGGCTTGCGGTAGGTCAGTGGTTCTACCTGGATGCCTCTGTGCATTCGGGTCTTCCTCCACCTGTAATTAGCTGGGCGTCGCTATATGACTGAAATACTGTCAAAGTGAGGGTAAACTCAAATAGTGAAGTCATCCAGGAAGAACCACCGACGTACCGCGCCAGCTGGAAGGCTTCCTCACTTAAAAATTTGAATGATCCTGCTGGGATTTGAACCTACACAGTGAGGGGCTGAGTGAGTGTTAAAGTCAAGCAACTTTACCCTCTTGGCCACGGAGTAAATATATATAAGTGAAGTATGTAAAGTTTGGCCAAGGTAAAAGTTTTTTTACAGCAAAGCCGCTGATAACAACAAATGCTGGCATCCAAGTGTTGACAATACATCAACTTTTTTTCTTTGAAAAACAAACAAGCTAAGAAATTATCTGGATCTCTGTTCCATGTTACACTTTAAAAGGCTACAGCTCTCTACACTGCCTAGATTCAATATAAGAAAAGTCAAACACACATACATCCGGAGTAGAAAGGGGTATACTCTAAGAAACCTTTTGTGACAGATGTGGCTTTTACTGGTAACGGCTCTTATACCAATTTATACTCAATCAAATCAGGAACTTTCCATTCAATTAAGAAAATATAATTATTATACTAAATTGGACAACTGTATCATTTAAAGGCAAAGAATCTATAAAACATTTATATTGACAAGGGAAAAAATCAGGTTTTTGATAATAGGGTCTTTATTGACTGGATATTGTATCAGTGCAATTAATATTATCTTTTCTTTTGGATTAAGTACAAAATATATTAAAGTATCACTTCTAAAAAATTTTATTCTGAAAACCTTATCAATAAATATGTTAATGAACTTTTCTTGATACTTTTTGAACACCCCTCATATATGTGCTATTTTTCATACATGTAGCCATTTCTCACAGGCTTTTGCAGAAAAAAAATTATCTAATATTATTTCAAAATATTAGAAATTCCTGAATTTTAAGTATACATGCAGTAATTATATAACTATGCAGACTATCTTTTCCTTTGGCATCCATTTCACTTTATATAACATTACTGCCACATTCAACAACATCCCGAGACCATGTTTAGTCAACCTACCTTTGGGGTGAGCAAGAAATATTGTGACGTGGTCCTCTTGCACACAGTCTGAACCACAAGCTCAAATACCTTGCGTTCGTTGGTTGGATCCATACCCTGGAATACAGGTTATTCAATTTAATACTTTGCTGCATATGAAGGTGTTCAAGGAAATATGAGGCTGATCAAAGAATCAAGAAGGTATTCAAAGAAGTGTTCAAGGAAACATGAAGGTGTTCAAGGAAATATGAGGCTGATCAAAGAATCAAGAAGGTATTCAAAGAAGTGTTCAAGGAAACATGAAGGTGTTCAAGGAAATATGAGGCTGATCAAAGAATCAAGAAGGAATTCAAAGAAGTGTTCAAGGAAACATGAAGGTAGTCAAGGGATAAGGAAGTATGACAGTGTAAGAAAATATGGTTTTAAGGAAACGTGATAGGGTTAATGAAAACATGATTACACAAAACCTTGTTGTATTATGGATGGGTATTTTGGGGCTTTTTTTTTTTTTTTTTTATTATTATCAAAAGTGGGTCAAAAGTTATGGTCACATAGGTCAATGCATAAATGTAAAGGTCCACTTACTTAAGCAACAGTACAAATATTAAAGCAATCCAATGAATGTAAGTCATAGAAGGTTAACAAGAGGGCCAAGATGGCCCTAGATCGCTCACCTGAGAAAAGTATCATTCATTGCCTGTACAAAACAGATTGCTTTAGAATTAAGATGATGAGGTAAAACAATGTTCAGGAATTTTCTGACCCCATCCACAAAAGATATCATCATGACAAACAATCTGACCAAGTTTGAGGAAGATTGCATCAAAAAAAAATTTTTTAAGATTTGACCTATTGACCTTTTAAAAGGGTTCGAGATATCATCAAGACAAAATTCTGACCAAGTTTGAGAAGATTGATAAAATGTAGCCTTAGTGTGTAAACAGATTTTTCTAAGATTTGACCTACTGACCTACTTTTTGATCCAACCTGACCCATTTTCAAAAGGGTTCAAGATATCATCAAGACAAACATTCTGACCAAGTTTGAGGAAGATTGGATCAAAATTGTGGCCTCTAGTGTGTAAACATCAAAATTGTTGACGGACGACGGACAATCAAGTATTCCAAAAGATCACCCTGAGCTATGCTCAGGTGAGCTAATAAAAAGGCAACTTGAGCAGACACCCCACAACTCAACGCCCGCCAGACATCATTCATTTAAAGGACATAATTTTTGTTGAAAAAAGTGTTCAAAGAAACATAAGGCTTTTCAGAATTGACCCATGCAATCAAAATCAATCTATGGGAGACTTTCCTAATGATAACCAGGAGTTTTAAGATGTAGAACCCGATATGACTGCTATATGCTACAGAAAGTGTAAACCCTATTTATGTAAACCCTGTTTATTGCATAAAAACTGGAAAACAAGTTCTCAAAATTAAGATAATTAACTCATAATGGAACTGAAAGGCATCACAATTGAAGCAACTTCAAAAAGCCTCGCATAGGCTTTTAACCTGATCCTAGGAGCCTTGTATATGTTGTGACATTTCTGTGTAAATTTCGTGAATAAAATATGTTTAAACTAAGGCATCACAATAGCTTCATCATGGGATTAATATTATGAGTTTGGTTATACCAAATAATACCCATGTGTCTGGACATATGACTATTGTACATACTTCTGTTGGTTACCAAGAATCTAATTTTGAAAGAATTGGGTGTAGCACAATGTAACCCACTTCATTATTTAGACACCACCTTTGTTGATTTTGTCCAACAACAGAACCACATGCAGATGCCTTTTTGTTTTTTGTTGTTTTTTTAAAGGGGAGATAAACTGGGTCAAAATGGAGATAAGGCCTTTGATAGAACAAGTATATAAAGTTTGATGTCAGAAGGATTAATAGTTTAGAAGTTATGGCCATGGTTAAAGTTTTTCAAGACAAAGATGCCAGCAACACTGCCAAACGATACCAGAGTGATGACGGTAACTTATTTTTTTTTTGTTTAAAAAAACAGACAAGCTAAAAATGTATAGTAAATCCAAGAACTACATAGCTTGTATAGCAATTTACAGTAATGACCCTACCTAAACCCAATGGACATGTCCAGTTTGCAAATATAATCCTATTGACTTACAGGGTATCCAATAGCTACATTTGGATAAAAGGTAGTCAAAGGTTAACAAAGTCTACACAAAAGAACTCATGATTTTGTTTGTAAGCAGTTGAACTAGCTATGGGACAAGTGTAACTTAATTTTCGTCTGCATCAAGAGTTCTTTGGAACACATGTGTCACCTGCTGAAGCATGACAGACAGACGGAAAGTGATCCCTTTGTGTCACCTGCTGAAGCGTGACAGGCAGATGGAAAAGTGATCCCTATGTGTCACCTTTGCTAACAGAAGGTGACACAAAAAACTGGAATAGTGCAAACACATAAACTTATGATACAAACAAGCGTATCGCAAAGCATGGCAATATACGTCCAAAGGTATTGTAATGTAAAGAAGTCTTGTATGTTATTTGGTACAATACTTATGTCAACAGGACTCTGTCACAGACAGTATATCCCCCGCCGATCGGTGCTTGTTTGAAGAAAGGGTTAAGTCAGACTTTGCATAAAAAGAAAATGGGAAGAAATCAGACGACTGGACGCTAGACTAAAGGCGATCCTAAAAGCTCACCCTGTGCATTTGCTAAGGTGAGCTAAAAACTGTGTAATGGTAAAAAAATGATGATATGTGCTGTAGTACATGTGGGTTGGTCAGTTCAGTGGAAACAATATGATTCAGCACCATTTAAGGAATAAATTATTGTGTTGAAGGGTCCAACCGGAAAATGCCAATAATATGCACATCTCTTATTGATATTAATAGTTCCCATTAAGTTTTGTTGAAATCCAGTAAACAGTTGCTAAGAAATAGCGCAGAAACGAATGTTATTCTATATAGTGCAGAAACAAATGTTATACTGTATACATACTGCATTACTTATCAAGGGCTATAACTCTTGTCTTAAATGGTCCGACCGAAACATGCCAAAGATATGAGCATCTGTAATTTAAAACCCAGTCAGTAGTTGCAGAGAAATAGCACAGAAATGAATGTTACTCTGTATATATACTGCATAAATAATCAAGGGCCATAACTCTGTGTAAAATAGTCCGATCATAACATGCCGAGTATATGTGCATCTCCTATTGGTAATGATGGTTGCCATGAAGTTTCATTTAAATCCAGTCAGTAGTTGCAGAGACATAGCGCAGAAATGAATTTTGGATGGACAGACAGAAGGACGGATGGAAGGATGCCAAAACAATATCCCCTTCCTGATCCCATCAGTGGGGGATAATCACCTCACAGTAGGCCTAATCAATCAAAGCCTTGTTAAAAAATTGGGAAATATATCACAATTAACATGAAATTTCATAATTCATTAAAATTGTAACATCACTGTCACTGTATATCTGTATCCAAACATTAACATCAGTAATTATCATTAACATCAGTAATTATCATTAACATCAGTAATTATCATTAAACATCAGTATTTATCATTAACATCAGTAATTATCATTAAACATCAGTAATTATCATTAACATCACCTTCTGGTAATATCATTAAAAACAAGTAACTGGTGTTGTATGCAACACATAAAGTCCCCTACCGGCTCCACCTTGACTCAATATGGTAATCAATCCCATTTATTTGCCATATTTTCACTATTTCCGTTACCATAGCAACCACAATTTTAGTCAAAGAACAAAAATAAAATGACGTGCATAATCTACACATTGCCATCTAGTCATATACCAAGTTTCATCAAGTTAGCTAGCTTAGTTATCGCGGGATCCCATTTTTTGCCATATTTTCACTATTTCCGTTACTTTAGCAACCACAATTTTAGTCGAAGAACAAAAATAAAATGACGTGCATAATCTACACATTGCCATCTAGTCATATACCAAGTTTCATCAAGTTAGCTTGCTTAGTTATCGCGGGATCCCATTTTTTGCCATATTTTCACTATTTCCGTTACCATAGCAACCACAATTTTAGTCAAAGAACAAAAATAAAATGACGTGCATAATCTACACATTGGCATCTAGTCATAAACCAAGTTTCATCAAGTTAGCTTGCTTAGTTATTAAGTTATCGCAGGATGCAGATTTGAGCGGACAGACAGACGGACGGACAGACGGATGGACGTTCTCACTGAAGTGACGTTGTGGGGTTTTTCCTTTGATCTTTGGCCCCTTTTTTCACCCCGTAATTTGCACCCCACAAGCAACAAATCAGCCCACAAGTGCCAATTGTACTCATGAAACCCCATAAAACTAACCCTAACCCAATTTCCTTAACCCGCAAATACCCTCCAATGAGGGCGGATGGACAGACGGACAGACGGACGGACAGACGGAGGACAAACCTATAGTCCCCTCCGGTGTGAACACCGGTAGGGGACTAAAAAATGAAAATCCAAAATGTTGACACAAGAAAAATATTTTTGTTTGACGGTAATGCTGTTTGCAGATTCTATCAAGGCCGAATTGTTTTTTTTATCATATTTACAAAATGCTGACATGAGAAAAACACTTTTGTTTGACTCCGATGTTGTTTGCCGATTTATCTACATTTACTTTTGAAAGTTTCAGATCACAGAATGTAAATCCAGCCTTCATGCATATCTACATATAAAGGCAAATATAGCTGGTAAGTTTGAACCAAATCCCTCCTGTAGTGAAGGAGGAGTTGCATTCATGAGGTTCTGCTTATAAAACTGCATATAAAAAAAACTGAGAAGGGGCCATAACTCTTAAAAATTGCATGTGAGAGCAAAGCCAGCCTTCATGCACATCTACATATAAAAGCAAGTATTGCTGGTAAGTTTGAACCAAATCCCTCCAGTAGTGGAGGAGGAGATGCATTCACGAGGTTCTGCTAATGGACAGACAAACAGACGGAGACAGATGGACGGACAGACGACTGAGGTTAGAACATAATACTACCCTTCGGGCATATAAAAATGAATACACACCTGGTTGATTTCATCGACACACCTGAAGGGACACTTGGCCAGTTCCTGCAAGGCCATCATGTACAGAACAGTAGTGACGCTACGCTCCCCCCCACTCTGGTGGTGTACACTTAGCTCACGGAGTGGCTCGGAGTCGCGGAACTTCACCTTGATACGTATCCCATACTTACTGTATTCTTCCTACAGGAGAGAAAAACTTATCTACAGTAAAACTGAAATAAACTGAGGACTATCAAGGGATATGAATTGTCCACAAAATTATTGGGCTTGCAGGGTTCCTGCTGGCCATCGCCATTGTCGCCAATGGCGCCAGAAAAAAAAAATCTGGCTCCAAAAAATTTGAAATGGCGAAAGGTTATGACGCCTTATTTTTCATAATTGGCGCCGCATAATAAACTTGTGTTTTTGCTTGGTTCCCGATTTTTCATTCTCCGCATATTTACCGCAATGAAAAGCGGATCACCAATCAGTTTACTCAAGCGTGTTTACCGTTATCGTGTAATCTTAATGATGGGTCTATTGTTTGTCACAGCAGGTGACAAAAGATTATTCTTATCCATTCATCGATTACGTAATCATGCTGCAGTAAATGACCAGAGGGCATGTGACCTCACTTACTTTGGCAAACAGCAAATTGCAAATTCTGGGACAGTGTTTGATCAGCTGATTTTGACCTGTCGGCTGCTAATTTACAGATCCAGCCATGATCAGTTTCATGTAAATTAGTCTTTGTAAGTAAAACATATTGAAGTATGAAATGCAATAGTCGTAGAGGTTTAGTTTGAGATTTTGATATATTTAAGTAGTTCTTGACTTGGCTAAGTTTGGTCACAAGGCTGACTAGTTTTGCTGCACCGAGTTTTCTTTCTATCAATGTTTTTTTTTCCATTGAAAAATATTTCCACTACTAAGACAAAGTTCTAAAACATGCTTTTCTTTTATTTGTTTTATTTTTGAGGTTTTTCAGTTATTACAGGTAGATAGATCAAAAGGGAAACAAATCAATTGCATAATAATTTAAAGTTTTTCTTCCTCCCTTCATAAAATTTACAATTATTAAATAAATAACATCTCTTTAATTAAATATTATATCCTGAGTGAATGTGTGTGTGAGTAGTTTGAATATACCTGGTAATACAATTTAATACATACGGTACATGTTTTTAAAGGGAGAAAAAATAAACATAATAAAAATATATATTTGAGCCACTGGCACTAAATTTGGCACAAACTTCCTTAATTTGGCTCCAAGTTTTCTCGTTTGGCGAAAGTTGTGGCGCAAACTTTTTTTCAGCCAGGGTAAACCCTGGGCTTGTAAACAATGATTATTCTGAACATAATTAAGTTTATCAGGCAGAACACTAGGGATAAAACTTGAGTAAGGAATGGTGTTTGGAAAATCACTGTTAGAAGTACCAATATTTTATTTTATTCAAAACTAAGATCAGGTATGACACAGTTACTTCACATTTGTCAACAATTCAGATTCTGTTCTTGTTTGTTTGTTTGTTTGTTGGGTTTAACTTCCCATTTACAGTATTTCAGTCATTTGGAGATGATGTCTACTTGAGACAGGTAAAGTGCTGCCACACTGCAGTATCACGCCATAGACATGTGGCATGATACCCAACTCAGTCACATTATCCTGATGCCAAGCCAACCAGACCTGGAAGTACGCTTATATGCTGAGCTCCAAGCAGGGAGCTATACCAGTACCATATTTTACAACATTCTATTTTTGAATCACATAAAAACTTTAGAATATCATGGTAGTAAACATGAAATGTTATTACATATACAGATTTGATTACTACAAAATCAACCCCAAACAAACCCAGTCTTATGCTTTATTCTTTTAAATAATTTGATACATAGTTGGTGGCCAAAAAAAAAAAAAGACTGTTTTTGGAACACATGTGTCACCTGCTGAAGCGTGATGGAAAAAGTGTGACGGATAAGGCAGACAGATGGCCAAAAAGACGATGGAAAAGTGATCCCTATGTGTCACCTCTGCTTACAGCAGGTGACACAAAAAAACAAGTGACAATGGAAAAACCAAGGACACTACATATATGACAGAGTGACCACCATACACCTACTGGATTGTCTGGTATATGCAAGTCGACCTCCCCAACACAGTTGAGACACTTGAAGAAGTAGCTGAAGCTCTTGTTGATCTTCCCTATAAGTTCCTGCAGGGGTTCGAGCCAGTGGGTCTTGGCCTCATCAGTGGCGGTCCGATGGCTGTCTCTCTCCCGGTCCTTGGCTCCCAGCTTCTCCTCCAGGCTGATAATCTCCAGTTCTCGCCTCTTGTATTCTTGTACAACCTGGTGCAGCAGAAAAGATAAGCTTTATTAATCAAATAAGTATTACCCAGGGTTTAATATGGACTTTTTTTTATTTTTAGGACCTGTGTCCCCAATGCATAGTATTTTGCGGTCATATGAAATTTTGGTGGGGGTGGGGACATGCTTGATTTAAAAACTTATTACCAGGTTTTATTATTACTTTTCCAATCTTGTAAAGGAAAAAACTTCAGTTTAGTTTTGTTTTTACCATTTAGCTGTACAACATTTGTATCATACAGCATGTCACAAATACTTCCTTCCACATTTTCATTGTTACTGTCTTACAGTCTCTGATACATTTATATGTCATACTTTTTTACCATATCAGCAAAGTCTTACTGGTTTATTGCATACTTTAAAAAAATAAAAAATAAAGAATTCTCTGTGCTGTTTACATAATAATTGATGACATAAATTCTAATGCAGTGTTTGCATCAGCATTACTGTAACTAACCATACATTTACAACCAGTTTAATTCGTCATTCCATTCAGACGATGTTTTGACAAGCTACTTTCCTTTTGGACAGTACAAAAACTGTATACTCCAATTGCCCATTGGAAAGAGAATTTAGACAAACAACTATAAGATTTCAGCATTTTATGACTATTACTGAACTACATTTTTTGCATCAGTTATCATAAACATCAAGGTTTGTTTGTTGGGTTTAACGTCCTACTGACAGTATTTCAGTCATTTGGAGACGATGTCTACTTGAAACACACTGTAGTATCACGCTGTAGACATGTAGCATGACACCACACCCAGTCACATTATCCTGACACCGGGCCAACCAGTCCTGCAACTACCCTTATATGCTGAACGCCAAGCAAGGGAGCTAAACATCAAGGTAACAATGCAACTGCATGTGGATACCAGAGATGTGACTAATCAATGCATTGAAGCCGACTTGCAGAAGCAGTAGAACATTGTTACATGCTGTGCAATCGAACACACACAAAACACAGCAGCAAAATAAGATGACAGTCTCCATGAACACTCATTATGGAAGGGAAATATGCTTTTTTTCCAAGATTTTATATCTGAGCACACAATTAAATGAGCTATTGCAGTAATCTCATTTGAAACATGCTAGTTTACAATATTCAACAAACGAAAATAAAAGTTTTTCAAAATGAAAGTGGTTTTTCTTTTAATTTGCGTCATTGATGGCACATTAGTATGCACTTTTGGGGTTATTTCTTCTTAGATTACATCAAAATGCACAAATTTGTGCATCACCAAAACCCCCTTTTACCCATTACAAACAATATTAATAGATTGACTCTGTGTAGGCTGGTTTTTATTCTCCTCTTCGTGATGGTATTAATATCTCATATATGGAATTGTGTCATTCTGAATGAATTGTTGTTCTATATTTTCAAAAACATACTTGTGATATGCAAAATAAATGAGAAAGAAGTTGGAACATACTCTAACATGAGTAGGCCCTATCATAGTTAGTTATAGTTGAAAATTATTTACAGTTTGTCTTACTTGATTGTCCAATTTAATGCTTGCATTTTGTTCAAATTTGAAAAATATATTGCATAAGATGGATCGTGAAATCTTGATATGGAGAAAATACGGTGCCCAATATGGGTGCAGCTTGTTGCGGTGGCGAATAATTACGTCGTGTTATGTTAGCTAAAAATATAAATGTACCCAGTAACATTGACTCTGAACAGTACTGCATCACGTATGCTGTCAGTCCAATGGGAGGTGGTTCTATAATGCAAGGTCAAAGGCAAAGCTGTTTGGCGTACGTGACAAACTGTAAATATGCTATCGTTTATATTTAAGATTTTATGGATTTATCACTCCGCTTCGCATCGTTTACGATAAATTCCATAAAATTTAAAATATAAGTGATACTTATTGTATGTAAAATGTGAAACAAGTTCTTACAACTTATCATTCTCAGAGTTTCCTGGGTTAAACCAGTACTTTGTGCCTGTTATGAAAAATCCTTGCCCCTAACAGGGCTTGAACCCTTAACCTTCAATCTGCAGTCGGGTATACTACCACTGGACCAGGATGCCCTTTGTGTCTATCATAGTTGAGAAGCAGTAGTCCTGAGTACTGTTATTCAGAGCTTACAGAATTCTTAGAGTCTTCCAGAAAATAATTGAATGTTTTCATTTTGAATTGATTAAAAAATTGATTATGAATAAATTAAATTGATTAACCCTTTCCCTCATAGAGGAAACCATGAAAAGACCTATGCGAACAGCATTAAACCAGATCAGCCTGCGAGTAACTCGCAGGCTGATCAGGTTTTATGCTGTTCGCTGCTCCTCAGTGGTCTGGAAATGAGGATTTTGTAACTAAATTTGGTAAGGTTTAACTGTGGTTTTCTGCAGATCAGGCTTTATGTGGTACCTATTGAGTGCGTCAAAATGAGTCTATATGAGGGAAAGGGTTAATAAACATATACACAGTCTATACCTCTGCTCATTTCAGGTAAAAGATTCTGGTTCAGAGGCTGTATTCATAATTAATGATGGTTATACGGATGTTGATTTTTTCGGGTTTTTTCATCAAAAGTAGGTGAAAATTCAAGGTTATCTGCATAATGAAGAGGTCCAACTGTCCAAATATTGATGCAATCCAATGAAGTTATAGCAGATTAACCAAAAGGTAAACCTGTCAGACAGATTAAGTGCTGCCACACTTCAATATCACACCATGGACAAAGTGCATGTAACTACACCTAGTTCAGTACATTCCTAGGACTATTTTACTACTTTTATGTGCTGAGTGTCAAAGCATGAAGAAGATAAACCAATGTCATCTTCAATGATGTGACCAGGGATTGACCAACAAACTCCCAAGTATAGGGTAGATGCTCTAGCCATTTGCTCTTCGCTTTGTATTAACCTTGCAGAGATTTCTAAGAGACTTTGCATGCCAGCAGAGACTTTTAAAAATTCCAATTACTGCCTCTACAACGGCACATATTTGTACAGGTTACACAGATTGTTCTGTATTTACGCAAGCTTTTACTTGAAGAAAAAAAAAAGTTATAAAAAAAAAGCTGAAAAGCCCTGTTTCTGCACATACCCGCTCGTCTGTCTGTATGGTACAGTCAGCCCTGACCTGGTGTTCATGAATCTTGGCATCTATCTCTTCCAGTGTGTTGGGCAGTGCCTCAAACGTCTGTAAAACATCCGATTTTTTATATAATTCTAAATATATGCTTAACCCTTTCCCTCATAGAGGACTCCATGAAAAAACCTATGCGAACAGCATAAAACCAGATCAGCCTGCGAGTAACTCGCAGGCTGATCAGGTTTTATGCTGTTTGCTGCTCCTCAGTGGTCTGGAAATGAGGACTTTATAATTAAATTTGGTAAGGTTTAAATGTGGTTTTCTGCAGATCAGGCTTTATGTGGTACCTATTGAGTGCGTCAAATGAGTCTATATGAGGGAAAGGGTTTGTTCTTAACTTTACTGCCTGTGATGGAGAAACCACCCATTTGAATGTTACACATAGTCAAAACTAATTTTTAGTCAATGACTATCTGTGAACGAGCAGCTTTA
This sequence comes from Solen grandis, assembly GCA_021229015.1. Taxonomy (NCBI): domain Eukaryota; kingdom Metazoa; phylum Mollusca; class Bivalvia; order Adapedonta; family Solenidae; genus Solen; species Solen grandis. The sequence goes on along the minus strand of CM037783.1, from coordinate 44,203,988 downwards.
ATACATATGAGATGCCAGAATATTCCCAATTTTACTTCAAACTGTTTGTTTGTTGGTTTAACATTCCAATAACAGTTTTTCAGTCATTTGGAGATTTTGTATACCTGAGACAGATATAGTCTATGCTGTTACAGTGGCATGATACCACACCCAGTCACATTATCCTGAAAATGGAACAGCCCCTATATACTTATCCCCAAGCAAGGAAGATTCACCAGTACCATTTTCTACAACTTTGGTTTATTGCGGCCGGGGATCAAACTCTCAATCTTCCGCTCCTGAGGCAATCGCTATAACCACTTGGCCACCAGGGATGGTTTACTTCAAACTCATATTACAATGTTTAAGTATTCCAAGAAAATAACTGAGTTTATATTTAACAATAAAAAACCTGAACTATCACAGAAGATGATTAATTCCCTGCCTTAAAGGTGAAACCACAAAGAAAATTTACTTTTTCTAAAACCTTTCCTATTTTGTCCATTTTCATAAGCGAAACCACGAACATACTTTTTTTGGTGAAAAAAATTCTCTAAAAGCATGTTGAATGCCGATTTTGTTAGCTGCTAGGCAGTATTTACATTTTAGGGTCACGTGACCCCTATGACGTCATCGATAGACCAAATATCATAAATCATATTTTCATCATTTTAATCAAACATGTCATATTTGTTTTTGGTCTAGTATAAAGTTAAAAGTCTTATCTAGTTGTTTCTGTGAAATTAATTGGAGAATTGGATAAAAATAAATTATATATTTGTGATTACCCAAATCAGATTGACTGTGAAATAAAAAGTTAAATTCAAAGATAAACAGAAGTTTTCTGATGATGCTTACAGCAGGTGACACAAAAATTAAAAACTACTGAAATACTAGGTTATCATTATACGCTTATACAGAAGGCACAATCTACACACATCTTTCAGATCTGCAGACAGCTCTTCCTTCTCGCCTGTGTTGGTGGCCTTCCTAGCTGCTTCAAATAGTCTCTTAGCAAGGGCCTTGCTCTGTTGTAGCCTCTCTCTCACTTGCACAAATGCCTCCTGTAATATTTACATCCATATCACTTTCTTGGGGAAAAATCTCAAGTAATTTTTGAGCTGTGATATATCCAGAACTGGAAAAAGTAATTATCATAAATGTGTTAATTCCTACTAATCTGGAACACTTGGTTTGATTGAGCGGTGCCGTAGTTTCCACACCCCATCTCCTCCAGCAATCAACAATGTGCATTTCAGTGCAATAAAAGTGACTATTTGTTAATAAATAGTCTGTATTATCATGAATGTGTTAATTCCTACTTATGCTTAACCCTCTCAACGTTTCCTGGGTAGAACCAGTACTTTGTTCTTGGGAAGGTAATGAAAATAAGACTGATAAAAACACAAAAGAGAGTTGTTTTTTTGTTCTATGTGATATATAAAACAGAATATATCATTTGTGGTTTTTATTTACTGACAGAGCCTAGTTTCATACCATTCCAGTCAATTCATATCTACTCATATACTAATTAACACTAATTGATTCTGTGTCCATTTTATATATCATATCAACAACTAGTGACTTTAACTCAATCACTCTCATTCACTCACCTCAGCCTGGTGAAGGACCTGTGACTGGTCTCGTATCTCCGCCTCCAGCCTCACATACTGACGATGCGCCTCTGCATGCTCTACACTCAACTTCACCTTCTCTGTGCTTATCAACACACATTGCTGTTGAAAACACAGAGAAATCAAATAAATACACTATAAATCATGAACCTAGAAAAACATTATTTGGCCATGTGGTGAAAAATTCATTGGAATTTACTTCTTTACTCAAATTCTAAGGAATTTTGTCATTTTCTTTTTGCGCCACTCCTGTTCTCCTATATATTGAAACATGGTAACGAATGCCAGATTAAGGTAATCCATCAATAATTCAATTGTGATCATGGTCATAAATTGACATCCCACAGGACAGTACTTCAGTCATTTGATCATAAATTCTAATAATCCTTAAAAATGTTCAACATGTTAAAATATTTATCAAAAAGTTCATATTTTCCTACCACTGTAAATAATTTATATTCACTCCATCTTCTCTGACAACAAACAATGGAACAAACTATAACCAATGATCCATGACAGTCTATTGTTCTCCAAAATTCCAAACTATCCCATCTTGATTTTTCCTGTCTTATATGAAAGTGGGACAGTAGGGAAGACACCATCAAGTGATGTAATTTTACAGTAAATGCAAGCCTTTATAGACTTTGAGCAAAAGAACCTTTAACTCAATGGATGCTTGCATCTGCACTGAAGTATTTTTAAGCATTTGAGAGACCATGATTATAGTTTAACCCTTTCCCTCATAGAGGAAACCTTGAAAAGACCTATGCGAACAACATAAAACCAGATCAGCCTGCAAGTCACTCGCAGGCTGATCAGGTTTTATGCTGTTCGCTGCTCCTCAGTGGTCTGGAAATGAGAACTTTATAATTAAATTTGTTAAGGTTTAACTGTGGTTTTCTGCAGATCAGGCTTTATGTGGTACCTATTGAGTGCGTCAAAATGAGTCTATATGAGGGAAAGGGTTAAAGAGGAATGGATTATATTCAGGAAGTCATAACTTTGTACAATTATTGTAGGCTTTTATTGACTTCTATGCACAGTTCACATGGTCTGATCAGTGGTTGAGTGTCTGCTTTGCATTCGGGAGGTCTGGGGTTCAAATCCCAGCTGGGGCACTTCCTCTGGTGACCGGTCAAACCACAGACATATAAAATTGGTACCAGTTGCCCTTGCCTGGCACTCAGCAAAATGGGGTTGCTATGGGAACTCGGAGTACTATTAGTACTCGTGTCTCTGTGCTATACATCGGGGATGTAAAAGAACCCAGGAGTCTATTCGCAAAATGAGCTAGGGTATCGCACCCGGACTCCCTTGTCTCCAACCATTGTCTCTTCCGATGCTGTCTTTTCAGCAAAAAACAGGACCCATAAATGGGAAATCCTTGACCGCAAGGTCTAAAATATGGCCATAATAATTAGGAAATGATTGCTAGCCATTACAATAAAAGAAAGACAGAATATGCGCTATATCAAATCCTAACCAAAAAGAAATCTATTACGCAGAAATAAAGCAAAATGTCAACAGTTTGTATGTCTTGAAATGTTTTCATACCCTTCAGGCTACAAACCTTTGTTTTAGCAAGGTATCCCTTTAAGTTTTCAATTTTCTTTTCGCTGATCTCCTTCATTTTTTTCTTTGCTTTCTCCTCCTCCCCATCAATATCAATTGCTTCTGCTTCAACATTCTTTATACTGTCAAAATATAAATATGAATATGAAAATATCAAAAATCTGCCTCTGATAGGGAAAAACAACATAAACTGTCTGTGAAAACTTGGTGGTCATAGTGCCCAAGCTTACCAGGGGACTTAATTACAAATTTGACCAAAGAATTTTTTTTGTATAGAACAAGAGTGTTCTCTGGTACACATGTGTCACCTGCTGAAGCATGATGGAAAAAGTGTGACAGACAGACAGAAAACAGCAGGTGACACAAGAAATCTCAGGAATAATGTGATTAAATATCTGTGAATTATGCTAATGAAGATTTTTTTTTTTTTTTGTATGAAATTTAGTGGAATGGGACCATGATTTTTTAAAGGACTCCTACTCTCGTAATTTTGAGCCTGATGGACCCTTAAATAGTCCTGTATGACCAATATCTTCACAATTTAAGGGTACCTACTGGTGATCTGCACATTTTTAGTGCTGCAAGTTCAATAGTGGAATACATTTATAATTAAAATGACGATTACTTTTAAACAATTTTCTGAGAATAGTTATTCTAAGCTTCAGTTTTGTGTTTATTAATAATGCATTTTGCTGACCTTAACCCTAGCATTATGGTGGATTACCTCCCTTTGTCATTAATGAAAATGTCCAAATTCTCGGGAAATAATAAACAAGAGGACCATGATGGCCCTGAATCGCTCACCTGATTATAAATCAGCAACATATGTTGCATTTTTCATATTGACCTACTTTTTGACCCCACATGACCCAACTTTAAACTTGTCCAAGATATTATGGAAACAGACATTCCGACCAAGTTTCATGAAGATATGATATAATATAATAATAGTAGCGCTCTGAGGTCAAACTTTCAATAAAATCTATGACATATCATGCAAATGGAATCTGTTTTACATGTCAACATTTCAGTTTTTCCACTATGAGAATGTATCACGTTACCCCAGACGTACAGACAGCAGCAATGCTATATGCCGCCCACTTTTCAAGAGGGGGCATAATAAAACTAAAGATCCAACTTTAGATACCACATAATATACCACATTGAAAATGTACAAATTTAGTGAATCAAACAAATCAAGATATTAAATTGGGTTTGAGTGTGCTATATTAGATTTAGTGTTTTAATGGAGTGTGTTATAATGGAGTGTGTTATAATGGGTATACACTGTATACAGCACTATCCATTTAACTTGGAAGCAGATAGGGAATTGCCTTTAGCTTCTATGGATAAATGGTTACATGCTGGAATGCCAGTGTTTGGTGAGACCCCTCAATATATCTAGAACTTTACTTACGTTTGCTTCTTAGCAGCTATTTGGGCCTGTAGTCTCTTCTTTACATCTTTCTTTGCCAAAAGCTTTTTCTGTAAATCAATCAATTAAAATGCACAATTTTAATCTTATTTTTTTTTTTTTTTTTTTTGGGGGGGGGTGAAGGGGGGGGGGGCAGGGACGGGTAAAAGTACACATTTAATTTTGAGTCACTGAATATACCCTGGGTTCATCAATCTCAAATACTGGGCTTGCTTAAACCCGAAACTAACAGGCATCTACAAATCCAGATAATATTATAACAGTAGATTAATAACAAAGTCTTATATCAACTAGAACTATCACTGAAGGTGATTCATACCCCCACCCCCATCTTTGACACAGGATGTATTCACATGACACATAAAACGAATGTTCACACATAGGATTTGGGCTTATAAGCATACCAAAAAAAAATATTATCACTAAAGGTGATCAATACCCACACCGGAAGTCTGTCATGTGTAGGAATACAGTTTCAAAAGTTTGCGTGAGTGAAAGACTACATGTATGTAAGGTTTAAAGTTAGTGTGAGCAATGGTTCAAAAGTTTTGGACAATGCTAAAAAGTTTTGACAGACAGACAGATAGACAGAGAGACACACATACAGACACACAGAAGAAAACAATTTGCCCCCAAGATCTGTAGCTGAGGAGAATAAAAATGCAGTCTGATTATGGTTCACATCCATATTTATTGTTTGCAAAAACCTGTCTTTAAGAATTTACATTGTGGTTTTCTTATGCACTGCACTTCCTCGCATCAAGATCAATCTACATATGAAGTTTCATCAACCTAGCTACTTTAGTATTGGAGTTATGCTCCGGACAAAATCAAAAGATTAAAAATGACAAAGGGCAATAACTCCTTTCAAAATACATGCAGAGTTATGGTTCTTGTGCACTGCACTTCCTCTCATCAAGATCAATCTACATATGAAGTTTCATCAACCTAGCTACTTTAGTATTGGAGTTATGGTCTGGACAAAATCAAAAGATTAAAAATGACAAAGGGCAATAACTCCTTTCAAAATACATGCAGAGTTATGGTTCTTATGCAATGCACTTCCTCTCATCAAGGTCTATCTACCTATGAAGTTTCATCAACATAGGTACAGTAGTTTTGGAGAAATGCTCCGGACAAGTATTTGTAGACCAACCGCCAGACCGCCGGACCGACCGACCGACGGACCGACCGACCGACCGACAGGGTGACTCCTATATACCCCCCCAAATTTCATCTGTGGGGGTATAAGACAGGGTGACTCCTATATACCCCCCCAAATTTCATTTGTGGGGGTATAATTATACCACAAGTCCACTTTACAAAAACAAGAGCACCGCATGTGGATGCCAAAGCTCATCTGTTTGTTTTTTTATAAGGGGAGATAAATTAGGTCAAAATCAGACCTATAAACAAAGATACGCAGCTTATTCTTTGCCAAAATCGATTTTCAGAAATTTCGCGCTTACCCAAGATGTCAAGGTGGCCCAGAATCGAGATTGGAAACTAGAGCTATCACTGAAGGTGATTAATACCCCCACAAAATGCTTTGATACAGGAGAAGCCAGACTCCAGGCGGAGCATAGATAAGAACCTGTATACATAGTTTATTGGTAACGATAGTAAGTATTAAGTAAGTAAAGTTTTTATTTAAAGTAGATTGAGTCAGTTATGGTTGTTTGGACAGTAGTTTAAAAGTTACAGTTCTAAGGACACTGCACTTTTCCTAGTCGCCATATTTTTACATTTTAAGTTTCAAGTAAATACCATGTATAATATTCGAGTTATGTTCAGAATAACACAAAAAAAAAATTAACAAAGGGAGATAATTAAACAAGGGTCAGGACTGCCACAAACTACGCCCATCACAGTATTGGGACTCTCAGAAATAGCTCAGAGAAACAAGCTATTGTCTCCTAAATCCCATTAGTTAATGAATATTACTTATTAAAACAATCATGTTGAAACATTTCCATTAATTTGAAGGAAAATGTCTCTTTTGACTTATTCAAGTGTTCAAGTCCAAATTACATGATTTTGCTAGGTATTGAACTTAGCCAATATTTTACAACTATTCACATTTCTTGCAATTTTGGTCAAGATCAGAAAAGAATGCCTAAAACTGGACGGTGTTGTCAGATCTGTAAATAATTTCAAAGAGTTGGTCTATGAATAGCTAATCTTTTCTTAAAGTAGTTACATGCTTAATTTTGGTTCATAAACAAGAACAGTTTAGGGGACAAATAATGAAGACAAAGACCAGAGAGCTGTAATAGGAGTGATTGGATTCTGAATGGTTGCTGAAAAGATAAAAAAATCTTGATTTTTCAAGAAGTATTTTTGAAAAATCATCTTTGAAATGCTATTCTACTGATATGGATTGTTCCTGTGAAGAAAATGGAAGGTGCTTTTATTTTTACAGGCTTAAATGGCTTCTGCAATGGAATGTCATTCACGCGATAATGCTGAATATTGAACTCATCTGCGATTTTATGGCCATGCACATGTGTGGAAAGTTTGAAAAGGATTGGTCTAACGGTATTGAAGTTAGAGCCCAGACAATCACAATTTCAAGTATTTTGTGTATGTCAAGGGCCATAACTTTTAAGTCTTTCAGGCGATAATGCTGGATATCGAACTCATCCGTGATATTATGGCCATGCACATGTGTGAAAAGTTTGAAAAGGATTGGGCTAACGGTATTGAAGTTAGAGCCTGGACAATCACAATTTCAAGTATTTTGTGTACGTCAAGGGCCATAACTTCTAAGTCATTCACGCGATAATGCTGGATATCGAACTCATCCGCGATATTATGGCCATGCACATGTGTGAAAAGTTTGAAAAGGATTGGACTAACGGTATTGAAGTTAGAGCCGGACAATCACAATTTCAAGTACTTTGTGTACGTCAAGGGCCATAACTTCTAAGTCATTAAAGCGATAATGCTGGATATCGAACTCATACGAGATATTATGGCCATGCACATGTGTAGAAAGTTTGAAAAGGATTGGACTAACGGTATTGAAGTTAGAGCCCGGACAACAAATGTTCCACGCCCAACCGCCCGCCCGCCCGCCGTGAGTGTTCACATAATACGCCCCATCTTAAGATGGGCGTATAAAAATGGGACCAGGTAGTTACAGTTCTAAGGACACTGCACTATTCCTAGTCGCCATCTGTTTACATTTTAAGTTTCAAGTAAATACCATGGGAATTAAAAAATGGGTCTAGGTAGTTACAGTTCTTGGGACACTGCACTTTTCCTAGTCGCCATCTGTTTACATTTTAAGTTTCAAGTCAATACCTTGTATAAAATTCCAGTTAAACAAAGGGATCAGTGCAATAACTCTGCCATCCTTGAGACAACTCAAGTGAAATTTATGTCATGCACCTCTATAGCTGATTATCAATGCACACACAAAATATGAACTGAATCAGTTAAGAAATGTAGAAGGTCGCGTCACAAGATATTTAGAGTTGAATCAGGGGCAATAACTCTGTAATCCTTGAGATAACTCAAGTGAAATTTATGTCACGCACCTCTCCAGCTGATTATGAATGCACACACAAAACTTGAACCAAATCAAATTAGAAATGTAGAAGTAATTTGCATCACAAGTTTTTGGGATGGACGGACAGACCAACAAACCAACGGACCAACAGACTAACTCCTATATACCCCCTCTCAAACTTCGTTTACAAGGGCATAATAAAAGTATTTTGAATGAATACATTATTGACACGGTTACTTTATTAAGTAACTTATTTGTTTGATTGCTTTTGACACAAACAGACGTCACTGAGGTTGATCGACCACACAACGAGACGCAATTATTGGAATCAATCTGTAAGCAATCATTCTACATAATTGCCTTTGAAGATTTGTGTTATTAACACCAGGCAATTTTCAAAAGAACAAGAGACTCTAACCAGTAACCAGTAAAAATCACAGGTTAATCCTGCAATTATATGAGGCAATCATATTTGAATGATCCGTCATTTAGACTCTTTCTCATACCCAAGCTTAGTTATTCCTGACCAGTTATCTGTCTTTTTTCCCCTCCCTCTCTCTCTTTTATAATCAAACTTAAAAAATGCTCTAATTATGCATCTGTCCTCATCTTCCTTCATTTAACTCACTTTAGCTAAATCAGTAGATTACTATATGTCTTATGAAAGTAATTGTTGTTAATAAGATTCCACACAAGCCCCACCAAAAAAATAACATGAAATTTTTGTCCAAATAATTTACCATATAAACTTTAAGATAAATTTACCAATATATTTGAACCAGATACTTTATGAATTAAATAGTCATGTCCAGTACCGATGTGTCAGGTGAGCACTCTCGTTTAATTCTCAAGGCATGTGATAAAGCGTATTATCTTGGAAAGCTGCATATTACTTTTTTTATGTCTCTGGTTTAATACTTTATAAACACATTAAGATGCCTTGGCGAACAGTTCAGATCAGGGTTTTCTCTGTTTGCTTGCTCATACAGTATTGTAGCTTAAATTTTTCACAGTCTGCATGGCAAAGAAAATGAACAGTTTCACATACCATTTTAAGTCATACATTTGTACAAGAATATTCATGAGGTAAAAAGTTATGAATATTTATCACAAAGCAGTCTGGCATTATATAAACTGCGTTTCGATTGATATGGATTCTGTATGGTTGTGTGGAAAGCTTCCTCAGTGAACCATTACAACCTCGTGACCTTGACCCCTGACTGACCTTTTCGTCCCTGGCTCTGTTCAGCTGCTGGTCCAGTTCCTGAGATTTGACCTTGAGGTCGTTGTAGCTCTGTTCCTTCCCTCTCATCTCCTCACTCTCCAACTGTGATTGAATTACATAAACTGTGGGTGATTTACATAAACTGTGATTGAATTACATAAACTGTGGGGGACTTACATAAACTGTGATTGAATTACATAAACTGTGGGTGATTTACATAAACTGTGATTGAATTACATAAACTGTGGGTGATTTACATAAACTGTGGGTGATTTACATAAACTGTGGGGATTACATAAACTGTGATTGAATTACATAAACTGTGGGGGACTTACATAAACTGTGATTGAATTACATAAACTGTGATTGAATTACATAAACTGTGGGGGACTTACATAAACTGTGATTGAATTACATAAACTGTGGGTGATTTACATAAACTGGGCTCAGGTAAGCTGAGAGACAAAAACAACAAAACAAACACACAAGATACAACAATGCCATGGCAAACATACAACTTTTTGCAAGCACATAAGTGGATAAAAGAAAATGTTTAAAGGTTTATTTATTTAAATGTCTATTACTGAATTTATTCTAAAACTCTTCAAAAAGCATTGATGGTGACTGTTGCTTGTGGAGGGAACCAGAGAATTGGGCAAAATCCCAACTGTCGGAACAGACCACCATATGCCCTTTCATATACATGTACAATGATGGGAAAACTTAGGATTGAACCTGTATTTCAATGGTGAAAAGCAAGTGTGTTAATCATGACCTTATCTGGACACCTTTTTGATTTTCTTCCTAAGAACACAAATGAGACAATATTCTGAGAAATTCTACCTCTAAGCTCTGTTTCAACTCCCTCTCCCTGGCTTCATCCATAGACACAGTCAGCAGTGATGCATCCCTAAAAAATCAAAGAAATATATCAATACAGTAAACAATTAAATTCACTCTTTTTTCAATTTCAATATACAGTAGAACCTCGTTAAATCGAAGTCCTTGGGACCGAGCTGAAAAATTTGAAATAACGATTATTTGAATTAAAAATCTGACGGAAATTTCAGTTTGTGAGCGTGCATGTCTGCGTTTTCATTACCAGTGCATATTGTGGAAATCGTAAGGCCGTGAAAACCACCTATCAGGTGTACATATATACTATTTGCAAGTTATGAAAAGTAATGAAAACATATCATGATCTACTTAGATGCTTCTGATGAACATAATCATTCTACCATGTCAGGCAATGATACATATTTTTACCGACGATCTGCTGCTTCAGGTAGCGTTGCATGCCGGTGACAAACGCGATATGGAATGTACTAAAGATCTAACACCTGGGTTTATCTGCTGGCACGTGCATATTATGCAACCTGTCAGACATCTATTAGCAATAATCAACATTTCCAATTGAACACATTTTGCCCAACCCAATCTCGAAAAAAGGTGTGAAAAACTTGCCCATGCCATCACTCCAGGTGCCTCTGCAAAATAAACTTGGTTACTGACCCGGATACAATTTATAATAGGGACGATAATTAGTTCACAAAAATTTATGAAATTTGACTTCGAAATAAAAATTGAAAAATGTACATGAATTGCGACCTTGGGACCGGAACTTTTACTTCGAAATTGCTAAAAAATCGAAATAGCGAAATTCGGAGTAAACATTTTATTTTTAGTTAAAATAAGAAGGGAAGAAATCGGGACCGAAAATAAACTTCGAAATGGCAAGGAATTCAGTTTAATGATGTTCGGTTTGGTGAGGTTCTACTGTATATGTTGGTTTTCCAGAGGGAAATAACACAGTATACAATATAATTCAGTCTTTTTCATTTTCAATAAATATTTTGGTTTTCCATTTTCAATAAATATGTTGGTTTGAAAGAGTAAATTTAATGGTTTATTTTATTATAATGCTCTGGAAAACCAACATATATACAGATGTTTTAACATATCCTCATCGTCTGATAACCCACATTTGTTCAATATGCTTTACTTCTTAACCGACCATGGGATACTTGGTTAGCAAAACTTTGTAATCATGAATTATTAATTAGGCATTTCATTGGATCCGTGCCAGGGACAGCCAGCAACAGCAAGGATCATTTGAACAATGATTTAAAGTTAGTTTCGTTCTACCATGTAGAGGTGATGTCACGCTCCATGCCTAAGTGTGGCGGTTTATCTTGTGGGAGCAATGAGTCAGCTTTTGCTATTGTAAATTTCAAACAAGAGTATTCAAAATACTATGCGTGATTTCATTGGTCAGCAAGTACAGACCGTAATCCGTTCAAGTACACCAAACGAACGTAAACGAAACGCTATTCAAACGCAAACGAAACGCGAACGGAACGCAAACGAAAACGTAAACGATCGAACGTTTCACGGCCGAACGATTCACAAACGCAAACGAACTATACAAAACGATAAACGCAAACGATAAACGCAAACGATAAACGGTATCAAAACGTTTGCATTAAACGCTGAGGTATGGGATTCGGATATTCTCTAACTTTATCGTGGTTATGTTGACAGTGCAATTATATTTTAACGAAAAAAAAAACACATCAATAGTGCATTCATTTATGCCAAAAGCATTTTTTTTGTTAAATAAATGAGTGATACAATTGTAAAAAAATGTTTTAAATGTTTACAATAAAGTAAAAAGGGATTTTTTCTTTCCCCCGTCATAAGATTTATTTTTGTTTATGTAATAAACATAAAAGCGGCCTAGAATTGGTTCTCTATTCACGTGTTTGTATAAGCGTTTATTAACGGCGACTAGACCAGTCAGTGTATTGGCGAACGGGTATTGTGACACTTTGAGAAGATAATTGTCTAAGTTAGTGTGATAGGCTGATTAGTCATTATGACAACATCCGGCAGCTTGTATGTATGAAATTGCCGAAGATTCCCCAAATTGACTACATGTACAATATTAGCCGATAAATTAAGAGAGCTTGTTTGTTACACGTGGTTGTTGTAATATTTTATTAATTTTTTTTTTATCCATTAATCATGTTGTTGTTTTTTTTTCTCTAAATACGTTCTCGATAAATTTCAACAACGGAAAATTGTATCATTTAAGTCTAAATATATTGTTACACACAAGTGACACAATGCAATATGTTTATGACGTGAATATCTGCCACCCCATTATTTATACGAGTCGGACAAATTTCAGTTATAAACACCGGGATAAACACCTGTTATATAAAAAAGAAATGCTCATGTGAAGGTGACTATTGATATATAGTAGACCTAAATTGTTTTACAATGTCTTGGTAGTTGATTACATTGATAAACGTACATGCCTACAAAACGAAGAAGAAAAATTTAACTAATGAACTGCCTATCAGAATAACTTTCTAAATTAAAGAATACAATTCCTCTTGATTTAATGATTTTTAAACAAAATCCCAGTGGTTTGTTATCTGTTTGCAGTAAAGCTATACATTTACCATAATACCTTGAAATAAAGTGTCTACGTGTACCATGTATCTGCATACATTGGACAATTTAAAACAAATGTTATCAGTCTTGCTAAAAAGTGACATGCTAAAAACTTATCATGCTTTAAAGTGTTTTTTATTTACGTTTTAATATCTTGTATTGATCAAAAATTTCCTTCTAGAAATTTCACCAAAATCTGAATGAAACAAATACAATTGTGAATTTCACTAAGTGTCACAAAAAATGACACCATACAGCACTAGCACCCCATACCTGTTTATTCCCACTTCCGTTCTGTATGTGTGTTAGGTCGCGAAGTCTAATGATGAGGGGAAGGGGCGTTATCGTTGAAACAATACCTCACCAAGAAGGATGACCGGATGTAATTAGTATATTAACAACATTCCTTTCTGACTGACCAATGACAGACGGAGACATTTTTATACAACCCACATTATTGACGGTATATAAGCTTTCAGAAGAAAATATCTTTCCACTATCTGCAAGATCTACAAATTAGAAAAATAAATTTGATTTTAATAATTCAAATTATATCCACTAATACTTTTTTTGTGACTTAATTGTTTAAGTTACTTCCAGCGTTTAGAATGTATAGACAGATAGGTCCAGGGGTACGATTTCACTAGGGTCCCATTAGTCTAGGTTCCGAAATGGTTTGGGTCCGATACGTGCAGAAAGCAGTGTCAGAGATGATGCGTTTGTGTAAACGGTAAACGAAAAACGATGCAAACGGTGAACGCAAACGGTGAACGGTGAACGCAAACGGAGAACGGTTCGAAAATAAACGAAGTTGAAATGCAAATGCGTTTGTAATCGTTTATAGATGCATTCAGCGTTTATATCCAGCGTTTATCGTTTAGAAACGTAAACGATAAACGCAAATGAAGCGATTTGCAAACGCAAATGAAACGATGTTCAAACGCAAACGGAACGCAGATTTGGTGTACTTGAACGGATTACGGTCTGTACCTGATTAATATTCAAGAAAATGAAGTTTTGCCAGCTGAAAATCCCATGGTATATACAGAAGTGATAACAGAATACATACCGTGGGTTTTCGACATTGAACATATCCTATGAAATGATGAAAAATGCTATACAATGTATGGTAATAAATTTTAACACATATGGCATGAAATGTACAGGACCTTTGCTAAACATATTTCAACATAGGTGCTGTCGTCCAGTGGTAACCAGATGACTGCAAAACAGAAAGATGTGAGTTTAACTTTCACTGGGTGCAAAAATCTTCCATGACCCTTTCAGTACTGGTCCAACCCTGAAACTGTTGAGAAGAAGTCTGTGTATGCTTTGCTTGTGAAGTCACAGAGACACATCTACCAAGGTTAAACTAAGTGTATGCATCCTTTTAATGACATCAAAATCAAAACTGTTAAAAACAGAGAGACTGAACAGCGATATACAGCTGCAATATGAACTGAAGGTACTTACCGGAGATCGGTCCTCCGAACTGAAGGTACTTACCGGAGATCGTTCCTCCGAGACGACAATGAACCATCATAGCGTGACTTCTTTATCACATACTGCATACACAAAAACATAGTAACTTGGGTGTGTTGCATAGACAAGGAGTTCCAAAGAGTTTCAAGGTAGTTTTCCTTTTTTTCTTGACAATTTTATTTAGGGATGAAATGGAACAGAACCCTCACAGTATGGTATGGAACATGGTTTTTAGTATGGTACAGTACCAATTACTGTTTTGTTTGAAGATATGCACGTCAACCCAGCAAAGGTTGCAAACTGGTATCTTTTATTTCTCTGAAATACTTCCAAAACTTCCGGCCAGCAGAATGGATGAGCACCAATATTTCTAACACTATCTTTATTAGGACTTTCATTTGCATCTATAAATAACAAAAGCCAAGACAGACAAAAGTGTTCTTTAGAACACATGTCTCCTGTTGAAGCATGACGGAAAAAGTGTGATGGACAGACAGAGAGATGGACGCACAGACGGATAGACAGATGACAAAAAGTGATCCCTATGTGTCACCTCTGCTTACAGCAGGGGACACAATAAGACAATGGCCATATCTTCAATTTGCACATAACAAAACTTTGAAGTTATATACTGAGTACCAAGCCGCAAAACGAAGTATCGCTGAACAGTTGTGCCGTCCCTTACTGTTTCATCCCTACTATTATTGTTGTAGACTGCATAAAGAGAATAAATCTTCTATGTTGGAACACCTGGTTTATGAAATACATCCCTATTTTCAGCCAATTTCAGATGCGTCAAACATTCACAAGGACAAACCACAGGTGTGCTAAAAATGAGTAATCAGGGATAATGTCAATGCATCTTCATCAGCATCATCACCATAATCAGCATCATCATCAATCTCATCATCAAGAAAGTGATACGCTTAACCCTTTCCCTCATAGAGGACACCACGAAAAGACCTATGCGAACAGCATAAAACCAGATCAGCCTGCGAGTAACTCGCTGGCTGATCAGGTTTTATGCTGTTCGCTGCTCCTTAGTGGTCTGGAAATGAGGATTTTGGAATTAAATTTGGCAAGGTTTAACTGTGGTTTTCTGCAGATCTGGCTTTATGTTATACCTATTGAGTGCGTCAAAATGAGTCTATATGAGGGAAAGGGTTAAGGAAATTTTCTCACTATTACTGACAATGATGCAAGCTTTTCTTTCTTTTTCAAATTGAATCAAATGACCCCTTGAAACTCACAGGGCTCCCATTCTGTGATAACCTAACAATAGATCATAATAATACTGAACCCACCTGACTCTCTGAGGTGTAGAAACATCGCAGGGCTGGCATATCTTTCACAATCCGGTCGACAAACTTTGTCGTCTGCTCATTCCCGACAGGGATGGTATGGAGGTTGTACTGGGTACAGAGGAACTTCAGCACGGCTTCGGGGCACGTGAACATCTCCACTATGTGGCAGTGAAAACCAAATCTCCTATATGGCCACACACAGCAGATCATTAAATATTGCAAACTTTCAAAAAAGTATGGAAAAATCAGAGGTAAATGTAGCCACATTATAAAATAATCATTCCTCTACTGCAAGGAATTATTTTAAAGTTTGATCTATTTTCAAAATTCTTTTAAATTAGGATTTGAACTCAACCAGTGTAGCAGAAAAACAACACATTTTAAATAGTTACCATCATACACACACTTCAGTTTTGCCTAGAACTGCACAAAGTAAATCCACAAAAAATGTACCAATGGAATTTGCAGAAGTACAAGATTAACAAATTTAATGTCAACTAAAATTTATGATATTGCAGTATAAGGGAACTTGCAGGCCATTCAGGTTTATACTGTTTGCAACTATTTGCTGAGAGGAGAATATAAAAATTTAAAACCTGCTTAGGGTGAAAAACACAAATAAAGGTAAAACCCCCTTCCCCCACCTCCATGCATGTTACCTGTGTCTATCGGTGAGGGGGCGGGACACACATTCCTCCATGGTCATATTGGGCGGAGTCTTTACTGCGTTCACCCGGAGGTTCTGCTCCTCTCTCATCTTGTTCATAAAGAGGTTGAAGTCGCTTGTGTTGTCACACACAAATGCACGCATGTCGTTAAATGCTACATGGTTCTCCAGGTACTTGGCCTGCCTGGGGTCCTTCATGTTGAGCTGTGAAAAGGGAGAATACTCTGATATATTCCATCAAGGTAATCCATCCATCATTAAAATTATGATCAATGTCAAACAAGTGATCATGGGAGTTTTACAGTAAATTAAAGCCTTTATAGATTTTGAGCAAAAGAGCCTATAACTCCCAAGTCAATGGATGCTTGCTTCTGCATAAGTTTTTTTAAGCATTTGAAAGATCATGATTTAAATGTAATGATGGGTGGATTTTCTTAAAAGTAACAGAAAAGACATGTTCATTATACACTTTCATACATGCAGCTTAAATTAGAATTACAAAATAACAATATTACAGAAGCATTATTTAAGTCCTTTTTAATATTTTCTAACAAATTTCTTCACCTTCCTCAAGTGAACTTACAGCCATTTATGTACAATATGCATAAAAAATGTTTGTTTAAAAATATTCCATAATTCTATTCTATCAGATATGGGAAGGTAACAAAACATTGCTCATAATTGGAAACATGTTTTTGCTTGTAATGCTATCTTGCCAAACATGTATGGACATTCCTAGGTCAAAAATACTATTTATTTAACCCTTTCCCTCATAGAGGACATCATAAAAAGACCTATGCGAACAGCATAAAACCAGATCAGCCTGCGAGTAACTCGCAGGCTGATCAGGTTTTATGCTGTTCGCTGCTCCTCAGTGGTCTGGAAATGAGGATTTTGTAATTAAATTTGGTAAGGTTTAACTATGGTTTTCTGCAGATCAGGTTTTATGTGATACCTATTGAGGGCGTCAAAATGAGTATATATGAGCGAAAGGGTTAATAAACTATAAAGGCAGATTTTATTCACAATCTGTATCTCCAACTATCTGTTCAATTTGTTCAGGTTAACAGTTTATCTAACAAGAGGGCCAAGATGGCCCTAGATCGCTCACCTGAGAAAAGTATCATTCATTGCCTGTACAAAACAGATTGCTTCAGAATTAAGATGATGAGGTGAAACAATATTCAGGAATATTCTGACCCCATCCACAAAAGATATCATCATGACAAACATTCTGCCAAAGTTTGAGGATGATTGGACCAAAAATGTTGCCCTCAGAGTATAAACAAGATTTTTCTAAGATTTGACCTACTGACCTACATTTCTATCCAGCCCCACCCATTTTCAAAGGTTAAAAATCCAATTTGAGGAAGATTGGATCAAAATTGTGGCCTCTAGTGTGTAAACAAGATTTTTCTAAGATTTGACCTACTGACCTACTTTTTTATCCAACCTGACCCATTTTCAAAAGGGTTCAAGATATCATCAAGACAAACATTCTGACCAAGTTTGAGGAAGATTGGATCAAAATTGTGGCCTCTAGTGTGTAAACAAGATTTTTCTAAGATTTGACCTACTGACCTACTTTTTGATCCAACCTGACCCATTTTCGAAAGGGTTCAAGATATCATCAAGACAAACATTCTGACCAAGTTTGAGGAAGATTGGATCAAAATTGTGGCCTCTAGTGTGTAAACAAGATTTTTCTAAGATTTGACCTACTGACCTACTTTTTGATCCAACCTGACCCATTTTCGAAAGGGTTCAAGATATCATCAAGACAAACATTCTGACCAAGTTTGAGGAAGACTGGATCAAAATTGTGGCCTCTAGTGTGTAAACATCAAATTGTTGACGGACGACGGACGACAGCCGACGGACAATCAAGTATCCCAAAAGCTCACCCTGAGCTATGCTCAGGTGAGCTAAAAACTAGAGACACAAATAACTAAACATACCTCATGAGACTACTTATTCATTACTTTACAGGAGTCTTCAAATCCCACAAACAGTATTTCAATTATTTGGCAAATTCACCAAATATGAGACTGATAGTGCTCCCTCAATGTGGTATCATGCCAAAGAGAATATAAATATTATAGACACTGAGCCACCAGTAAAGGGTAACAAGTTATAAAACCAAAGCATTGTTTTACGATTTTTTTTTTTTTTAATGTCTGGGCTTCAGCTGAATACCCTACGTACACTCAACATAATTGGTTCGTATATATTTCCCTGGAATATGTCACGATTTTTCCGAAGCCACATGACGGCATCATATGTATCCTTGTGTTTCCTCCTCAACATTTCTAGCCGTTGGTTCTCGATGCTTCTAAGACTGTTTAGATCAGACTGAATACCTGTGAACAGATAAATAGGAATTTCCCTTCATAAGAAAATCTAGATGCAGGATAGAGAGAAGGAAGAAGAGATGAACATAAAAGAACTGGAAGACTACATCTATGGTTAACATTACAGAGGGAGAAATAAACTGAGAGAGGTTATAGACTGAGGTTGATTTACAGTCAATTGATGTAAAGAACTGCAGGGAATTTTGAAAAGAAGATAAATTGCAGACTGATATGTACAAAGAATAACGTAAATAATTTATAGAAAAACAAAATCAAGAGAGAGAAAAAAGAGAGAATGCAGAGAGAGAGATGTGTGTGTATGTGTGAAAGAGAGAAAGAAAGACAAGTTTGTCAAAGGGAGAGGCAATGTAGGGAGGAAGAGATGGTTCTGAAAACAGATAAGAGAATAAAGGAAAACAATGAGCAAACTAAAATAATCACTGAAGATGATGAATATCCCCCACCATGGGCTTTTGCATCGAACAAAAGATTGTCTAAGTCCAATCAGATGCCATAATTATTTCTTGAAAATATGCACATAAAAATTATGTCACGCACATTTATACGTTATAATTAATGCATATGCAAAATTTAAGCTGAATCGGTGAAATAATGTAGAAGTAGTTTGCATTACAAGAGTTTTTATGTCAATTATTTGGCCACACCTTTGTCATTCTTTGGATGACGCACATATAAATTATGTCATGCACATTTTTACATCATTTTAAGTGCATGTGCAAAATCTCATCTCAATAAAGAAGTTGTTTACATCACAAGATATTTGCCATTGACGGCAATCCTAACAAACCAACAAACCAACAGACTGACTACTCTATACCCCTCTCAAACTTTTTTTATGTGGGGGTACACTAAACAGTTTGAATCGAGTGAGAAAAGAAGGGTGAGCCTAAATATTGACAGAGACATGCATACTATGGACATTTCTGCGATGATTCTCCATATCGATGCGGATTGTCTCTCCCTGGTGTGTTATCTGCGCCATCTGTTTGGTGATGCTACGTATCTTCTGGTCCACATCGTTTATCTGGGGCTACTCCAAGAAAGATTGTTAGGTTAGTCTGATCATTTGGCATACAATTTGATATCCAGTGATATTTTTTTTTTTTTTTTTTTTTTTTTTTTTTACTAACAGTGCTAGGAAAATTTAGCATTTTCAATAAAACAAATTGGGAAATCATTTGATAATGAGAATGTCTTAACCCCTTCACTGCCTATGTTTCCTACATGAGAACGAATAGCATCTACGGGAGGCAAATCAATTACATTACACTGTAAAAGCTATACAGAGTTAATGTTCATGATCTGTAATTTTTGCATTGTGATATAAATGGCATCTGTCTGTTGATTTTTATGTGAAGAAAAACTGTTTTTGAACAATTTTCCCCAGTGTATAGTGTGCATTTATTACAGCGGTGAAGGGGTAAAAGCATGGCAGTCCAAAGGACAGCTATATCCCCCACCGCCGCCTTAATAAAGACTTTGAATTTTCAGTACACTACTGATACTGTGGGGTTTAATCTGCATTTCATTCATTAGGATAAGACAACACAAGACTTCTGCCAGCAATTTGATGTAGTTTACTTATGAAACCTTTCCATTGTGACACAGAAACATATAATGGAAATTGAAGGTTAGAACACTTGACCTTCAAATATGACCTTAACCTCGAGCTGACATGGTTGCCACCTCGGCTCTGCACATCGCCTCAATTTGGTTTACATTTGAGGCAAGTTTCATGAAAGTCCTTCAAGGGGTATAGGAGATATGGAGTGGACACAAAATTGTTACGGACAGGCAGACAGATTAACGCCATTCCTATAAACCCACTCCCACTTTGTGACGGGGATTAAAAAACAAGAAATTATCCATTTACAAACAACATGGAATCTCGTCATTGGGTATAATGTTTTTCTTTACTGAAATGGTATCATTTGAGCAGAGGTTCTGTAAAACAAAATATTAAATACAATGACCCAAAGTCGTATTACATACTGAAAATTTTGAATTTTACATCTAAGCTGTTTAAAAGTTACAACTAGAGCTTTAACTGAGAGATAAATAACCTCGCAATACAGCTTTGTTCTAACTCATTCCAAAAACTCTAATAAAGTTATTCTCATTTCCACAGTTTTCTATTTTTAGTAACACTGACTGCTATTTTTCTAGGCTCTGTGTTTAACCTAAGGAATATTTTCATTCCTAGAGCAAATATCATTACAAGAAATTATTCTCCATTTTCCAAGCTACAAGACTGTCTGAGCATTTCATTTCTCTCCGTCAGTCTTTGTACTACTGCATGTTTACGGTTATACCCAAAGGGACATAACTCCGCTACACCAAACCCTGTCTCCACAAAAATTAAATCACACAACACATCGTGTCAATGTGTACCAGGCTTCACTCTATTCCTTCCGAAAATCCAGAGAAATATTTTCAACCCGCCATTCAAGTTTTGAAGTATGATTCCCATACTGACCTGCAGGTCTTCCGTATCTTTTGTATTTTTCAGCTCATTCTCCTGGGCTGCCAACTGCTTCATTAAATCTTTCTGTCTGCAATTTAAGTATCAAATATAACCACTTCATTAATATTGTAAGATATTTTCCAAGTAGTTAGGATCTATTTTTTCTTAAAATGTTTTAAATTTTCAAAAAAAAAAAAAATCATCCAACATCCAAAAAAACCCTCCCATTTCTTTCTTACCTTTGTTATTTTTCATGATTTTGTATTAACATGCATACATTTTTTTAAACAGGAGGGCCAAGATGGCCCTAGATCGCTCACCTGAGAAAAGTATCATTCATTGCCTGTACAAAACAGATTGCTTCAGAATTAAGATGATGAGGTGAAACAATGTTCAGGAATATTCTGACCCCATCCACAAAAGATATCATCATGACAAACATTCTGCCAAAGTTTGAGGATGATTGGACCAAAAATGTTGCCCTCAGTGTGTAAACAAGATTTTTCTAAGATTTGACCTACTGACAAGATATCATCAAGACAAACATTCTGACCAGTTTGAGGAAGATTGGATAAAATTGTGCCTCTAGTGTGTAAACAAGATTTTTCTAAGATTTGACCTATGACCTACTTTTTGTCCCCCGACCCATTTTCAAAGGGTTCAAGATATCATCAAGACAAACATTCTGACCAAGTTTGAGGAAGATTGGATCAAAATTGTGGCCTCTAGTGTGTAAACAAGATTTTTCTAAGATTTGACCTACTGACCTACTTTTTGATCCAACCTGACCCATTTTCGAAAGGGTTCAAGATATCATCAAGACAAACATTCTGACCAAGTTTGAGGAAGATTGGATCAAAATTGTGGCCTCTAGTGTGTAAACATCAAAATTGTTGATGGACGACAAGATTTTTCTAAGATTTGACCTACTGACCTACTTTTTGATCCAACCTGACCCATTTTCGAAAGGGTTCAAGATATCATCAAGACAAACATTCTGACCAAGTTTGAGGAAGATTGGAACAAAACTGTGGCCTCTAGTGTGTAAACATCAAAATTGTTGACGGACGACGGACAATCAAGTATCCCAAAAGCTCACCCTGAGCTATGCTCAGGTGAGCTAAAAAATCATAAAATGTTTGTTTTTCTCATATTTGATAATTGTATTACAATCTAAACTGTAAACATCAAAATTTATAAGAGAGAAACAATATCAAAAATAAATTTTCTAATTAAAAATCTACTCATGAAATTCTGACTTATTCATGCTAAGAAATTGAAAATTTTATTTTGTAACATATTAACTTGTATAAATGTATTGTTGCAATGAATAATGATAATGAAGGGAAAAAATGGCTTGCCAAACTGGAAAATCACACATCACCTTCTCTTGACAAACAATATCCTAATCCACAGTCTTGAGATAAATCTCAAATCCTTGATCTACATTATCAGGCTTACTGGCCAGTGTTTCACAAAACACCTCAAGTTGAGACCTTCCTTATCTCAAAAATCTCAAAATTTGAAAGATCTAGAACACCCTTTAAATATTTATTGACAAAAAAAGTGGAAATTTATCAACTTTAACTTTGATTCTTCACTTTACCAGGAGCTAATTTATTGTTTATATTCAAAGCTTCATATTTGTTGTGTGAGAGTTTTTTAGATGAGAGTAATCTCAGAATAAGATGAGAAATCCAACCATGAAATAAACCATTTCACCAGGGGTTTGACAATACACGGTATATTTCGCTAATTTTAACTGATCAATCAGTGAGTGGGGAAAAATCAAATGTGTATGATTATTACTTTCCATTAAACAATTGTGGAATTTAAACCATCATGTAGATTAGGTGTTTGGTGAGTCCTTATTGATTTACCTAGGTTGATATCTCATTTTGGAGTGAAATGGTCTACTGTGAAATCAATAATTTTCATAGGACACTTATTTTTTGTCAATTTTGTGGACGGTTTTATCCATGAATATTAATCCCCATGAAAATTTGTCTCTTATATAGGCTTCACGTTTTCTAGAACATAGATCCACAAATAAATGTACCCACAAAATTCCCTTAGGTACATAATCAATAAAACTTAATGTTGATGAAAATTAATGATTTTACAATATACATTGTACAGTGCTGCCATGGTAACATACCTCTTCAGTCTGGTCTGCTCTTGGTCCTTCTTACTCTTTAAGTCATCCTGCACCTCCATCAACTGCGGACAAATTAACGACAAAGTTAAACCTTGTTAATCTGAATATAATATAATTTGAAATAAAAATTGGAAAATCGTGTTAATTATGAACTCGGGACAGGGATTTAACTTTTCATCTTTAGTTAAAATAAGATGGGCAGAAATCGAAAAATTTTAAAATGAAGAGGAATTTGGTTCCGTTTGGCATAGTTCTCCTGAAGTTCATTGACATGAAACTAGGTCACTGTGAAATTATTCTTTTTCGATGACGTTAAATTCTATGGAAGCTGTAAGTCGTTTTCACAGGAACATGTATACTCATGTTCAATCAAATATCAGATCTGCTAAATAAACATTTTTTTATTAGGATTAATATTAATAAAATAAAACCATACATAAAATCAAACAAATTAGTCCCTCAAAGAATTATTTTAAACCTTTTATCAATAGTGATATGGAACAATCAGCAACCTCAATTTCACTAGAAACCAGCCATCAAGCTCTGGGCATAACTGGTTCATTATAACATATTTGATTTTGTTTCATAAGTCCATTTAAACCAAATGAGTAGAAGTTAAAATAAATATCTCAACATTTGCTGAAATGTCAACAGTCTGAAAATTTATGCAGGATTAGAACTATTAGAAATGCATCCACAGACACTTGTTTTCTAACTGACGCCAAAAAAAAGTTTAAATGAACACAAATACTAACCTTGTCGGTCAGTTTGTCCACCTGTCGTGTGTGAGCCTGACACTGGACAGCTACGTCTTTTAACAAAACCGTCTGGAACACACAACAGAGGTATCACAACACATAACGACTAATCACTAAATGTGATGACTCATGACTATTACTAATTGTGCTAACTACCACTATCACTAATTGAGAAGACTATAAATGAATGCAATGAATAAATAAGAACTTTAAGTTAATGAACTTAGTTATAATCAAAAGTAATGGTAACAAGATGGCAACAATAGCCCTGGATTGATCAACTAAAAACTTACAGCATAAAGAATGGGTCAAATACTCATTGGTCACTTAAGGATTTGACCTTGTGACCTCAATCATTAGCCAGATTCAAGGTTCAACAAGGTCTTTTTTTTTTCCAGATGATGATAAGTAAAGGGGTCTTAGTTTCATATCATTTGGAAAAAATCACCTATTTTACTTTGAGGAAAGAGCAATCCTAGGGGAAATAGCAAATTTGGAGAAAAATGCATGGATTGAAATAAATTTTTAGAGGGGGAAGTAGACCTATTAACAACAACAGATAATAATGTGGTAACCATGGAAATTCCAAAAAGCAATTCTCAGTTTTAACCAGTTTTACAATGTCATCTTCTCAACTCACATTGCCTGCTGAAAGAAGATTGACGGAAATAGTGTGACAGACAGATGGACAGGGAACAACTGAGAAGTAATAGCCATGTGTCCGCTCTGCTTACATTTACTGACTAGTTCATAAATATTAATAAGATTTTGCCAGAAATTCTATGAAACTTTAAAGTTATTTTTAGGTGGGTATCTAAATTACTAATTGTTTTGAACTAAATACATGGAAATAATGAACAAAAAAAGAATAGTGTTAGGAAGAAGGCATTTATTAAAATGCCAGAAAATAAAACTTAAATTTCTCTTATTTCGCAATGCATTTTATATTCCATATCTAGGCAAATTCAAGGGTGGAGTGTGTGAAAAAAGATCTGTACTACCAGAATTTGTGGGATTCACAACTGTGTAAGACCATATCCATTAATCCCAATTAAATGGAAAATGTTGATTCCCTAAAATACCAAGAAAATTGCCCAATATAACACTTAGAATGGATTTGGACTGCTACAAAATGTTTAACCCTTTCCCTCATATAGACTCATTTTGACGCACTCAATAGGTATCACATAAAGCCTGATCTGCAGAAAACCACAGTTAACCCTTACCAAATTTAATTACAAAATCCTCATTTCCAGACCACTGAGGAGCAGCGAACAGCATAAAACCTGATCAGCCTGCGAGTTACTCGCAGGCTGATCTGGTTTTATGTGTTCGCATAGGTCTTTTCATGGCGTCCTCTATGAGGGAAAGGGTTAATAACCTCTAACTCACCTTGTTTTTCATTTTCTGTCCAACTTCCTCCTTTCCTTCGTTAGCAAGCTCCAGCTTCCGCTTCAAGGGTGCATGTGCAGCGCGGACCTCCTTTAACTGTCGCTCCAGCTGCTCCTTCTCCTGCTTGGTTGACATGTACGCCTGCCGCTTCTCCTCATATTCCTGATACACATTCATAAAACAACTATATTATGGATCAGAAGCTTGGATATTACGGATCAGAAGCTTGGATATTACGGATCAGAATCTTGGATATTACGGATCAGAATCTTGGATATTACGGATCAGAAGCTTGGGGGTTCAAACCCCACTTGGAACAAAGATTTTTCATGACTTTCTCAGGAGCAAAGTACTAGTCCAAACCACAAACCATCAGGAGGGAACTTGTTTTCCAATCGATGTAAAACAAATCAGTTTACCTAAACTTACTAAAACAATTATTTTACACTAATGAATATCACAGTGTTAACACAAGGACTGATGGTGGTTCCTACCCTCGGATAAGAGGTTTTTTCCACGTAACCTTTTCCCTTATACAGATGCGCAGTGATAGGTTTGAGTAAATTTACCACCTTTTCTTAGCCAAAATAATGACAATTTTTCCCAAAATAACTACCCATTTTCCCAATAAAATAGCTTCTTTTTTTTCTGAACAGAAATAATTCAAGGAATTTTAATGAAATTTTTTTTTTTATAGTTAATGTTGATTTGAAACTTTGTATGACATAATACCAATATATAAGGTTATTGTTTTGTTTATTTAAAACATTTTCTGATTTTATGATTTCCTAATTTTTAATATTAAACAACGAAAAAGCCACAGAATGTAAAAAATAAATCTAAAAAATAAATCACTGATGTGTTATGAAGCCTTGAAAGGGCTGTCTAATCAGGGTCTCCTCTGTTTGGTCATACAATATTTAGCTCAGATTCTACACAGTTATGCACAGCAAAAAAAAAACTATAGTTTCATATTCCATTTTCAGTTAATTAATATTCATGAAGTAGAAATTTGTACATGAATATTCATATGGTAAAGGGTTACACTTATAGCTCTCTTAGTTTCTCCTTGTTAAAACTATATAGTCCACAAAAGGACTTGCAAACAGACTTTGAATATGACAATGTACTTGGATAACCTCTCTGTTCATCAAGTTGATAATAAAAGACAGGAATTTTGTATTTTGTATTCTTAATTTTGTTTGAAATTTTGTTGTTCATCACACCATTTTTAATACACATATTTTTGAACATGTATATTCGCTACAGTATGCAAAATCATTTGGCATAACAGTGTCAAAATTCACGTGTACCATTCTTGTAGGTAACATCATTTCAGCTGTATCATTTTCAGACCCCTGATGAAGCCTTACAGCCAATTTTTGCAGTGTTTTTCGCTTGATCTTCTCAAATAGGGGTCAAGTGACCCTTTCTCACCTGACCCCTTAATATGTAGATATGGAGACAAATTTTGAAATATTTGGTGGTCATTTAGCCAAGTTCAGGTCAAAATGAGCAAGTTTGTGCCATATCCTTGCTTTTTTATATAGAAACAATGGCCTCACAATGTCCTAATCCAGCTTTACATTATGATCGTGTGAGTAGCATCATTTCTGATGTTCTTTTTTTTTCCAGCTTTTAACAATTTTTAGCCAGGTATCTCGACAGAAGACCTGCTTTGACATTCAGGAGTCCCTTCTAAAAATTAAGAGTCCCTGTCATGTCATTCAAACATATGATGGCTTTATTTACATAAAATTGGTAAAAAATTATGATTCATGAAAGAGGGTTACTAATAAGAAAGTTTTATGAAGATGATTACATGTTTTCAACAGATGTGGCTGTTCAATTTATTTTTGATTCGAAAAGTAAGGGTCACAATGGAACACTTGGCATGTCAATACTGGAGTCCTTTCCCAATATTTGGTGTCCTTGGGATGCTGGGACACTTTAAGAGTGGACCACTGTTATACCCCTGATGAAGTCTTCTTCTATTGAAATGGGTAGATATCATTTTCTGACTATTATGGTCATATTTTAGACCTTACAGTCAGGGATTACCCACATGGGTCCTGTCTTACAGTAAAACTTTTGTGCATTAAAACATTAAAGCGTTTTTTGTGATTGTTACATGTAACAATGTTAAAATTTAAAATGTTGATCTGACAAAGCCAACAGACCAAATGACCTCCTATATACCACCCCTACCCCAACCCCTTCCTCCTCCCCCTCTACAACCCCCCCCCCCCCCCAAAAAAAAAACAATAACATAATAACAGTGTGTTATTGCCATGCCATGGTAACCAAAACATTGCATGGATTAACACCATTTTCACAACTTTTTAGAAGGTCAAACCAAGAATCATCCATGCCAAGTTTCATCAAATTTTGCTCTAAAGTTTCAAAGACGGTGTCATTCAAAGCAAATTTTGACAAGAGACAGACAATGATCACAATGGCTAACCCTGAGAACTCTGTGATCATGACTGTGAGATAACAATAAAATCTACTTCAGTGATTTTTTCCTGCTTTTGTGAAAAATTAGCATTACTTTTTCTCAAAAATGTAGTGGCATCTAATATTGATGTAAAAGGAACCTTAATTTTTCTGCAAAATGGTAGGAATGGTTTATATTTTCAAGAAACTGAAAAATTGTGGAAGAGAAGAATCTATGAAATTAATTCAGCTGAGCAGGAAGGGCTTAAACCATGCCTCTCTAAAAAAAAAATAAACTTTTGAATCAATATGGGTTCCTTCTAAATTGTGAACGGGTCCTTTTATGGGTACCAGATAAAGAAGGAAAAAATCACTCTACATATACTTACAACCCAGGCTTTTTTCATCTTTAGAATTTTAACTTTGGCCAAGTATTCCTCTCTTTCCTCATAGTTTTTGACGTCCTGTTCGATCCTGGCGTTCCTCTGTCGCTCCTGTTCCAACTGATTGACCAGACTTGTGTATTCCTGCTCCAACTTCAGGGCATCCGTCTGCGAAACCTTCAAACGCTGGTGCCGCTCGTACATCTCCGGCTCACCAACCTGATACCAGATAATATGGGTGATACAGTAATGAGGGATAGCATTCACCCAGATTACGATTTTATATTAAGTTGATTCCCACTACAGTCAGTATTTTTTTCTTTGTTGGGTTTAACATCCCACCAACAGTATTTCAGTGATTTGGAGGCTATGTCTACTTGAGACATACAGTGCTGCTACACTGCTGAATCAAGCTGTAGACACCAGTCCTGGAACTACCCTGTTTTTATGCCGAGTGCCATGCAGGGAGATACTAATAGCATTTTTAAGGACTTTTGGTATGCTGCAGTAGAAATTCTGTCATTCTGCAATCAGTTACTGTAAAATAATTAATGTTGGGGACTAATTTTCATGGTTTTTAAATATCAACCTCACGAAAACTGTTCAATGAGAGGACCTCCAGCTTTTTAGAACATGAATCACTGCATACTTTATACCAAAGAAAAGGATTGTGTTACCTATTAACCCTCTCCCTCATAGAGGACACCATGAAAAGACCTATGCGAACAGCATAAAACCAGATCAGCCTGCGAGTAACTCGCAGGCTGATCAGGTTTTATGCTGTTCGCTGCTCCTCAGTGGTCTGGAAATGAGGATTTTGTAATTAAATTTGGTAAGGTTTAACTGTGGTTTTCTGCAGATCAGGCTTTATGTGATACCTATTGAGTGCGTCAAAATGAGTCTATATGAGGGAAAGGGTTAAATGAAATTAAAGATGTATCCGGTCCAACATATCAATCTTGACAGAAAGTTGTATGATGAAACACTGTGTGAAAATACAGCAAGCAGAATTTATATTTCCAGAAAAGTTGAAAGATTGAAGTTTTATAAAACTGCTGACGAGTACCCATGGAGATTACCTAACTGAGTTGGAAACAATCTTATCACATTTGGAAACGCTTGGAAGGTCATGAATATTTATGTGACAACAAACAGGCTGCATATTACTTAGCTGAAGGGAGCCAACATTAGATATACTTGTTTACATAAGGCAACCATGCAGAGTTCCAGTCCGTCGTTCTCCTTGGGTAATGTCTATTAACTCAACAATGAAAAACATGAATGCCTCCATATCCTCATGCCTATTTTGTGATATCAAATATAAATACAAAGAGTAAAAGATTTAAAGTGTGAAAAACGCCTCAAACTATCCAATATTTCAAAGAAATATACATCTTGTCTCTATGGGCCTTGATGTGTCTGTTTTGGCCATTTCTCCCTTACATAGAACATCCAATTTTGTCCTTGTCAGAATCTTGTTCAGCCATTTTGCATCAGTGACCTTTTGCCCCGCGAACTTATGGTACTGTATGCATAATTAATTACCAATGAGCGTTTCCATCAACAGCAGGCGCATTTCTGTAAACTCCCGTGACAAAGATTTGTTTCTTGAATATACAGGTTTCAACAGTCATTTTGT
>CM037783.1:44124015-44174015 GCA_021229015.1 Solen grandis | reverse complement strand
AAAACATTTAAGTAGGGTTTGAAACTGAAACTTAAAGTATTGATAGGGATTTAGTATAGTTGAGATGGGTGTTTACTGTTTAAATATTACTTACAGTAAAGCCTGGTGACCTATTATTTTTAAACGCCAGTGGATTCACCTGCAGCGACTGGGTGGGTGTGCAGGAGGGCAGCGTCGACTGATGTGTCTGCTCTTTCAAACAAATGTTGACCGATCTCTACCCAACATGGTCACAATAAAGGAGCACAATATCTTGGCCAAGTCCAGACACTCTGGAGTTCAGGCCCTTGAATTGATGAAAAATTGCTAAATGTAACAGTGTCTGCTGTCTAAAACAGACATAAACCGATCTCTACCAAACTTGGCCGACAATCTCTGGTGATGAAAAATTGCTAAATATAACAGTGTCCACTCTCTTACAAACATGACCTGATCTTGTCCAAACTTGGCCTCAATGTGAGTGGGTACAATAGCTCATCCCGGTAGGGACTTCGAATTTTTCATGTGAGGAAGCCTTCCAGCTGGCTTGTGGTAGGTCGATGGTTCTACCCGGGCACCTCTGTGGTCTTCCTCCACCTGTAATTAGCTGGACGTTGCTATATGATTGAAATACTATCACAGCAACTGTAAACCCCAATACAACGACAACAACATCTCAACCAAGATTGATAACCGGCCAAAATGTCTTGAGCCCTCTTAGAGTTATGGCCCTTGAATTGATGAAAAGTTGCTGAATTAACAGTGTCTGCTCTCTAACTCTTAAAAACATGAATCTTTGGTCACAATGTATATAAGCACAGTATCTCAACAAATCCTACATGCTAGAATGCGCATGGAAAGCTGTGAATTAAATTTTTACCTGTTTTCTCGAGATCTTATCAATTCACCCATTTGTCTGTGTGGATATCCTGAAACCAACGCTCGTTTCCTTCTTGAATGTGAGATCTTCAGTAATCAACGAAGTACTGTACTAGACAAAATTAACTAGCTTAATGTCAACATGAATGTTGAAGTATTATTATTTGGTGATCCCATGTTACCGGATGAAACTAATAAATGCATTTTTAAAGCAGTGCATCCATTTATTACCAATACAGGAAGATTTAGATAGTTTGAATTTTGATAAGCTTAGCGAATACCTACATGTTATACATATCATTTAAAGTTTAAATTCACCTTTACTTGCAGTTAGGGTTACCCCAATGAGGTCCACGATTTGGTCTTTACTTTTTTCAACCAAGGCAGGAACAGGCCTAGTGACAGCCTATTTTGAAAACTTGTTTCATTCATCTGATAAGCTTATTGGCATTATACATGTATGTTTTTTTTTCTCTCTATCAACTTCATCCTCTTCCCTATTTTGGAAAATATTTAATTCATCATTTAAGATTATATTATGTTTTTTTTCTTTTCTCCCTCAATTTCAACCTCTTACCTTTTATCTCCTAAGAAAATCTGGCCAATTCACTTGCTTCTTTTCTCCCATATGTTGTTTCTTTATTATATACTATCCATTTTAAATTGTGTTTATGTTAACGTGTGTTGCATATTTGGATCAGCCATTGATGTATTTCATGTGTGTGGGAAATTTACTATATAAGTATTCTATACTTTCGTCAAGATCCCATTGCTTTGTTGTCATGCAACTCTGCAATAAATATGTTTAAACTATCTTAACAAAGTTTGATAAGCAGCTAGAATGCCCAAGACTCTCCTGAGTTATGACTCTTCAGTTGATTAAAAATTGCAAAATTAACAGTGTCTGCTCTCTTAACACTGACAAACATGAACCAACTTTTACCAAACTTTGTCACAATGTGTATTGGCACAGTATCTCAATCGAATTTGAAAACCAGCCAGAATATCCCAGACACTCCAGAGTTACTGCCCTTGAACTGATAAAATTGCAGGAAGGGAGTATTTTGCGATAACCAGCGCTCTTGTTAAAGTATTCAATAACCTGAAACTTCAGAGGGATAGAGTATTGGTAGAAAGTAATACATTGTCAGTTTATAAGCTAACATGGATCCAGATCTGAAGGTGTGGGTTCAAACCAAGATGGTTTGGGGACAAATCATCCATGACCTTCCCATGCACAAGGTACTGTACTGGTCCAAGACAGGAATTGTTGAAATTTTGTTTCCCATTAAATGGTAAATGTGATTGAACATAATATAAGTACCTAAAGGGATCACTTTTCTGTTGTCTGTCGTCTTGTCACACTTTTTCCGTCATGCTTATCTGTCACACTTTTTCCACCACACTTTAGCAAGTGACATGTGTGTTCCAAAGAACGCTCTTGTTCATAAATTTCATTCAGAGAGAATTATTTACTTCAAAATTTGTTGAACCTCTTTCCGACTACATGAAGAGGAATGTGCGATTATGTTCTTCAAGATTAAAAGTGATTTCCAATACAGTGCATTTCTCAAAAAATATGCAGTGGAGAACAGCAATGCTAGGGACCTCTGTGGCCCAGAGGGTAAAGTCGCTGACTTTAAAACTCACTCAGCCCCTCACCACGTGGGTTCGAATCCAGGCAGGGTCATTCGGATTTTCATGTGAGGAAGCCTTCCAGCTGACTTGTGGTAGGTCGGTAGTTCTACCCGGATGCCTCCGTGCATTTGGGGTCTTCTTCCACCTATAATTAGCTGGACGTCGCTATATGACTAATACTGTCAAAGTGACGGTAAACTCAAATAGTCAAGTCACAACAATGCTACACTCTTACTTGGTTCCTTTAAGTTAGTGTACTCTCAACATTTACAAATTATAAATCAATAATATTGAACACATTGTTCTGAGATGAATTTCTTTGTCTTTTTAAAGAATATATTCTTCATTTATAAACTATTACTTGTATTTACTGTTTTTCCTTTTTTTACTAGTGAGGTAGATGGCCATATTAAAAAGAACTTTTATGATTTATTTTTCAGAAACCTAACTTTTGGAACATGTATACTTTTTTCACGAGTTTTAATGGTGTGGTTTGATTGAGGGTAATCATCCATTAATAAATTTATTAAATTGTGATCATGGTCAAGCAAATGATAGTTGGAATTTTATAGTAAATGCAAGCCTTTATAGACTTACAGCAAAACAGCCTTGAACTCCTATCCTAAGTCAGTGGATGCTTGTCTTTTTAAGCATTTGAAGGACCATGAGTATAGATCTAGTTTAATGATGGACTGATTACCTTTAAGAAATATAAAAAAAGCAAGGTGGATGGTGTTCAAGTTTGGTTAGGGAATGTGCTTTATGTTTTATGTATGTATGTATTTTTTTTTTGAAGAAAATGCATATACATTAAATGGTTTTATTCATTAGTTTTCGTCTGCTTCAATTTTCTGCTCTTCTGTTGATGGTATGAAAATATATAAGGCTATGTTACATTACATGCAGGGATAGTTTATAAGAAAACACCCACAAGAAATATTTACTTTTATTTTACCGCTTCACAGAAGTGGGGGTTAAAAATAGGAGTCATGCTGGTCACATCCTACACTCGTAGTACATGAAGAAAGGGGTGGGAGCTCCCTTGCTTGGCGCTCAGCATATAACGTTAGTTCCAGGACTGGTTGGCCCGGTGGCAGAATAATGTGACTGGGTGTGGTATCATGCCACATGTCTACAGCGTGATACTGCAGTGTGGCAGCACTATGTCTGTCTTGAGGGGATATCGTCTCCAAGTGATTTAAATACTGTTGGTGGGACGTTAAACCCTACAAACAAACAAACAAGGGTGGGATGCAGTTTTTTTTTATAAGCCTGAGTGATTGTTCTAGTATTCTTTTGTTTTGATGTAATCAGGGCCTCTTTAATTGTATATATAGAGACCCTGATGTATATATGAACTGTTATATCTTCTGCTTCACAAAATACAATGTATAGTGGCTTCTACATGTAAATGTGGTCATGTATTGTTTTGTCCCTTCGGGCACCCAATAGAGCGTCCGCCCGGAATCGGGAGTTAGTGGCTTGGATCCCCTTTCGCGACATACCAAAGTAGTAAAACTGGTTTTTGTATAGCTCCCTTGCTTGGCGCTCAGCATATAAGGGTAGTTGCAGGACTGGTTGGCCTGGTGTCAGGATAATGTGACTTAGTGTGGTATCATGCCACATGTCTATGGCTTTATACTGCAGTGTGGCAGCTTTATATGTCTCAAGTACTGTAGACAAATGACTGAAATATGAAATCAAATAAACAAACAAACAATAAAGTTAGTCATAAATCTTATAGGTTTCATCAAAGGTCTCAAACAAGAAAATGTCACTTTACCTGTTGTACACTGACACTAGAACCACATACATTAATTTTTTCTCCTACAATCACTTCAGATTGCTCACTTAGAAATCAATTATATTTTCTTACTTGATTGTTACCAAGTATTCAGACATGCAGTACTCCTTGCTGGTTGCTAAGAGTACCCTACCCTTTATCAATTAGTACAGTCAAATGTACTTAAATTTGTAAACGAATTCCCATCTGAGTTATTTGAATAGCCTTACCGGGCTTGGAGGGAATCAGGCCATTAGTTGTTGCCAGTTATCCTATTAATATATTATGGACATTTTGCGACTTATGAAGTTGTGACTTCTGACAGTACACAAGACAACTCTGACTTACTGTTATCTAAACCGGAATTTAGTGTTAATCGAGGTATGGGGTCTAGATAGCTTTTCTGAGTTCTCAGGGCCAGATCCAGAAATTTTTGACTGGGGGGTGGGGGCAAACAATCTGATTGTGATGTCAGTGCTAGGGTGGTTCGGGGGCATGCTCCCCCGGAAAAAAAATTGTTTCTAGTGTGATGGAGATGCATTCTGAAGGATATCTGGGGAGGAAAATTGATTTTTTAAGGTAGTCGCACACATCCATATATAGGCAAAAATTATTATCAAATGCCATGAAACTGGGGATTGTTGGTTCAAATTCCAGTCGTTGTCAAACTTTTTTTCTATTCTACTTGTTGGTCATTATATCTACATGGGTAAAATTTGGAAGTTTAAAAAACCCATGGAAATCCTGATTTAAGCAATTGTATATAGTTTTATATAGAATAAGAAGTCATTTGGAAATCTGAAATCCTGAAATTCAGGAAAATTCCAGAAAACTTTTATCCCATGTATCTGTATCACTAAGATTAAGTTTAGAAAAAAAATATTTTTGTAATTTGTATAGGTATTTACTGGATAAATTTGCAAAATTTATTGAATATGGTGTTTGGTATATTGAAAGACTAAAAAAATCAAAACCACTCGGTAAAAGTCTTTTTGATTTGGCAAGATCAACCAAAATACATGTAGATCTACTTCATAGAAAATTCTGGTAAACTTTGAAATATGTCGCTCAGTTATTAAGATTATGTAATAATATTGCTTTGGTCATTTTTTTTACTTTTTTTTCTTTGCAAAGTCATGTTATTTACCAATAAAAAAACACATCCATGTTTTATATGGTGCTACCTACAATCTTTTATGCAGCACGCTGCAAAGCTAGCTTGCGAGCTCGACTCCAGCTAGAGAACTTAGTAGTATTAAAATTTCATTTCAATATACATGTAAAAATGAATAAGTAAAATGAAAAAGGAAAGAAAATATACATAAATAAAAGTAATTGATAAGGTTAATATTTCCTTGGCACAATGCAGTAATGAAGTATTTAAATTGTGCTCTATTTAATAACAACTTCATTGGTTTACATTCTAATTAGATTTAAAATATATTAAACTATTTTTGTGCATTTGTTATTTCAAATTTGCTTTTTTTCATTTAAATACATATTCATGTTGTCAACAATTTGGCTTGTTAACACCCTAGAGGCCATAGTTTTAGGC
Organism: Solen grandis; assembly: GCA_021229015.1. NCBI lineage: Eukaryota > Metazoa > Mollusca > Bivalvia > Adapedonta > Solenidae > Solen > Solen grandis. The sequence goes on along the minus strand of CM037783.1, from coordinate 44,168,181 downwards.
CAATCTTCATGAAACTTGGTCAGAATGTTTGTCTCCATAAAATCTTGGACAAGTTTGAATTTGGGTCATGTGGGGTCAAAAAGTAGGTCACGAGGTCATATCTTATAAAAACTTTGTAAACACTCTAGAGGCCACATTTTTGGCCCAATCTACATGAAACTTGGTCAGAATGTTTTTCTCAATAAAATCTTGGACAAGTTCAAATTTGGGTCATGTGGGGTCAAAAAGTAGGTCACAAGGTAAAAACCTTAGAAAAACCTTGTTAACACTGTAGAGGCCACAGTTTGGCCCAATCTTCATGAAACTTGGTCAGAATGTTTTTTCTTCATAAAATCTTAGACAAGTTGGACTTTGGGTCATGTGGGGTCAAAATGTAGGTTATGAGGTCAAATCTTAGTAAAACCTTGTTAACACTATAGAGGCCACATTTTTGGCACAATCTTCCTGAAACTTTGTCAGAATGTTTTTCTTCATTAAATCTCGGACAAGTTTGAATTTGGGACATATGGGGTCAAAAAGTAGGTAATGAGGTCAAATCTTAGAAAAACCTTGTACATGCTCTAGAGGCCACATTTTTGGCTCAATCTTCATGAAACTTGGTCAGAATGTTTGTTTCCATAAAATCTTAGACAAGTTCGAATTAGGGTCATGTGTGTCAAAAAGGAGGTCATGAGGTCAAATCTTAGAAAAACCTTGTTAACGCTCTAGAGGCCACATTTTTGGTCATATCTTCATGAAACTTGGTCGGAATGTCTGTTTCCATAATATCTTGGACAAGTTCGAAGTTGGGTCATGGGGGGTAAAAAAGTAGGTCCATATGAAAAATCCAACATATGTTGCTCATTTATAATCAGGTGAGCGATTCAGTGCCATCATGGCCCTCTTGTTTTAATTTTAGGAGAGAGAGTGGGGTAATGTGCTTATCGTGATTTTAAGGAAAATGTACCTGGTAATTTAAACATTAAAACAACCAGTCAGGCTTTAATCTACATCTGTGACATTCAGGCGTTTAATTGATATAAACACAGTATAAAGTTAAAAGCGTCTGATTGATTCGGATTAAAGGCAGACACGGTCACTTTGTGATGTTACCATGTGACAGCGGATGTTCTAGCAGTAGGGGGTCTCGGAAACAGGAGGAGCCTGGTGACTGGTCGGGTGAGGAACAATTAAGGGGCACACAATGAATCCGGGCCTGGAACTTTTAATGCTAAACCTAACATCTAATGATCTTTTCCACTGGTGTTCAGAAAATATATTATTTACCGTTTAAAGATCCGAGAAGTGCCAATTGCAAATTCGATTTCAAATTTTATAATCAAGTATTCGGAGGACGCTTTCCAAGTACACGGCTATTCGAGTTCTCGTTTACATCCCTAATCTTTTTGACTTGACTTGACTATTTGAGTTTACCGTCGCTTCGACAGTATTCCAGTCATATAGCGACGTCCAGTTTATTACAGGTGGAGGAAGACCCCGAATGCACCCCGAGGCATCCGGGTAGAACCACCGACCTACTAATCTTTTTGGCAAAATATAATTACATGTTACATTCTCCATACCTTGACGAGGATGAGGTACCTCACTATGCAGAAAGCACTGGCTGGCCAGGAGAATAGAAGAGGCGACCTGGTTCCTGTGGAATGGCGGAGAGGTCACAACTTAAAGGTGAACCACAAAGAAATTTTTTATTTTTCTAACACCTTTCCTATTTTGTGCGAAACATAATCTCTTAAAGTATGTTAACTCCCGATTTTGTTAGCTGCTGGGCAGTATTTACATTTAAGGGTCACGTGACCCCCGTGACGTCATCGATATACCAAGTGTCATTTGCCTTCTTGATTTCATATAAATGTATGTTATCATAATCATATTTAAAGCGTTTTATTCAAACATTTCATATTTGTTTTTGGTCTAGTATAAAGTAGGTTTTATCGAGTTGTTTCTGTGAAATTAATCCGCGACTTTGACGAAAATAAATGATGTATTTGTGATTACGCAAATCAGATAGACTGTGAAATAAAAAGTTAAATTAAGAGATAAACAGAAGTTTTCAAGTGAATAGAAGTTAAAATTACCAGGACCGTAAATATCAAGGTCCACAACACGCCATCTAAAAAAAGGGAAGATTGCGAGAAATACTCTCAAGCACTGGGTCAACTCCCCAGGGGAGGTGGGGATCGAAGTGTATTGTTGTAGTGGGGGTTACCGTCGCTGCGATAGTATTTCAATGAATACAATGTTACGTTTGACTCTCTAGATAGACCTATTTCCGATGATAAAATTTTAACAGCTATAAAAAATCTGGGAATCAACAAAACCTCATCTATGGATAACATTTTATATGAGTATTTCAAGGTGTCTGTACCTTAGATAATACAACCGCTGAACATATTTTTTAATTATATACTACGATCAAAAACATTCCCTCGGTCATGGGCCACTGGCGTAATCATTCCATTACATAAGAAAGGTAAACGGGCAGACCCAGGTAATTATCGAGGTATTACTCTCACTAGTTGCTTTTCAAAACTATTTATGGTTGTTTTGAATAACAGACTAAAATCATGGGCAGAAAATTATTGTGTTTTGTCAGACGCACAATTTGGATTCAAAAGTAAGTTCAGCACGGTGGATCCCGTTTCATTCTACACTCATTAATACAAAGACAGCTAGAAAATAAGGCAAAACTCTATTGTTGTTTTATTGACTATATAGAAAGGCGTATGACTGTATTGATAGAACAAGACTGTGGTATAAACTGATTAAATTAGGCATTGATGGGGATCTCTTGGCAGTTATAAGGTATATGTATAATGAAGTTAAACTTTGTGTTAAGCACCTAGGGACATTGTCAGATTTTTTTCAGAGTAATCTCGGACTTTTTCAGGGGGAGATAACTTCTCCCATGTTATTTTCTATTTTTCTAAATGATATAGAGATGCATTTACAAGAAAGTCTTAACTCCGGATTGAATATTGAGATTGATTGAGTCTAGATCCGGACTCCAGGCGTCTTTAGATAGCCTCTACGTGTATTAATTAACTGTAAATGTTGACAAAACTAAAATCGTGGTGTTCAGAAAAGGCGGGAAGTTAAGCAGGGAGGATAAGTGGTTATATAATGACCAAGAAGTCGAGATTGTCAACTGCTTTAATTATTTAGGGGTGGAAAGAAATTTTGTAAGTTTATTTTAAATGTTAAACAGTCAACAAATACGTTAGCATTGTATGCTGAATTGGGAAGATTTCTTCTGTATATTGAGAGGCATATACGGATGATTAAATACTTTTTGAAATTATACACTGTTAAAAAAGATAATTGCATTTTAATGTCTGTGTTGCGGGATCAAATTGATACTTTAAATAGACAAAATAATTCTGCCATATGGGTGTCAAAAGTAAGAGATATTATCCAATCGGCTGGATTCAACGATGTTTGGCTTTTCCCTGAATCTGTCAATATTAATATATGTATACCTGTCCTACGAAGTAGATTACGTGATATTTATATAAGTAACTGGAAAGCTAATATTGATGTTTCATCTGCATTAATAGATATTTATAGAGAATTTAAGTTAAGTTTTAAGCAGTCATCGTATATAAGCGTCATTGGAAATTCAAAATATAGGAATTCATTAGCTAAACTACGTTTGTCATCACATAGATTGAACATTGAAGTTGGTAGACATAATAAAATAAATAGAAGTGAAAGAAAGTGTTCATTCTGTAATCTTAACGATATCGAAGATGAATACCATTTTGTTTTAAAATGCCCAGTATATTCTGAACTTAGACGAAAATATATACCAAAATATTATACGCATACAAGTATGGACAAATATATTAACTTAATGCAAAATGAAAACACTGTTATATTAGAAAAAATAGCTTTGTTTTGTGTAAAAGCCTTTAAATTGAGAGATTCTTTGTGTTAATATTACTACCTTACAAATTTAAGTAAGTCATTCAACATTCAACTCTTTACATTCTCACTGTTTGTTTTATGTATTGTTGCATGTCATGTGTCACATGTTATTATTGTAATCATTGTATTATGATGATGAGCTTATAATGCTCAAGTCCATAATAAAGTATTTGTTCTGTTCAATCATATAGCAACGTCCAGCTAATTACAGGTGGAGGAAGACCCCGAGTACACAGAGGTACCCGGGTAGAACCACCGACCTACCGCAAGCCAGCTGGAAGGCTTCCTCACATAGGGAAAGTGTGTCATGGCAAGACATGATGGTGGCGTATTAGAGATTGAAATTACGTGTAACTTAGTGGAAGTTTTTTCTTTTGTATATGAAAATAGAATTGTTTACTCATAGTCTCCTGGAAATAAAGAAATATATCAACTTAATTTCAAATATATCAATAAAGGAAAGCAAAATAATAATAATAATAAAAAATAAAAATAAATAAATAAATAAATAAATAAATAAATAAAGTTATAAAAGCTTTTATACACGTACAGCTTATAAACTCTTACAGCGTTCGGCAACGGTCGTAGACGGAAATAACCTTTGGGAAAGCTTTGGATGGATTCGGAAGCATTCGCAAAATGCACTTCTAGTCGCTAACGGAAAGAACTGTTTGCGCGACCCAACGCATTCTAGCGAATAACAGTAGCAATTCGAAACGTGTGATTCGTTAATCAGTTGCAGCAAATAATTCTCCTACGTTTATCAAACAAAATGCAACAAATTTTCGGTAAAAATTCGCCAGAGTTGACAAATACTCAATCCACAAAGCTGCGTTAAACGGATTCGCTTTATGTGTGGAGGCTTTAAAAATTGGGAAAAAGTCTGTTATAGCCAATCTTAGTTAAATTTTAAGATGTATCGAGGATGTTTAGCTAGTCTGTTTTTCAAAGAAAAAAAGTCGTGGTATTGTCATCACTCTGGTGTCGTCGTCGTTGTTGGCGGCGAAGGCTTGGAAAATTACAACATTTGTCATAACTTCTTAACTTTTTAAACTTATCACATCAAACGACACATACTTTTTCACTAGTCTACATGCCCATCAAGGACCAGTTTTTACCAATTCTCCCGTTTTAAAATAAAGTGAAAAACTTTAACCTTGGCAATAACTTTTAAGCTATTGAAATTTTCTGTCACCAAACTTCACATACTTTTTCACTCTCCTAAGGGTTACATTCCATCAAGGGCCATAACTCTTAGGTCCATTTTGACCAAATTTATATCCCCTTTAAATAAAAATAATAAACCAGATGAGCTTCGGCATCCGCATGCGGTGCTCTTGTTTGTCAAGTCACGTGGGTATGACGTTACAGATTTGAGATTCTCAAAAATCAACCAATACTTTTTGTTGACAAGCACTAAGCACGATGTCTTACATACAGGTCATGTTTCCAAGGTGTCGGAATGAGTCTTCATAGATCCTATGAGCCCTGTAAAAATAGTGTACTCATGAAACAATGATATTCTATTACTGTATAATTATACACTTAACACCCGTAGTAGCGGCCGCCTGTATTAATCGGTCAGCCTGCATTTAGCGGTCAGTTTTGTTATTACCAAACTAGCATCTTGTCAAATGCTTAACCTTTATTTAGCGACCGCCTCTGTTAAGCGATCACCTTCTCTTGATTGACCGTTAAAGACAGTTTTGAATGTAATTTGAGCTTGATACTGTATTAGCAAACAAAAGATACCTTGATCTGACTTTTCTGTTTGCCCGAGGCATCAATATGGCCTATATGTTGTAAAAGGTTAATATCGGTGCAGTTTACTATGACACTCGTGTCAGGCTTTATCCCCATAAATAACCGAACTTCTCAGTTAAGAGATTATGTAAGGGTACGCTGATTTAAGTTCACACAAACCATTACAACATTTATCAACAAGACTGCATGTGAATGGATATAATGCATAATGCAGGTACGCGACGGTCTGAAATGCTAGATTTTACACAGCTTTGATAACGTATCTAAATCAAAGCGCACAATGCGCTGAGAGACGGCGACGGGATTAACATTCTAAACCCAGATTTTCTGAAATTATTGAAACAGTCACATGACGACAAAAACTCCATCCGCTGTTGCTACAGAAGTTCTGTTTGTAACATAATAATCCGGAGTAAAGGTCATGAACCTTTCATTCATAAAGAGCTGCATACCTAAGTAGGTCATTCTCTTTCTCTAGTGCTAGCGGATTCTATCTGTTGTTTTGTATATGTAGAAATTGACCAGGTATTTGATTATTTAAGATACTAGAATGTTTGCCTATCTATTTCAAAGTTAAGAAATGCCATGGGAGGAACCTTACTCGCCATCATGCAAAATATTCTGTGGACTACTTTAGGTTAATTACATACATACGGAGCACTACTTTTTCTTTTTACAGGAGTAGATCTTCATGTACGTAAGATGAGTTGCTGTTCTGGTTAAGAAATGTCACGGATATTTTTTTTCACGCTTAAAATTGATGCTTCCAGTGAAAAATAATAGCAAAAGAAAACATGTTAACAAACAGTAACACACTAAAAGCGGTTACGGTTATGATTTAAACGCCTGTGTAACATATTCCACTCGTAATCGCATTGCATGGATCCGCACTAAGCGCGGAGAGGTACAGTTAAAAATGTTGTGGAAAATATGCAAATTAGCAAGGCCTGATTTCGAATTTCAGCATAAGACGGCTTATCGCCGTCTAAAAACTATGCAAGTGTTATCTTATTGTATGGAACATTCCCTTTCTTTCAAATGCATATTGATTTTATTAATCTCTTATTTGGGACAATTCTTTAAATTGTATGCATGTTAAACATGTTTCTCTATAAACGACTAAATTGAATAGAATGGTGCACCTTTCCCAAGCACCGTCTCCCTCTTTCACACACACACACACACACACACAGCTCCCCACCCCACCCTCTATCTCAGTGTCTTTATCATGAAAATGGTTCTCGTGGCTTCCAGTTTGGTGTTCAGCATAAATAGGGTAGTTGGCTCAGTGTCATGAGATATGTCACCTTGTTTCAGCGGTATATTTGAAGTAGATTCGGTCCCCAAAATGACTGATCAACTGTCGATGGAGAAGAGTAAAAAGGATCAATTATATTAAATCTACGATTCTCGTCTAGAATCAGTACTTTGTTCATTTCGTTGTACTTTGTATTACAATAATCTTTCCCAATAGTTCTTGGTGCCATAATTTTTCGGCCTACACTACTGATATGTATGAATATTTTATATATCATGCTGATTAAATATAGATTTGACGTAAAGTGCATCTTTGTGAGATGGAAACTGTTGTAGTATATCACCATAGTACGTGATTGGAATTCACAGTGTTCCAGGGGTAGATGTTTCCATCTTCTTTTGACTCGAACCTATCTGTGTGTGTGAGGTTATGATATCCACAGGAGCAACGGACTGGTCAGTGGTTAATGAGAAAACTTCTATTGATATCTGGTGATTCATATCAGAAACATAGTTCCCCAATCAATACAGACTTCGTTGCTCTGTGTGCGTGTGTGTGTTTTAGTTTTGTTCTTGGTATGCCCTGGTATCCGGTTGTAACTAAACAATATTGCAGTGCATTCCGTAACAGCTTGGCTCGCCATTGACTACGTTGATATACCAATGCCTTCTATTTCTAACGCGCAGGCTTGCATGCCATACGATTGACGTTATAGTATTAGATTAGCAAGGTACTGTCTAGAGTTTCGTACCACGTATTTAATTTATCAATATATAATTTCTTCTCGAATGCGTTTACAAGCTGTCGCCACAAAGCAATCAAATACACCTTTGTTATCTAGATTCAGTGCTAGCTTTATTCGCAAAGCGCAACCGGTTTACCATAAGAAAGTTCGAACTGCATTCAACTGTTGTTAATGATAACACGGGAAGACTTACTCTCTTATTCAAGGTATTGTACATTCTTTATCTAAAAATAGAAAGTGCCTCTGTAAAGTTGACTCGAGTGTTAGGGTAACTTTCACATGCATTTTGTCTCGAATACTATGGTACATGTACCATGATATTAAGTTATAGACAATGGGAAAATTCGAGATTATTTTATTAGTGTGTTTCATTACAATTACAGTGTTATACTATGTTGGACCACCTATTCTAATTGTATTGTGTGTGTGATAGTGTACCGTCCACGTATAATTATTCACGTGTAATGTAATGATATGTGGATACTGATTCATGGCAGTCTGACGACAAGGTGAAAACCCCACCCTAAACAGAACATTCTGATTTCACCTTTTCTTGTTAAAGTATCGATCTGTAGCATTTTTTTAATATTTTTTTTTTTTTGAAAACCCTTATTTATTTTAGGTTCTGTTGTAGACATATGTCCGCTAGTATTAAAGAAATAAAATGTAGTTCTCGAACTTTGTTTGCGACAACGATATACACCGTGATTTAATATGTCTCAATATTTATACATTTGTGATAAAATTATTTAATGGTCTGCATACACTTGAATTTATCAAAGTTTAAGATCGTGTGAGGCGCTAAATATTAAATGTGTACAAAGCTTTGCTATTTATCCATTCGTCACGGAATATGCACGTAGATAATGGTGAGTTTTACATGATATAAAGCGAAATATATGTGTAAACTTTTATGTTTCAGAATTTTATGATCGCCTGATGTCAGTACACATAGACATGGGAAAAATTACACTTAAATCAGTCGTCATCGGAACAGGCATTTTACTCTTTATCTTACTGGTTTATGTAATCGGTTTGAACCCACTGAGCAGACAGGATACTTTGATGCAGAAAAATAACGCTAAATGGCTGGAAGCAATTTTGAAAGATAAACTGCATAACGAAAGAATCAAAGCAGGAGAACCATCATGGCAGAATATAAACTATCAAGTTCCTGCTCGGAACAAATTCATTGCCGGACAGTATCGCCCAGTGATGGGTGAGAGAATGAATGACGACCGAAACCAGGTTTGGGGCCGAGCAGGCTATGGACCGGCTGATAGGCAAGAGCCAAACGTATGGTCAGATAAAAAATTCGGAGTTCTACAAGGCCGTCAGTATCCAGATATGAGAGGCTTTGAGCCGGTACAGGATACAAAGAAAAAGGTTATATTCAATGATGCTGATAGATACATGAGGTTAAATGAGGGAAACCTAAGACATGGAGGTATGTTTTCGAGCAGTTCTCCATCGACTGATTATTTGATTACGTCATCGTATTCATCATCATCATCATTATCATCATCATCATCACCTCAACAACCTGGCAATTGGCGAAACTGGTTAAAATTAGACGATGCGGGTAGAACCTCTGAGCCACCAGCTTCTTTGTCAGCAACCGAACAAACTTCAAGCGAGCCCAATAACTTTATCCAAGGACAGTTTAGAATGGACAATGATCCTAGCTTAATTGAAAAACAAATATTGGACACTCTTCCCAAACCAGTAAATCAAGTTCAAGCTTTCCAGCTCCCAAAATTGGAAGAGCAAATAGATAGTGCATTTAGATTGAATGAAAACGATATCAATAAAAACAAAAATGAGATGATTTCTGATACTTCCGATATTTCAGGAGACACAGCACCCGCTTTTGATATAGTGAAGAAAGAGGAAGATGTTCGTGAAGGTGAACGTATTCCATCTCTGACTTCAGGCAAATCCAACAACTTTATCCAAGGACAGGTTGGAATGGAAAATGATCCTAGTTTAATCGAAAAACAAATATTCAACACTCATCCCAAACCGATAAACCAAGTTCAAGATTTCCAAAGTTTAAAATTGGAAGAACAAATAGATAGTGCATTTGGAATTAATGCAGACCCTGGTGCAGATATAACGAAACAGGAAGTTGTTCGTTTGGGTGAGACAGACAAGCGTGTATCTGTCGATAACGTTAATGATGTTATTGGTCCTGATGGTACAAAGGATAACGATATTAGCAACGTTCCACTGGACGACATACACCAACAGATTATAGATCAAAAAAAGTTGGAAATTGATGAGAAAATCGCCTATGTAGCTAAAGTTAACAACCTTGCTGAAAATAAAAAGGTTGTACAAATTGAAAAACCTGGTGATAGTGTAAATGATGATGATGATAAAGCAGAGGTACCCACCATAAATGAATCAATGAAAGAGTCAGATAACAAAATTATTCAATCTCAGATAAGGAATACACCTTTAGTTAATCAAGGGACTCCAAACATAACGAAAACCGACACGAATACTTTATTTTATCCAATTTTTCAAAATGCACAGGCGATCGTACCAGCTCTTAAAATTTACGATTGGAACAGCCCTTCTAACTATGTAATCAACTCCGCTTGCATTCCACAACAGACAATGTCATCCATATTTCGGGTCTGTATTCATTCTGATATCGAGGATCCAGATGTGTCAGGCTCTCTGAAATTTCGTGGATATTGGGAATTTGAAGCAGTTCGAGATTTGCAGTTGGCACTTTTGAAACTACCTAATGGCGGTCTAATTGACATTGGAACGGGTATAGGAATTTTCAGTTTGGCTGCTAGAAGTATAAACCGGCCTGTGATTGGCGTTGAGCCATATTTTCCACACGTGGCGGCGTTACGAAAGTCAGTCTTTGAAAACGGTTTCACTACATTCTTTCCACTGTTCTGGAATATGATTTCAGACAAGCACATGGCTGTGAAAGTAAGACATATTGATGGAAGAACTATGAATGATATAGCTATCGAACCTGTAAATGATACACAAGAAGGCACAGACGTCATTGGGAAAGACACTTTACAAACGATTACATTGAACGATATCGCGAAAATGTGTTTACTGAAATCTGCAGTTCTCAAAATTGATCTACCGGGTTTAACAGCGGCAGCTTTATATGAATCACAAGCCCTGTTTGATACAGTTGACATACAGTACGTTTTCATCAACTGGAAAAAACTATCGGAATACGTCAAAAACGCTTCAGTATCATTCTTTTCCCGACGTGGATACCGACCTTATCGTGTATTGGAAAGAGAGAGACTGAATGTGGCAAATGCTTTAACATGGAGCTATACTTTCGTCATTTGGAGCAAAGAAATATAAATCATTTATTCAGACTTTGAATCACTGTCAATTCATTAATTTTCGTCGACATTAAATTCCGTTGATTTTGTACTGAAGTGAATTTCGTGGGTATACCATTAGTCGTGGATTTGTGTTCTAGAAAACGTGAGGTCTATGTAAAGAACAGGTCTTCGTGGGGATTAATATTCGTGGATAAAACCTCCACGAAATCGACGAAAATAAGTGATCCACTAAAATTTATGATTTCACAGTATTGACTTTTGAGGGCTCTTATTATTTGTCATATGTAAAAATATCATTTTAATAGTCAACTGATCTGTGTTAATTAGAGCATTTTTAGAAAAATGGGGATTTCTTTTCTCTCTTACTTTGTTTACCCTGATTGTTCTTTGTTGCCTTTTACAAACATTTGCTATCTAAAGAGTATTTATCTTTGCTTCTAGTGCAGAGCCTGGTCCTGGAGTTCAGGTTAGAGGAGGCGCTATACTAAAAAATGTAGGCAGTGACAATGCAAGCGGCTTGTCGCTTTGCCCGAGCCATGAGAAGGATGTAGTTCCGATTGGAGTGGGGATCCGGGGGACCCCACGATGAAATTTTTGAATTCAAAGCTGGGAAATAGTGCATTATTATTAGTATTTTAGGGGGGGGGGGTCTACATTTATGTATGGTCGAGGAATTTTAGCGGGGGCGCGCGCCGGGCGCGATCCCCCCACCCCTTGAATTCGCCATTGCCATGGTAGAGAAATTGAGTTTTGATACTTTAAGTATGTTAATTGTTTTATGTTAAAAGATACTGTCAGTCAATTCTAGAGAATTGTTGCTAATGAGGATATACATATTAATCGGTTATCAATATGTATTTTAGTGCTTACATCAGTTAGCTATATTGTTATTAGCTCATGAAAGTATTTTAATATATGATGGACTATTTTTTTCATAATTAACTCTATGCAAATTCCATTCGTCTGCTATAGTAAATAGCAGTGTTATGGAGCTTTCCGCATTTTATTGTATGAGCGAGTATGTGTACATTGTATTTTTATTCCATTATTAGTGTTCATTAATGGTTGACAGTTTGATACGGGAGTGAGTATTGTCTTTATTTGAAACAATGAAGTTGAAACTTGTTCACGTGTAGTTTGTAAAATGCATCCTACGTGCCCATGCTATTCATAATATGTATCATAATAAATTATGACTGATGAATAGCCTGGGTACCGAGGACGGTAAGATGAGTCCATCAATCGACTTACAGAAAATATCACTTAGAATGGATATAAGGTGTTTAACCTTGTTATTTTGGGAATAAACATATGTTTAAGCTGATTGTGTTGCTGGTTTTTAATAAAGGGGTCTGGCACGGAAGGTGTGTCATATTTCACTATATAATATACATTGGTTTATGACAAGAAAGGTGGATCATATATCACTATATAATAATATATACAATGATTTATGACACAAAAGGTGGATCATATATCACTATATAATAATATATACAATGATTTATGACACAAAAGGTGGATCATATATCACTATATAATAATATATACAATGATTCATGACACAAAAGGTGGATCATATATCACTATATAATAATATATACAATGATTTATGACACAAAAGGTGGATCATATATCACTATATGATAATATATACAATGATTTATGACACAAAAGGTGGATCATATATCACTATATAATAATATATACAATGATTCATGACACAAAAGGTGGATCATATATCACTATATAATAATATATACAATGATTTATGACAAGAAAGGTGGATCATATATCACTATATGATAATATATACAATGATTTATGATACAAAAGGTGGATCATATATCACTATATAATAATATCACTATATAATAATATATACAATGATTTATGACACAAAAGGTGGATCATATATCACTATATAATAATATCACTATATAATAATATATACACTGATTTATGACACAAAAGGTGGATCATATATCACTATATAATAATATATACAATGATTTATGACACAAAAGGTGGATCATATATATCGCTTAATGATAGTATGCATATTGATTTATGACTCAACTTTTGTGCCTGACCCCTTTGGTTTTTAGGCTTTGGGCGCGTCGATTAAGATACCTTGTGAACATAACCCTAGACTTTGTTTGTTGGGTTTAACGTTCCACCGACATAATTTTAGTCATTTGGTGACGATGTCTACATGAGACAGATATAGTGCTGCCAAGCTGCAGTATCACGCCTTAGACATGTGGCATGATACCACACCTAGCAGGCCCGGATTCAGAATGTTTCAGCTGTTTTTTTTTTGTTTTTTTTTTGTGTTTTTTTTTTAAACTTGAAGACCATGGATCTAATGCCTAGGTCCCACTGGAGAAAAATCATCGGCGATTTGGAAATACACAAATTTTCTCCCGATGGCATCAGATGTTTGAGCCAAAAGGACGGAGCAGTCCCATGAGAAACTTCGGGGATGGTCCGTTGAAACGTTCACTGATGTTTCGGCTATGGTGCAATGGCTTTGTATTATCGGGGATGGCACCCGATGCTCATGAAATTTCTCCGATGATCGGGGAAGGTGCCCCTGAGCTTCACCGAATTTGAAACATCATTGGGGGAATATCCCAGTAGATTAGGGGATGTATCGTTGTATCAAACCATCCTAGGTGCCTCGGGAAGATTATGGAGATTATGAGAATGGTGATGGAATTAAGAGACAAAATCAAAGGTAGATTTGGGGGGGGGGGGGGGTTATGAGGATACCCCCAGCAATGTCCCATGGCCTTTTTGACTGTCTCAGTCTGAGGTTGACCAAAAAAGCAACAAATTTTAGAGTGCGCTTGCCGAATTTTTTTGCGAATATTCTGAGAATATATCACAAGATCTGGAATGTGTCACAGAAAGGTCGCCGAACCTTCGAGACATCTTCACAGGAGCTTCCGGGAAGCTAGGCCCGGCCTGTTTTCTCCGATAAAACTTCAAGAACATATAGGAAAAAAATTCAATGAAGTTCTCTCGATGACTCCACATGGCTCGCGACGTTTTCCAAGCTTCCGCGGGACTCAGGGGTACCTGTTCCCGAAGCCTCCTGAGGCTCATCAATTTCCATCGGGAGTACATCTCCGAGGCAAAAAATGTAAAGTAGGACTGACGCAGAAACAACAGACGTTTTCGTTGCCGAGTCGATTTTCTATCTTAGATGAACTACAAAGACGATACGAGTCACAAAACTCAATGGAAACTGTACTCGGACACTTCACAGAAATACATTATTTCCAACAAATACCCATATTAAACAATAAATTATTGTTTATTTAACTCTCACAAGTTATGTTTTTTTTTCCAAAGTTGCTAGTAGCGATGCATTCCGCCCTCATTCGACTGTTGCATTTTATTAATTAATTAATTAATTAGTTAATTTTTTATCCTATATTGACTTAAATATTCAACTCTCGATTCAAACAGCTAGTTTACCAGGTGAAGGGAACAAATATGTACCAAAGTAGACATTTTATTAATCAAAACTTATAAGGGTAGATCTAGGACCGGTTGGCCCGGTGTCAGGACAGTGTGACTGGGTGTGATATCATGTCACATGTCTACGGCGTGATACTGTAGTGTGACAGTCTCGTGTAGGCATAGTCTCCAAATGACTGGAATATTGTCGGTAAGCAGAAATATATAACTGGTTTTGTTAAATCAGCCCATGTTTCCGCATAAAACAGCAAATCATTAAAGCAAATGGAATATTGAATAATTGACTTACAACCAAAATGACTTTCTTCTGAAATGAGGAGAACTAGAGTTCATGTTGTATATAACTTCGATATTTCATCAACAAATGGTTTTTTTTTTTTTTTTTTTTTTTTTTTTTTTTTTTTTAAATAGAAATTGTGTTTTGCATTTAATTCAAACTAAATTATCAATTTCAAACAAGTTCTTATTATAATGTTGTATGATATTTATGTAGTATACACGATTGCTGAAAAGTTGGTAGTAAACGATTCACCCTAAAAACAAAAGTCGCACACCGTGATTGTAAAATTACACAGCTTTGTGCTTGATATATCCGGCATTTGCTTGAATGACAACCCGACATCACTCACCTTCATCGACCTTTACCATCTTTATGAATTTTTTATGTCGAGATCTGGGATCGAACCCACGACCTCCAGCAACAAAGTGCTCTGCTGAGCAAAGCATAAAGATTTTGATAATATCTTATTACGCACACATTTTTTGCTTTTTAGATAACTCAAAGTAATATAAATAGTACAAAACATTGCCCCCTGAACTATCGGTATATCTAGAATGTTACCATTTAAGTTCTGGAATGGCATGTCAAATCAATTAGCAGATGTAGAAGATACCATCCAGGTATGTCATATGTAATAACCAAGGATGGCTTCTGGTTTTACATATTTATCATCTCGTGTAGAAGATTCATCTGAAGCCACGAACAAGTTTTCTCTTTAGTATGTTGATTTATAATCTAATTAATGCATATGCATGCACGCGTCATATCCGGAGAGAGAGATGTCGAATTATATAGAGCGTGTACCGGTATATGACAGAATTCATATAGAATGTGTACATGACATAAATAATTCATACTGAGCGTGTATATGACACAGTGAATTCATATTGAGCACGTAGATAAAATTAGATGACATAGAAAATTCATGTAGGAGAATTTAAATTAGGCGTGTAAATGACAGAATTCATATTAAGCATGCAGATGACACATAGAATTCATATTGAGCGTGAAGACGACATAAAGAATTCATATTGAGCGTGAAGATAATACAAATAATTCATATTGAGCGTGTAGATGACATAGAAAATTCATGTAGGAGAATTCAAATTAGGCATGTAGATGGCACAGAGAATTCATATAAAGCATGGGGATGATAAAGAGAATTCATATGGAGCGTCTAGATGACATAGAGAATTCACATGGACCGTGTAGATGACATAGAGTATTCATTCCGACTTAGTACTGCAGAAAGGCCACTTTGAGTATTTCTCTATTTCAGTGATTATGTGGACTACGCTACGAATTCAAATGCCCTACCTACATACCTATATATCTACATTAGTATAGCATGCAATCTGTCAGAACTCTCAAATGCGCGAGCACACACATACATTAATTTTACCTGCCCACATAATATAATATAAAACACATTCGGACAAAGGTGTTTGAAATTTCATTCTTACCAAATTGTAAAATTAATTTAGGGCGAACAGGCCAATTTTAAGTCTGAAAAGGAATTAGGGCAACCAGACCGATAATCGTATGAATGAAAGAAATAATGATCGAATAAATAAAAAAAAAAGAGAGATTTAAACCCATAACTCTCAGTTTCAAAAACAATTGACGGTAATTTTAGCCCCATAGTGAGAATCCGCTGTTTGTGACTGATACCGCGTTCTAGAATGTGTCCAGTAGCTGGTTCCCATTAGGTAATGTAATGCGGGTAAACATCCTCACTCAATGTCATGGAAAGGAAAACATTATTTATTTATAAATGCCTAGCATGTATAGGTTCGTATTATCTTCTTCATTTTTCATAAATCGAGACCTCTTTAAATATTTCGTTGTATTTGTAACTATATTTTACTATATCAAATGCAAAATATAGGCCTATTCTCCTTGTATTGTCATCAGTTTTCGCGGTAAGGATAAAACCTGGTTAGCCGGTGTCACTGTCAGGATAATGTGTTTGTGTGGTACTGTCACATGTATATGGCAGCATTTGATGTGTTTCAAGTGGACATAATCTCCAATTAACTGAACTACTGTCGTTTGAACTTGAACGAAGACATATTCAACAGACTCGGAGATAGTCGATATTTGAAAATGTGACTTTCATGAATTGGACAATTTATTACGTGCTTTTGTGAGATTAGACTACTTGCCAACTTTTGTTTAATAGGTCTTTGAACCGAGCATAACCTAAAATCTGAGTATCAGCCATGGTCCAGTGGTAACATACCTGATTACGGATCCGAAGGTTGTGGGTATGAACCCCGTTGGGGGCAAGGATTCCTCATGACCTTCCCAGGCACAAAGTACTGGTCCAAAGAAGGAACCGTTAAGAGGGATAACCCGATTAGCACAAGTTGTAAGAACTTGTTTCCCAAGTAGCCGGACATCCCTATGTGACTTTAACACTGTCGCAGCAATGTGAAACACTAGCACAAAGACAGTAAAACGTGAATATTTAGAAGGTGCATTCAGTAAAGGCGTCTGTTAGCTAACATTGGCAATTTGTTTTCCTGCTTATTTTCTATACGCTTCGATAAAACAGGGGTGCAACCCCTCACGTTAGCAACAGTTGCCTTCACTAAACATGCTTCTGATCAATGGTATAAAGTTTTACCATTGCTAATGGTAAAATTTAAACTCCCTAGGCCAAAATTAAAAATATGTTAGTTTGTAGTGCTCCGACCGACCTATTTTGGCGGGGGTATTTGAGTTGTTAATTTTTTTCTTTTTATGTCCATTCTGTAGAGAAAAAATAAACACTTTCAGCTTAAGTTTTATCATTTGACATTAAAAAAAAAAAAAAAAAAAATACCTACCTACCAACCCCTGAAATTCAGGGTCAGAGCACTACAAACAAACATTTTTTTTAATGATGGCCCTAGCTGTTTTTATTAATTTTCAGAGAACCTGAGGCCTTTACAGGTCCAAAATATTGGAGCAAGATCATTCTCTGTAACACACCATCTACAGAAAAAGAAACAAGAGAAAAGAATACAGCCAAAATGTATACCTTTAAATAGACATGGAGCTTCATTAAGACTTGTGTGAGTATAATTCCCCTATGATCTATATAAATTTTTAGCTTTTCTGTTTTTTAAACTTTAAAGAAAAAAACTGATGTATGATGACTTAAGTGTCATTATTGGTGTCGTTGCTGTGAAAATCTTTTAACCTTAGCCATAACTTCTTAACTATTAGGGGCCTCCGTGGCCGAGAGGGCAAAGTCGCCGACTTTAACACTCACTCAGCCCCACACCTCGTGGGTTTGAATCCCAGCAGGGTTATTTGGATTTTCATGTGAGGAAGCCTTCTAGCTGGCTTGCGGTATGTCGGTGTTTCTACCCGGATGGCTCCGTGTATTCGGGATCTTCCTCCACCTGTAATTAGCTGGACGTCACTATATGACTGAAATACTGTTGAAGCGATGGTAAACTCAAATAGTCAAGTCTTAACTGTTCAATCATTTGTCATCAAACTTTACATACTTGTTCACTATCACTAGGTCATTTGCTCACTAAGGGCCATAACTTTTAGGCCCATTTTCTTCTTATTTATATCCCCTTTTAACATAAACCCAAACAGACAAGCATTGGCACCCGCATGTGGTGCTCTTGTTACTTAAATGTAGTTTGATACAAGTATTAGCATTTTCAAAAATGCTAAAAATCACCGTTAGCCAAGTGAACAGAACAGTTACACTGTGATGTATAGGAAAAAAAATTGGCTACAACAAAATGGTGTTACACTCCAATTAAATCTGCCCAATTATGCGCCTACCAGTCTAGCACCGTCTAGCAACATGTATTTCTTGTAGCTTATTAACACAGTCCAGATATCCCAGTGTTCAAAGCAGTTTCCCAGAGCTTGTTCACGGTAATCTCATCTGTTCGTCTTACTGCAACCAACTGAGAAGAAACTTGCTTGACTATTACGTCAGCGGTGCGGGAGTAAAAAATTGCTTTCTTGCTCGATAGTATAAAATCGTAGCCCTGGACTGGCGATGATCAACTGCATTAGTGATTGTTTTAAACTATACGACAGAAGACCTATACTGGCATTGAGGCCACAGGTGATACTGAATCTTTAAGCTTTTGACAATCTTTTCCCAGATTTGATTTCAAAAGAATGACAAATTATTTACTGACAAATTATTTACTGTTTGTTGAGTCTTAACTTAAACTTTAAAACAAGGGTAATTCATGTTGGGTATGTTTTAAAATTAAGCTTTGAGGATAACATGGTAGCTTATACAAGCAATTCGTAATTGATTTGTGACTTTTTTTTTTTCACAGTTTTTTCATACATATTAAATAACAGTCGCCAATAGAACTTGAACCACAAGCTGAATCTCGGTTTTCGCTTTTAACCTAATCAGCTTGCACACTTTATTTCTACTCAGCCACAATTTTCAATATGAAACAGAACGCAAAGGTTTTTTGAAGACCTACTCTCATTTGCACAGTTTTCTTTTTGCAATGTTAGAACATTCAACCTCTTCTAGCGCAAATATTTTCCCATACCCGATACTTTAAAATCCATCACACTCTGTTGTGCTGTCAACAAGGAACAAAATGCTGAAAACCGCATTTGAATCAGACTTCAACTTTTTGAGTTATAAGCAAAAGAGTGATTTTAAGCAAAAGGCCCTCTAGTGGCAAAATGAGAAACAAAATTGATTAAAATTTTACAATTAGGTACCTAGAAATGCAGCAAATAGTTCAGTTAAGTATACAATATGCATGGTGGAACATTCTGTTTCTAAAATGTCACGATTTTTAGCTTAAAAGCTGCTTTACAATTGTTAAAGAAATGATCAAACAAACCATACAGTTCTTAAATTCGCAACCCTACATTTTTGTGCGTATATGTGTAGCAAAGAGAGTTCTTCTATCTGATCTCTAACAAAAACTAATAGGTTTTTCATAGACCTACACTTATTTGCACAGTTTTTGCGAGGTTAAAACTTTTAACCTCTGAAGCTCAAAATCTTTCAGCTACTTGTACCCGCGAAACCCATCAAATTATATTAGGCTATCAACAAGGAACATATTGCAACAAATTGCATTTGAATCGGACTTCAACTTCTTCAGTTATAAGCAAAAGAGTGATTTCAAGTAAAGCGTCCCATACCTCAAGTGGCAAAATGAGAAACAAAATTGAGTAAAATTTTACCATAAGGTACCTAGGAATGCAGCAAATAGTTCAATCAAGTATACAAGTTGCACTAGTCGAAGATTCTATTTCTTATATATCACAATTTGAAGCATAAATACTGATTTACAATTGTTCAAAAAAGGATCAACTTTGGACAGCCGTAAAATGTCCAAATTCAAGTCTGATCTTCAAAAACTGAACATCACTGGAAAGAGCTCTTTAAGAACTAAAACTTTTGTTCATATACTCTCAGTGAAATATTTTTAGTTTTGGAGCTTTTTGTGGCCAAATAAAAACACAATAATCGTAATATGACTTTGAACTTTGCCTTTTTAGCTCACCTGAGCACAACGTGCTCATGGTGAGCTATTGTGATGGTCCGGCGTCCGTCGTGCGTCGTCAACTTTTTAATTCAAACGACTTCTCCTCCTAAACTACTGGGCAGATTTCAATAAAACTTTACACAAATGACCCTTGGGTGACCCTCTTTCAAGTTTGTTCAAATGGTTCCAGTCTGTTGAATAACTAGGTCACAGGAGCTAAAAATAGACAAAAAAATTGCAATCTTTAAAAATCTTCTTCTCTGAAACCAAAAGGCACAGAGCTTTGATATTTGGTATGTAGCATCATCTTATGGTACTCTACCAAGTTTGTTCAAATTATGGCCCTGGGGTCAAAATTGGCCCCGCCCTGGGGGTCACTTTATTTACATAGGCTTATATAGGGAAAACTTAGAAAAATCTTCTTCTCCGAAACCGTATGGCCTAGAGCTAAGATATTTGGCATGAAACATTGTCTAGTGGATCTCTACCAAGTTTGTTCAAATCATGGCCCTGGGGTCAAAATTGGCCCCGCCCCGGGGGTCACTTTATTTACATAGGCTTATATAGGGAAAACTTAGAAAAATCTTCTTCTCCGAAACCATATGGCCTAGAGCTAAGATATTTGGCATGAAGCATTGTCTAGTGGATCTCTACCAAGATTGTTCAAATCATGGCCCTGGGGTCAAAATTGGCCCCGCCCTGGGGGTCACTTTCTTTAACATAGGCTAATATTGGAACAAATCAAGAAAAATCTTCTTCTCTGGAACCATATGGCCTAGAGCTAAGATATTTGGCATGTAGCATTGTCTAGTGGATCTCTACCAAGATTGTTCAAATCATGGCCCTGGGGTCAAAATTGGCCCTGCCCTGGGGGTCACTTTCTTTAACATAGGCTAATATTGGAACAAATCAAGAAAAATCTTCTTCTCTGGAACCTTATGGCCGGGAGCTTTGATATTTGGCATGCAGCATTGTTACCTTGATCTTTAACCTATCTTTTGTAACTTTATGGTGGGACATTTTATCCTTACTCAGGTGAGCGGATTAGAGCCCTCGGGCTCTTGTTTATACTTTTTAATTGTGTGGCCCCTTCAAACATAACAATACATAACGTGTGAATATTTCATAAAGAATGAACAGAAAATAAAGTCAGGAGCGACAAAAACATGTTTTTAAAATTTTAATTTTTCCTAAATTTTAGTGAAGTTTGACCATTTCTAGAAGAGAAACCATGCATTTCTTAAATTCGCCACCCCATATATTTTGTGCGTATATGTCTTTCAAATCGTATGCAGCAAAGAGAGTTCTTCCATCTGACCTCTAACAAAAATGAATAGGTTTTTCATAGACCTACACTTATTTGCAGTTTTTTGCGAGGTTCGAACTTTCAACCTTCCGTAACTAGCTCAAAATTATTCAGCCACTCATACCTTGAAACTATCATATTTTATTAGGCTATCAACAAGGAACATAATGCAAAAAAATGTATTTTGATCAGACTTAAACTGTGAGTTACAAGCAAAAAAGTGATTTCAAGCAAAGCAAAGCGCCCCCTAGCGACAAAATGAGAAACAAAATTGATGAAATTTTACCATAAGGTACCTAGGAATTTTAGTTTTGGAGCTATTTGTAGCCGAATAAAAACAATAATCGTAACATGACCTTTACCTTTTCAATTTTTTTAACTTTTTAATTGTGAAGCCCTTTCAAAAATAATAATACATAATGTGTGAATATTTGACAAAGAATGAACAGAAAATAAACATTTTTTTTAAATTTTAATTTTTCCTTAATTTTAGTGAAAGTTTGACTGTTCCTAGAGGACAAACCATGCATTTCTTAAATTCACTACCCCATATATTTTGTGCGTATATGTCTTGCAAAGAGAGTTCTTCTATCTGATCTGTAACTTTTTCGCAGACCTACCCTCATTTGTCCACTTTTTTGCAAGGTTCAAACATTCAACCTCTCCTAGAACAATTTTTTTCCCCGGTACTCATTGATGAGATATCCATCATATTTGATTGGGCTGTCAACAAGGAACATTATGTAAAAAAACGCATCTAAATCAGGTTTCAAATTTTTGAGTTATTAGCAAAACAGTGATTACATGCATGGCGCCCCCTAGTGGCTAAATAAAAAGTGAAAAGTTTGACCATTTAGGCACAAGTTCAGATATATGTGACTCCATGCCCAAAATTTCATTGCTGTAGCTTTTCTCATCAGGCCCCTAGGCTGGCTACAAAAATGGGTGGAATTGGAAAAATAATAAAAATAAAAAAAACAACAAACAAATCAACAGAAGAAGAACAATAGGTTTTCGCCCTGCAGAGGCAAAAACCTAATGAGGATATTTATTATTGTTGTACAGAACTTTTCTGTTTTGCACCATTGATTGGTCTGGTATATAGATCAAAAGTAGGGCTAGACAGCTATGCAGAAAATAGAAACTACTCTATTTTTTTCTTTGTTTTGTATTTTTGTCATTCTCACTAAACATTAATTTATTCTTTACTCAACAGGAGGGGACTAGATACTTCTTTACAGAGATATGGACCATTGGTAGACAAACCAGATTACACATATCTAGGTAAGTAGAAAAACAAACCTTTCAACTGAGAGAGCCTGGGTTGGGTTCATATCTGACACCTCTAATTGTCTAGCCCTTTACCTCAGAAAGATGCATTTTGATGCATTGGCAAACAGAGCAGACCCAGATCAGACAGCTCCTGGAAATAGCTTTTGGATCAGGGTCTCAATTCAACTTATTTTGTACAGCAAAAAAAAATCCATTGTTTCATACAAGTCATAATAGATGTACTGTTTTAAATTTAGAAAATTTATTTCCATCAAGACATAAATTTGTTCATGAATATTCATAAAGTAAAGGGTAAAGGATGGCCTTGGTGTAAATCTGAGAATTAACTCTTTACTTCATGAATATTCATGTACAAATTTATGACTTAATGAATATTAATGAATTGGTATATTAAATCATAAATTTTTTGTTGCTGCATGGACCATGTACAAACTGAGCTAAAATATTGTATGGGCAAACAGAGGAGACCCTGATCTGGGTATGCTCTGTTTGCCAGTACGTCAAAAGGAGTCTACATGAAGTGAAGGATTAACCCTTTGCCTCATATAGATTCATTTTGACGCACTCAATAGGTACCACATAAAGCCTGATCTGCAGAAAACCACAGTTAAACCTTACCAAATTTAATTATAAAATCCTCATTTCCAGACCACTGAGGAGCAGCGAACAGCATAAAACCTGATCAGCCTGCGAGTTACTCGCAGGCTGATCTGGTTTTATGCTGTTCGCATAGGTCTTTTTATGGTATCCTCTATGAGGGAAGGGATTAAGAAGAAATATATTCATTAGGCTAAATTTTTATCCTCCCTGTCATAAAATATCAGACGGGGCTTGCCTTTGACTCAGGAGTTAGGGTTTTGACCCTTGAAATTAAATACATGGTGCTTTTTGTGTTTCCAGAGGTCAAATTTACATTAAAATAAGAAGGAAAGGCACAAATCCTTAAAACACTGTTCTGTTTTCAATTTTGGAACATTTTGACCCTTCAGTTTTTATGACTAAAGAGAGTCATGCTGGTACAATGATCTTATATGGAACTTTGAAATCAGAGGAACAAGTGTCTACATGTGTATTACCCTGTACTTTAAATGCTGAGTGACCTGTCCCCATAGCTGGTTGTGGGTTGAATCCCTGGTTGCGACATACCAAAGTCCTAAAAAATGGTATTGGTATATTTCCCTTGCTTGGCACTGAGCATATAAGGGTAGTTCCAGGAATGGTTAGCCTGGTGTCAGGATAATGTGACTGGGTGTGGTATCATGCCACATGTCTGCGGCATGATACTGAAGTGTGGCAGCACTGTATCTGTCTCAAGTTGGCATCATCTCCAGATGATTAATATTATGTCAGCGGTTCATTACCCCTTTCCCTCATAGAGGACACCATGAAAAGACCTATGCGAACAGCATAAAACCAGATCAGCCTGCGAGTAACTCGCAGGCTGATCAGGTTTTATGCTGTTCGCTGCTCCTCAGTGGTCTGGAAATGAGGATTTTATAATTAAATTTGGTAAGGTTTAACTGTGGTTTTCTGCAGATCAGGCTTTGTGATACCTATGGAGTGCCTTAAATTGAGTCTATATGAGGGAAAGGGTTAAACCTAATTAACAAACAAGCTTGTTAATTTCAGTAAATGGTTATTCTTCAACTCATGAATATGTACATGAATATTCATGAGGTAGAGGTTAGTGATTAGGGCATTTAGTACATCATGACTGAGAGTGCAAACAATGCTTTTATAAACATGACCCGAAAAAGACTAAAAAAAAGACTACAAGTTATAAATACAATGAAATATTTTTCTTTTAGATGGAAGACCAACACCATTGACACCAGAACAAAAGATAGAGAGAGAAAAAAGGAAAGATATGACGGTAGGATTACTTTGATTGCTATCTTTTATCAGCAAACATTCTTCACTTAAATTCCAGTCAGGCTGGTTATATTGATACATATGTAAATGGCTCCGCCTTGGGAGTTGGAGGTTGTGGGTTTGATTCCTGGATGTGACATTCCAAAGTCGTAAAAAATGGTACTGGTATAGCTCCCTTGCTTGGCACTCAGCTTAGGGTAGTTCCAGGAACGGTTGGCCCAGTGTCAGGATAATGTGAATGGGTGTGTTATCATGCCACATGTCTACCGCGTGATACTGCAGTGTGGCAGCACTATATCTCTTAAGTTGACAGAGTCACCAAATGACTGAAATACTGAATGTGGTATTACAGAGAGGCAGTATTATATATGTCTCATGTAGATAGAGGTCTCCAGATGAGTGAAATACTGTTCGTTGTACGCTTATCCCAAGCCAAAAAACAACAACAAAAAAAAACAATTTGCTGCAAATGTGTCGTTCATTCATTTAGGGGGAATAACTGCTAATCACTTCATGCAAAATATTCCATGGAAAGGACTTATTTGGCAACAAAAGCCTCTAATTTATTTATTTTTTTAAATAAAATCACGATTAATTTTATTATGATAGTGTAAATAAAATTTATTAAGGAGATTAATTTCATAAATAATGTTTTATTAAGATTTTATCGTATTTCTACGGAAATATTTACACAGACCTGTCCGTAGATTGGTCTTTAATTTCATTTTTTTTATACAAAATCACTTCTCATATTTTAGTATTGCTAATAACATTAATTAAGCTCCACGTGCAAAAAATCAGGAGATTCTTTTCATAAATGAAGGTTTATGATATTTCTAAGTTAATAGTCAACAGGGTTACGGGCATTTCAGCGAGTAATAGAAAATTTTACTACATAATTGAAATGTTTTATTTCAGACAAAGGTAATGAAATACTTAGAGGAAATTGACACAGTGAAAACATACGTTAATGAGGTTAAACCCAGCTTGAGGAGGCATACATACAGGACGTTTTATCACAAAAATTAAAACCAAAGTCATGACCATTTTTTGTATTAAAAAAAAAAGTAAATAAAGTATTGTAATTATTGAGTAGTGTTTTTCTTTTCTTCTATTTTTAACTTCATGCAAAAAAAAAAGTGTTCAACTAACTTGCGGGTAGATTGGTGGTTCTACTGGAGGGTCATTATTCTTCAGTATTTAGATGGACATCACTGTAGTACTGACATAATGTTGCAGCAATGATTAAACCCCGACACTCTCCAGTCCTGATGTCTGTGTGGTAAGAGAGTCCGCTTCAGAATCTGGAGATCGTGAATTCCCTTGTTTGGTGCTCAGCATATAAGGGTAGTTGCAGGACTGGTTGGCCCGGTGTCAGGATAATGTGACTGGGTGTTGTATCATGCCACATGTCTATGCAGTGATACTGCACTGTGGTAGCACTATATCTGTCTCAAGTAGACATCGTCTCCAAATGACTGAAATACTGTCGGTGGGACGTTAAACCAAATAAACAGCCTAAGTTATGGAAACTCTTATTGAAATCTTAATACTTAGGGGAAATATTTTTTTAAAGGTAGGATGGGATTACCCCTATACAATACAAAGTCCAGAGGGGTCCACAGTTTTGCCACCAAGCATTGAATACATATATAAAGGGAAAAAAAGCAAAACTCTACAAAAACCACAAAAATTAAACCACTGAAAACAACAACAAAATGAGAGATCTAACTATAGTTTATTTACATCTGATTCATAATCAGGACTTAGACCTCCTCTAAGATATTTTTCTGAATCCGTGTATGGCCTACATTATGGACAAACCCAGTTTTCCAATATCAAGAGCATTTTTCTTTTACGTGGATTTGGAAATAATGTCAGTCCATCTTGACGGTTTGGATCAGGTCTTTCCGTCTTGGAGGGTCATGATTAAATCCTTGCCACAAAAGGGGTTCGAACAATAAGCCTTCAGATCCGCAGATATGTGTGTAACCACTGGAACATGACGCATTGATTGTTTCACTGACAGTGCATTGACTGATACTGAGTCACACACACACACGTATATATCGCCCTCATACCAAAAGAACTGCGATGGTCAAACATTTGCTTCTGTTTTGTTAAAATAAATATTGATCTTTTGAGAAGAAAATGTATAACCGTTATGTCATAATGTCAGTCGTGTGCATTTCTACATCAATATTATACAGACCGTCGTCGGTGGTTAGAGCGTCCGTAATATACCAAAATCGTTAAATATGGTACTTCTATGTCTCTTTTGTGAGTTGGGCTTAAAACATGATTGATTGATTTACCGTCGTTGCGACAGTATGTCAGTCATATAACGACGTCCAGCTAATCACAGGTGGAGGAAGACCCCGAATGCGCTGAGGCATCTGGGTAGAATCACCGACCTACCGCAAGCCAGCTGGAAGGCTTCCTCACATGAAAATCCAAATGGCCCTGCCAGGACTCGAACTCATGAAGACAGTTCTAGTGCTGGTTGGCCCAGTGCCAGGATAATATGACTTGGCAGGGTATCATGTCAGATGTCTACGATATGATACTTCAACAAAAACATTCTCGATAATCAAAACTACTTTGGGAGGAATTTCTTGTTTAAGTACATGTATGATAAACATTGAATTTGAGCCCGAGATTTTTTAGAACCTTGGACATTGAAATAGATTCAATACCATTTAAAACTGACGGGAACAATGTATACAAGATTGATTATGATACATGTATTAGTAACAAAAAGGTCATCTATCAATTTTGTTTGATGCTTAAATGTCCAAACCGTGCTCTACATTGATCCTAGAATCTCATACAGTGGACATGTTTCTTCGTGGGACTTCATTGCTGGAGACACCAGGCATAAGTATATAAATGTTATTAGATGACTAACTAATTACTGATAGACTAAAAGGTCAAATTCTGCTAGACTAAAAGGTCAAATTCTGCTAGACTAAAAGGTCAAATTCTGCACTTAGCTTTACAGCAGTAAGACAAGAAGTTCTCCCGTTGGTACTATTGGAAGAGAATCAGTAGAATCCAGAATATTCCCATATTTCAGAACGGAAACAAAATGTCCATTTAAAAGCAACGTCTGACCGACCTAGGGTCGGGTCTGGGCAACGACTTGACCGAAGAACCGTAAACTATTGTCAATGTACTTCACTATCCCGCTCACATCGTCAGAACCCACGATATACATTCCGTTATCACTGCCATATAAACTGGATGATTTTCAACTGACAAAACTTCGTATTCATGAAAAAAAAAAAAAAAAAAAAAAAAAAATCAGCTACTTACGCGCCGTTTCATTGGTCAAAAATGTTCTGAGAAATTTGTATAAAAATTACGTAATTTACCATGAATTGTGGTGTTCTTATTTTATAATTTAGGAAAATATTAATTTGTAATATGAAGAGTATGAATATGAAGAAGCTCAGGGTGAGCTTTTGTGATCACTTGATCGTCCGTCGTGCGTCAACAATTTCATCAATCTTCTCCTCTGAAACTACCAAATGGATTTTCTTCATAATTTGCCAAAATGATACTTATGATAGCCTAATGCAAATTCCTTTTTTTTTCAATTCCACGGCAACCAGAAGGGAAAATGTTTAAAATGCTTTTTCTCAGAAATATAAAAACCTACAGATTTGATAGTTGGTACATAGCATCAGCTCATGTTGCCTCAACATCAGTGCAAAATTTGTGCCCCTGGGGTCACAATGGGCCACGCCCATGGTCACACCCAGATTTTTATACAGAGCTATATCCTAATTTTTATTTAATTTCATGAAGAACTTTGGTTGCCATGGCAACTAGAAAGCATAACTTCAAAATGCGTTTTCTCAGAAACATACAGACCTACATATTTGATATTTGGTACATAGCATCAGCTTCTGCTGCACCAACACTATCAACAAATATGTGCTTTAGGGTTTACATGAGGACACTCCCGGGACTACACCCAGATTTTGTATTGAACTATATAAAGATAACAAAAAAAAATCTTTACTTCTGAAACCATTGGTTGGATCATGAAGAACTTTTGTTGCCATGGCAACCAAAATGCATAACTATAAAATTCCTTCTCACCTACAGCATTGATATTCGGTATATAGTATCCTCTCATGGTTCCTGCCTTTCTACAACAAACCAAATTCAGGTGAGCGATTTAGGGCCATCTTGGCCCTCTTGTGTTTTAATAGGCTTTTAAGAAAAAAATTAAATGTATAACCCACATAATCTGCGATTTCAATACAGGGTTAGATAGACTAAAAATCACTAAAGTTTTAGAATCTGTGGTTAGAAATTTCTTATATCGTACAAAATGCTTTCTTTAATTGTATAGAATAAAAAACAACAAAGAAACAAAAATTTCAAAATTTATGCATTAGGGTTATACTTCCTTAAACAATAAGACGAAATCTTGACTTTGATATTCACCCAGCCAAGGGTTTTGTTCTCGATGGGAGAATCCAAATGTGAGTTCGAAGGTCAGGTGTTTCACATTTTAAGGGCTTCCGTGGTCGAATGGTTTTAGTCGTCGACATATTTCACATTGATCCTCACAGATGCGGGTTCGAGTACCGGTTTAGTCAGTTGGATTTACAGGTTTGGCAGCCAGTTTTTCATCTGGTTTGGGATCGGTCGTTGGACCTACCGGGATGCCTTTTTGTAGCTCTCGGGATCGTCCTCTAACTGTATATGTCTAGAAACAGTCTCAGCCACAAAAACCTCTTAAATAACAGCAGCTATTTTTGGGATGTTAAACCCAATAAACAACCACAGATGTCAACATGTTTTTTTTTTTACTTTTGGTTTTAAATGTAATTCGGTTAAGTACAGGGAGAAATCATTAAGCGCTATCGACACCCCACTGACGTTAACATTTGCAATCAGCTTAGACCAGGAAAGCCTTTGATTTATTTTCGTAACATTTTTTTTTTTAACTTGATGATGATTGGCACAATTTCAAAACATGAGGAAGGAATGAAACAGATTGCCCATTAATTTCACCATGAATAGTACTACAGTGGTATGACACGCGCTTCGGGATCGAAGGTCCAGGGTTCGAGTCCTGCTAAAGGACATTGCTAATTTTCTTGAGCAAGTAATTTACACCGCATTGTTTCACTTCACGCAGGTGTAAATGAATACCTCAGAGGGCGGCTTAATTCTGTGGATCGCCCATGTGATCGAGTGGTCAGAGCGCCTGCGCCGTAGCCATGAGGTCGTAGGTTCGATCTTTTAAAATGGTTCTGGTAGATCAGACAGCTTTCTAATCTAGGCCAGGTATTTTTGTCAATGCGTCATTATGCGTCTATATTAGATAGGCTTTGTTTAGCCCTCCTCCGAAGAAGCGGGAGCATGGTTGTTTGCAAATGTCGGTCGATTGGGACCGTCTATAGACAACTTCCGTTTCCGTTAAACAACTGAAGAACCTGTATTCCTCAAACTCGGTAAAGTGTTTGGTCATGACTAGTAAATGACCCTATTGATTTTGTGATTATAAGGTCAAAGGTCAAGTTCGCAGTGACCTTTGAATGCGAACATCGTTTCCGGTCAATGATTTGAGAACGCTAAGCCCACATAACTCAAACCTGATAAGGTGTTTGGTTTGGGTCGTATGGGAAAGTTCAAAGCAGTGATCGTTTCCGATCAATAACTTGAAAACGCTTGAACTTGAAAGGATGTTGGATAATGACTGGTTGTTGACCCCTATGGATTTTGGATTATAAGATTAAAGGGTAAGGTCGCAGAAACCTTGAATGTGAAATCATTTTCGATCAATATCTTAAGAAAAAATAAGCCCACATTCCTAAAACTTTATAGGGTATTGGGTCACGACTGTTACATGTCCTTTTGGATTTGGGTTACTATAGTTCAATGACCTTGATTGTGAAAGTCATTCCCGATTAATTATTTGAGAACGTTTGAGCTCGCATTCCTTAAACTTGATATTGTGTTCGGTTATGACTAGTATATCAACCTGTTGGTTTTGGTGTCACTTGGTCAAAGGTCAAGGTCACAGTGACATTGAATGTGGAAATCGTTTCCGATCAATAACTGAGAAACTGCTCTAGCGCACATTTCTCAAACTTTAAAGATCGGGAATTTGGTCGTGATAAGTAGAGGACTCCCGTCAATTTTGGGGTCACATGGTCAATAGAAAGGAAAAGAAAGCAGATTCGCAAATGGAAATCGCGTTGCCTTTGATGTGTAACCGGACAAAATCCACGTGTCCAAACTGGCGACCAAATACAACGTCGGGCAAACCTATTAAAACTATTTTACAATGATTGGACAGAATGCGACATCGCTTATGGAAATTTACTCGTTGGCACTACTGGTGGCGTTCGCATAGAGGAAACTGGAGTACTCGGAGAAATCCACGTGTCCGAACGGACATACAATTTCACATTCAAACATTGCTGGCATTGCTGAAAAAGCCAGCACGTTTACCACAACACCTGATAATTGGTGAGCCTATATTAATAACAACAATAATAATTTTAATTGAATCAATAAACACAATAAATAAATAAATAAATGGCTCGTCGCCAGTCTCGAATCCATGACTTCATAATCTAGAACATTTGTCATAACTGCATCATTACAGAGTCTCTGTACACAGCCGGCACGGGCATGAATCAGATAATTAAACGCTATAAAACAAGTATACATGACATGTTTATGGCTAACCATCGTCGCCGGCACATTACCTGTCACCTAGACCGGCAGTTCTGACACACTCAGTATTCAATTAAGCAACTCAGCTCACTGAATTTCTCACCGTCGGATTGTGTCTCTATGTCATCAGGACGAAAGGGGGAGATTTTCACCGTCGGGGAATATATATATCACGACTGCTTCGCATTTTCGGTTTCTTGCACCTTATTCGTCTTGTCTAGAACTTCGAAACTGGAATCTGTACCCAGTCACCAGACGAGAGGAAGGAAAATGTCCAGGTTTTTTGTGGATTTGATTGTCCTAGGCGAAGCATAGTTATTGTTTGATGGATAGCTTTGCCTGTGGTGGATAAAGGAACTCATTGTGATTTTTGATAAATGATCGCAAGTACAGAAACTATTTAAGTTGATTTTGTCCTATAAACAGGACATTAAGAGCATTCACTGTTCATGAAACTAACACGAATCTCTGGACACGTGGACCGTAGAAGGTTCTGTATATTGTAGATATATTTACATACAGCGTTATTTGTTTACCTTTTATTTTATTAAAAAAACTATCTGAAGTGATTAGTGTAACGCAAAATGTTGACGAAGAACTGATAGTGTCGTGAATTTCTTTTGGACACCAAAAACTCATGGAGTTACAGCTACGGGACCGAGGAATTCCGATCGTGTGTCGAATAGATGAGATAATTGGCTGACAGATTGACTGATGACGTCATGGCATGAATAGGTTGGATACAAGGTCAGCCGAAGGTCAGTGTCATAAGCGTAGCCGGATATAGTTGTCTTTATTTCAGGTATAAGGAGTAAGACTTAAGTGTGTAATTATGGCTCGTAAATACATGTAGGTTTATACATAGTCAAACAAAAGATTGAATTATTCAACACGTTGACGTATGCAATCTATCGTAAATATCTAAAGTCTATAAGTAAAAGTCTGAACATCTTGTTGACGGTACACCGCAAAAAACAACAACAAAAAAAAACAAAAAAAAAACACCCCCCATAAAAACAACAACAACAAAAAAAAACAACAAAAAAAACAACAACTTAATCACAT
Source organism: Solen grandis (assembly GCA_021229015.1). Lineage (NCBI taxonomy): Eukaryota > Metazoa > Mollusca > Bivalvia > Adapedonta > Solenidae > Solen > Solen grandis. The sequence continues at coordinate 44,135,650 of CM037783.1, read as the reverse complement.
TGTATGTTTTGAAACACTTAGTAAATCAAAATGATATAACCCTTGAAATGTAATAGAAAGTACAATAAATGCTTCTGAACTAAGAATATATTATTAAGTTTTACTCTCATGCAATACCTTTAAATGTATTAAGATTTAAAATGCTTGTATAAAACCACTCATATTTAGTTATGAGAGACTTTCAATAGAACATTTACATTATATACACAAACTACAGCACACTTGGTAAAATTTTAAGAACATAATAATACATATTATAAAAGCTATTTACAAATAAATTTCTTCTATTCATTTGTATAAAAGTTTTAAACGATCATTTAAAATAATATTGAAGCAGGTCTTGGCGCAAGTATAAACAATTCCTGTGAAATCATTAATTTTCGTGGGACACTAATTTTCGGGTTTTATCCACGAATAATAATCTTCACGAAAACTTGTCTCTTGTAAAGACCTTACGTTTTCTAGAATATAGATCCACGAATATGTGTACCCACGAAATTCCCTAAGGTACATAATCAACGAAATTTAATGTCAGCGAAAATCAATGATATTACAGCAACTCTTCTGACAAAAGTATCTGCTGCTCCCATGTGGTTTGGAACCGAAATCCAAGAATGTCAGTCCATCTTGAAAAAGAAATTCCAACCTGAAACAAGTTTGTTTTTTTTTTTGTGTGCAGAAAATCGAACTTTAATAAAGCACCATATCGTTTCATCTTTATTTTTGACAGAATCTAATTAAAATCACTTTAACAATTTAATTGTACACTTAAAATTGAATAGTAGGGAGAAATTGTAAAGATTCAAATGAATCTTCCAATCACATCGACAATGTGTCAATCAAGCGCAGCATCTGTTTAAACTCATTTAAGATAACCTGTTGCTTTCTAGTCTTATAAAATTGAAAGCGAGAAGCTATATCAACTTTCACTTTCAACTGAGCCATTTGGAAATAAGTCACTCATAGCTCGAATGTGGAAATCCGTTGATGATTAGCTTAAATACTTTTTAAATTATATCTATAATGATTTTATTTATTGTCTGAAAAGAATAAAAAAGAATAACATTACGGTATGAAAACAACAACAGCAACTACACTCTTCAAAAACAACAATAAGAAAAAAAAAAAAAAAAAAAAAAAAAATAGCAACATAAAAAACAACAACAACAACAACAACAAAATTTCAATGTTGTTGTTTATGTTTATATATTTATTTCTATAAAATTCATGACTTTAATGCAAGAAAGTACATGCACATGTTAAGTTCTATCCCGAGAACTAACGGTTATACTTATCTTTCCAACAACAGTCATACTTCCCTACGATGCCTACACTGGTGATTGTCCTCTCACCTTTTATCTTATTACTGTAGCTTTTACACTCATTTTTGCCGACTTTTAGAGGTGTAACGATATACTCATGTATCAGTTACACCGACTATTCCTGATATACAAAAATGTATTCGTTTTTCGCGAGACAAATAACTGAATGTTGACAACAAGCTAGTAAACAATGTCCGCTGAGCAAGATATAATCGCAACCTATTAATTAATCTGTGACTCATTCTAAGTGTCCGACACTACAGCTAATGTATTTTCCTGTTACTAGCTTAGCCAAGTATTGTAAATGTGTCAGCTTCAGTGCATTTCACATACTGCATACAGTATAGTCCAGTTATCTTGATTTTTTTTTCACACAGGTACCTTTGGATATTTACATACAGTTTGCTGGTTACCAGTAATCATCAATAGAAAAATTGTTTGCCGTTGTTTGTTGAGTTTAACGTCCTACCGACAGTATTTCGGTCATTTGGAGACTATATGTATACTTGAGACAGATACAATACTGCCACACTGCAGTATCACGCCGTTGATATGTGGCATGATACCACACCAAGTCACATTATCCCGCCACCGGGTCACTCAGTCCTGGAACTACTCTAATATGCTTAGTGCCTTGAAAGGGAGTTATACCAGTGCCATTGTTTTACGATTTTGCTATGTCGCGACCAAGGATCGAACCTACGACTGACGCTCCCGAGGCCAATAGAAAGTAACGCTTGTTGGAACCATTGCATTTGCGTAATTGCCAGATTAACTTTTTTTAAAAGACCCTTTTATGAAAGTTGCTAGGAAACTGATTAGGTTCTCAAAGACTATGACACGAAATATCTTTTCAAAATAAGTATGTTATTTTTTGTTATCTGCTTTGAAGGAAAATAATGTCACTGTGAAAATAATCCCCAGAAGCAAGACAGAATTGAAATGTGATAGACTAATAATGAGTACACCCTATATAAGACTGATTTGTATATTTAATTCTCTCAACAGTTTTTTTTTTTTAAATTAAATTTTGCTTAAAAACTTTGTTCACCTGCAATACTATTTTCAATGATGTTTACACACCCCAAATACAAGTTAAAATCTTATTTTATAATGATAATAGTTTTTTTTTATCAAACAATTATTTATTTATTATCATCTATTTTCGTAAACAAATTGTTTAAATATTTATTAAAGTGTCTGAAGATAATATCAAAATACATGTAACTGCGAGTTATCGCCATTATCAAAATACCTGTAAATTTCCAAATCCTCGACCAATTAAGAAAATGATAAATTATCGTATACTGGATGATATCTGTATATATCACACACACTAATGAAATGTTATTATCCTAGGTTTACCTTTTAACCTTTTACCTCATGAATATTCATGTACAAGTTTATGACGTGATGGATATTGACTTAACATTTAAGGGTATATGTAACAATGATTTTTTTTTCACCATATATATATATATATATATATATATATATATATAGAATCTGAGCTTCAATATTGATGGCCAGAGCAGACAGCTCCTCCCAAGAGCTGTCTGATCTGGGTCTGCTCTATTTGCCAATGCGTTAAAATGAGTCTAAATGAAATAAAAAGATCAAAATTTCAAATTCCGGATATGATACGATCTAATGATTTTCTATATATACAACAACCTAAATAAGAGTATCTAAATTGTTATTCAACTATGTTTTTGTTCAAAACTTAGTTATAATGTACGTTGCGATTTCCTCTCGACGGTTACTGACTGACCAGCGTCGGAAACCCACAAGCGATCATTCTGTTTCTCCATATATACGTAATATAGGCAGCCGTGGGTATCCGACGCAGCTGATAGACCAGTGTATTGCGTCTCGGAAGTTCATTAAAATGTTGACTTAGCTGGAATTTAAGCACATTTTTACATGTATATATTTATAAAGGAAAATGATAAATGTCACTGAAGTATTGATATATTCAGAAGAAGAAGAACAACAAAAACATCATATTGAACATTTCTTGAGTCTGAATCTAAACGTAAATTCAGAACAGAGAACCGGTACCGGTGGCCGAGTGGTTAAAGCGTCCGCCCCGGAATCGGGAGGTCGCGGGTTCGATTCCTGGCCGCGAAATACCAAAGTCATAAACAATGGTACTGGTATAGCTCCCTTGCTTAGCACCCAGCATTTAAGGGTTGTTTTATGACTGGTTTGTCTAGTCTCAGGATAATGTAACTGGTGTGGTATCATGCCACGTGTCTTAGGCGTGATACTACAGTGTGTAAGCACAATATCTTTCTCAAGTACTCAAGTAGTCATTGTCTCCAAATGACTGAAATTTGTCAGCGGTATTCCCCCCCCCCCCCCCCGCCCTACCCACATACACCTAAAAAACAGGAAAAAACAATATTTTATTTTATTTCTTTGCCCTGAAACATAAACCCAATGTTTGTCATCCATAAACAAATTCACATACAATACCTGCACAAAACACATGACTTTGAGAGCACGTATATTAAATATCATACTATACGTGTATTTCTCATTCTTATAAAGATCATGCTTTGGAAACACGTGTCGTTTGCTTTGATATATATGAATAAACGGCAAGCTGCTATTTCAATTAACATAACAGTTATTCTTTATATGAACGTTTTATATATTTCGTATTATTGAAGATGTAGCAAAGACCCAACACTTTTGAAATGGCATATTTTGGCCATGGCTTCAATAAGTAATCCAGAAATAAAACGCACTTGTTCAAAATTAGAAACAACAAGTAAAACTTACTGAAACAACCTACGTACCAAACTGGTGAACCCTGGGTATAGATGTTCACTAGTTATTTTATATTAGAATTATCGACAGTTTAATATAAAAACAATAAATAAGTAGTTCATGCCGCTGTGTGCGCAACATTCCGCCAAATGCTGCAGATGACACGTGTCAGAAGCAGCAGCACAGCAAAAATGGGGGCAGACAGCGGGCACAGCGTTATGACCCACAAAGGGGAAAATTGACCCATGTGAACCCGATTTTTAAAATATGAATATTTCGACACGGACTTAGTCAGTTTTTTTTTATGATGCCTCCGTTCACTTTTTGTCGAGACTATTTCGCTGGATGTTTAGTTATGTATTTGCGTTTAAAATCTGCGAATTCATGCAACAATAAAAATGTATTTCATTTTAAGAAATGGACACAAAGTAAGCCTTATACGCGTTTTGAACGTGACCGCATCTAGTACGAAAGCACGACTTTAGTACATTTTATAAAATAGTACGCATATTCGCACCAAATTTTCGTAACACGTGTCGTATTAAAAAACCACAATCACCTTCCAGCTGACAAAAGATCATTCGGTTTAACCACAGATTTGACCAGTTTATGTTTCACACAATATCTTACTGTTTTGATGTAAATTAAAAAATCATTGTCCACATGTTTGGATCTCTGAGTGCATATGGAGTGTATTCTTAATGATGAAACTGCAAAACTAATTCAAGCGTAATTCCTATCGGAGGGTCATGATATAGATACATGGCTCCTCACGACATGGAAATATAATATCTCATTTGTTTTAGTCAATGCTTTCCATAAAGACTATAAATACATACAGTGGCACAACGGATTTTCTTAAATGAACAGTAAGTTTCACCTTTTTTTCGGTAAAAAATATAAATTTGAATTTCTTAAAAAAAAAAAAAAAAAAAAAATTATATAAAATAATCCAATAATATTATTATTCGCAAACAATTAGCAATAATTTTTAATAAATAATATAGATAATTAAGATATGTTAAACATTAAAAATCAAAATATAAATGTTTTTAACTAAAAAAATGTTAAAATGATTGATTATGAAGGAAGTTAAATAAGTATTGTTGCGTTATAAAAGTGGTTAAAAATTAAAATACACTAAGATACAAACAGCAAAAACAGCCACAAAACCCTAAATAAAATAAAAAAAGACAACAATAAAAAAGCAAAATGAATATTTACTTATCAATCATTGATTGACCCAGATTTTCTCACCGGAAGCTGTATATGCATGTGTAGTGTCTACACTTGAAGCTAAAATACGAACATTTTTATTATAATAATTTTTCAGTTTATTGATGTATAGTTCCACATCAGACATTAGTTATCATTATATCAGTCTTAATGCATAATAACTTTCAGAATTATTTTTGGTTTGTCTTGATTATTTGGTAGTTTTAAACAATGCATAAGTAACTATCAGCTGATTAGCTTGTCGTCGCTATATGACTGAAATACTGTCGCTGCTACGGTAATCAGCAGCAGCAGCAACAGCAGCAGTAGCAGCAGCATATTTATAACGGCGAGCAATACCATTTCCATTAAAAATAATCATTTAATCTACATGTACTTTCATTTTCTCCGCGAACAGTCTTAGCTCCACGTTTTCTGGTTCCGTGTTCCATGCATGCACTTGTTTTTCCCAGAGCACACTTTTCCACGCATCTGTTATTATATCAGTATCAGACTTTAGTATTTATTTGGTTTTTACTTTTCGATAGGATGCGGATGAGTGAATGGCTTCATACTAATAAGATAGGTTTAATGCTAAAGATTAATTATTAAATTCATAACAAAATCAATAGTAACAACAACTAACCAACATGTACTATATATTGCATTATCTTTATATTGAAATTACTAGACTAATTCAACCAGTTTTCTGCTAATTTTACAAATAATTGACACTTCATTTTGGCATCAGGGGCCCAATTCATTGTTGCATCCCTAAAAAAACAAACAAACAAAAAAAACAACAACAAAAAACCGCTAATTGCCCCAACATTCCAAGCGGACTGGCAGGCATGTAATAAACATGATGAACTATAAGAATTAATATTGTTATATTAAATCTATATACTTTCGTATAGATCTACCGAATATATATCTTTTTACAATTTATACCTCCTGGAATTATATGTTGACCGTCAAGCAAGGGAGCTGCACTAGTTCCAATTTTTACAACTTTGACAGGAGATCGAACCCACGACCTCCCGATTCCGGGGTGGACGCTCTTACCACCGGGACCGTTTCACTATGAGTCTAAGACATGTATATCCACAATAAGCGTCATTGTGTTCAAAATGGTTGCATTTAATGTCTGAAAAAGAAACGAAACACGAACACCTTGCAGAATTACTATAAAGTTTTGGGAAAGTGAATCCTGCATTTCTTGAATATGGCCAGTATCTGGTAGAAGAAGTATTTCTGTCTCAAGTAGACATAGTCTCCAAATGACTGAGATACTTTCAGTGGGACGTTAAACCTAACAAACAAACAAACAAACAAACAAACAAACAAACAAACAAACGAACGTGTTATCCTGATACCGTAATGAAAACCAGTCCTGAAACTTTCCGTTAATGCTGATTTCTTAACAAGACCATTTTACCGATTCCGGCATATCAGTGCTGCGATCGAACACACGGCCTTCCGTTCCTAAGGCTAACGCATTGTTATCAAGCCAACGGGCTTGGTAAATAAGCTTCTATGCAGGACATCGGTGACGTCATAACATGGCCGAAAGTACGCATGATATCACAATTACACTAGCACGTTGGATTTATCAAGATCACGGGAATTTGCCGCGGTCATAAACTGTTACAAACACAGGAGTGTCTCTGTCATCTGCAAAAGATTAATGACGGTCACCATTGTCTCAAACATTTCTGTCACAAACAGAAATACGCCAAGAAATAATCTGATGTCGTAATGACCCACAGCGATTCCATCGACCTGACAGGGACATATTTCCTCATATTTCATATCTTTCATCAGTAACATAGCTATTTATTTAAACTTGGTCGTTTAATTACACAGTTTGAAAAGCAGGATAAGTGGAATATGTTACTGGCCATATTTAAGATTATTCAGTATTATATGGACATAAACAATGTTTCTTTTGGCAAACAGTTGTAAATAAAGTTTGAATTATCTTTCTTCCTCGACTTGCTTTTGATTTAATTTAAATTAATATATTTGCAATTTATGATAAAGCAGTATATTTATATCTTAATATTTTACCCAAAATTGCAGAATTTGTGGTAAATGTAAACGGAATGTTTACAACGGCATTCATTATAACAGCAACCTCTTTACAACGATATTCATTATAACAGCAACCTCTTTACAACGACATTCATTATAACAGCAACCTCTTTACAACGGCATTCATTATAACAGCAACCTCTTTATAACGGCATTCATTATTACAGCATCCTCTTTATAACAGCAGCAGTCTTGAAAACTAAAGAGCATAATCCTTCTAAGTTTCTATTCTTTACAACGGCAATTTCTTTATAACAGCATAATTCGTTGAAACAAAAACCGCTAAACATTGTAAGGAGAGTTGACTGTAGTTATACTAGATATGAATAAAACAGAGTAAAAGGAACGTGTCATGGATATATTTGACAGCACTAAGAACTGAGTAACAACTATGTGAAATTTCACGAAGAACATTCGATTTGTAATCTTAAAAGATCCAGTTCGTAACTTTAATGAACGATCCTAGCATTATACCAAGATTTAGGTAGTTAAACGGCTGAAAGAAAGCCGTAAAAGATGGCACTCGTAAACTTATGTATTTCCCATAACAACTTCATAAACAAATATCCTCTATGGAATATCCACTGTGTCATATATAAATCAAATTATCTCCGAATGAGCATGCATCGCGATTGACTCACTTGCGCATTTACTTTTTTCAATACAGTTTATTAAACACGCTATCGTCAGCATCGCTTATTAACTTAATTACATGTATATCTTGTAAAAAGGAAGGAAATTTAATATATTGATAGCCTGCAAAAATGTGTGCTACCATAGAACAGAGTTGCAAGCAATCCGGCTCAAAAAACTTTTTTTTTCATGCTTAGAAATGCTTCATACTGAAATGAGGTCGTGTACAAAAAGCACCTTAATAGTCAAAGTTTTGACTTAAGTTAGAAATGAATAATTTCTGACAGGTATATCTTATAATCATTCCTAATATTTCAGAAAAAATGTCTATGGTGGCAGATATGTGCTCCCTTCATCTGGTAAACGGGCGGTTAAATTTTAGATTCATACTGGTTACAAAAAATGTATAGAAACTTAAGTAAGACATATTTTAAGATGTTTAACGAATGCATCCCCTGGAATTGCACTGGCACAGCACAGCATGGTGTATTCGAATACACAACGTTTCTGCACTTAGACGGAGTTCACAGACGCTATTATATCATGTAATTTTAGTCTCACGAAAAAAAAATGTAACCAGGTGATATATGCGGACATGCTTCTCTAGTAACAAGGCAAACTGGTAAACCGTCTGCTGAATGTTTATACAATATTACCATCAAACTTGTCTTAACTGGACATTTATATGATTTAAATTGACGGGTGTAGCTTCAAGGTTATTTACTACAGATTAAAACGCTATGGTGCTGGCGTTTATTTTATATAGGCCATTTATAAGAAAATAAAATAAAATACACGATGCCAGTCTACCGATGTTTTTGGGTCACCTGTATATTCAAGTACACCAAGTGCACAGCAAAACGATTTATTACTGAAGTCACTTTTTATATTAATGCAATGAGTATTAAAATGAATAAGATTTGACGCTCTCCAATTTCCCCCCACAAGTTCTACGATATTCTGTAAACTGACCCAATTAAACAGTTAACAGTTAAACTGCATTGCCAACGCATCATATACTGTGATAACCAACGTAGACCTCTTTTTAAAGCAAATTGACAAAAAAATCTACCCTCTCTCTTTAATTTTGGTGAAGTAATTGTTTCCTAACAAATAAACTCGGCAATTGTAGGTCACATTACAAGGAAAACACGCGAAATCAGATATAGAACTTACTTTAAAAAGATATTCGGCGTAAGAGGGAGAGAGAGAGAGAGAGAGAGAGAGAGAGGGGGGGGGGAGCCATATATGCACTTAGGATAACTTGAAATCTCGCCTTTTTTCAAGTTAGCCAGTTAAATTATGTGGATAACAAGCATTTTTACACATAATTACCTGGAAAAAAGCATGATATCCAGTTAACGTAAGTGGATATGTGATTGGCAGTAGTGGGCACTAACAGACAGTTTAGTCTCACTGGGATTCACTTTCCCAAAACTTCTAAATGTTAAACTTAATGCTAGTTATACTATAGTCTATGGAGAATTAGGCAGGTACCCTTTGTATGTAAAGTTTTGTTAGAATTAATGAGTACTGTTTTTTTTAAAGTCGCCAATTCTGAAAATATTATAATTAGACATGTATATGAAAATGCTGTAAGTGATACTAGTCGCGGGTTGAAGAACTGGGTTTCTGGTGTTAAACAGCTTTTACACGATTACGGATATTTTATTGAATTTAAAAACGTTCACAATTTAAATATCAATTCCTTTATCCTTAATTTTAACAATCGGTAATGGATTTAAAAGGAATTTCTTTAAAACTCATTACTAGATGTTTATAGAGTATTTAAAACATCCTTAGAATATGAAGAATACTTGGATATATTGCCCAGATCGCTTAGATCATACTTATCAAAACTTCGTTCATCAGTTCTCCATTTACGCATTCAGACAGGTAGATATAATAGGTCCCAAATTCCGCGTGAAAAACGGCATTGAATTTGTTGCAAACAAGTTGTTTGTTTGTGTATGTACCACTTTTTCGGATATTAGAAAAAAATACTTTAAGAAATATTATATTACAAAACCATCTGTGATTAAATACTGTAATTTGTTGCAATCAAATAATAAGCATATATTGTTAAACTTAACAAATATATTAAAGAAGCTATGGTTCATAGAAATTTAATGATAAATTAATAATATAGTTTAGTTCATCCTCCTTTAAAGGAACATTGCTCGAAAAATGATTTGTTTTCTATTCTGCTACTTTGAACTTGTTATTTTACGTAAAATCATCAGAAATATAATTTACATTTCTGTATTACCAATAACAGATACTTAAAGTCTGAAAGTTTGTTGTTACTTAACGTTTGTATTACTATGTATTCATGACAATTGTATATTCAAATTTGTATGTACGTTGACTATGTACAATGTACACGTCTTAATAAAATGTCTGTTCTGTTCTGTCCTGTTAAGATACCTAAGTGGATACATTGAAAAATTTCCACTTGCCAGTTAATAACTGAATATGTGACAGTTTTTCTGAAAAGTTTCGACATAGCTAAGTGGATAAGTGGCTGGCAGAAATATGCCACCATAAAAATGTTATATACACGAAATATAAAAAAGGTTCCGTCAGTGTGATTTGATCTTAGCTAAGCCACGGATGCTGGTACTATAAATAGCTTATTGAGAGGAACGAGCCCACTACCAAGGTTAACTACCTTTTCTAAAGACTCACAACTGTTTACTTTTTCAACCAGTTGGTTTCTATGTTAGGATTTTTCAACTGAATGTTTAGATAGGCAGATTAAATTGTTATTTGCCAAATGAACGCTCTTGCAGAAAGACTCCTATTTTATGATGGAATATCCTAAATTAAATATAATTTATGCAAACCAACCAATGAAACGAGTACTTTTTTCGAACTCTTCGTTTGTTAACCAAGATTAGATTGGTTTAAGAAAATTTACACAGCTTACGCCGAATAAAGGATCCCCTGAGCAGGTGCTCGCGGTATTAAGTGACACGTTACGCAACATGGCGTCTTCACCAATGCAGGATAGCAATTTATTTCGTAAGCTCAGCCTATGAAGTTAGAAAAGTGAATGTGTCTCAATACCGTCTGTGACGGTATTATTGCCTGTGATGAAGAAACCATCCACACGGATACACACATATAGTTAAAATCAAATTCTTAGTCAATGACCATCTGTTAACATGCTGCGATCTCTTTTTTCCCGATTAACTGCAATCTCCTCCTGTATGGGAACAATTCAAACAATTCAATAAATTAATCATTTTTTTCCTTTGGTATATACATGTAAATATATTGATTCTACATTTTGAATTTGTTAAGGCATGCTTAGAAATTTATTGATAAAAGTATTTGACAACCCCATGTCATTTATTTGCCACATTTGCCAAATTATTTATTGTATATCAAGACATAAAAACAACTCAACTGTATTAGAGATTTTAATAAGCATAAATTGCTCGATTCGAAACCAGTCATATTACATTTCTTTCGATACCGGTCCCGGTGGTGGAGTGGTTAGAGCATCCGCCCCGGAATGCCACATGTCTACGGCGTGATACTGCAGTGTGGCAGCACTATATCTGTCTCAAGTAGACATCATCTCCAAATGA
>CM037783.1:44069968-44119968 GCA_021229015.1 Solen grandis | reverse complement strand
AGATATTTAATTGCAATATATATGAATAATATGAACACCATTTTAAAGTATGATATTGTTAAAATTATTTTACATAAACAATTATTTTTTGTTTGTTTGTTCTGAAATATATATAAGACTTTACAATGTTTTCATTTTCTTTTTTTAACGAAATGTGTTTATGATATTATACCAAATCGAACACATTCTTTTTTTAGGAGTTATTTTACTCTTTTAACTGTTTTTGATAACTTAAATATTATACTAATATAATCGCTGCAAGCAATTAACTTATAATAGAAAGTTCTTTGAAACAATGTGGTATGTAATAAGTACCGAGTTATGTTAAATCATTAATTTTCGTTGGCATTAAATTTCGCGGAACTGTTATAAAGTCAATATTGTTGGTACATATATTCTTAGATTTATGTTAAAAAAACAAAAAAACAAAAAAAAAAAACGCAGGGATTAATAATCCTTGATAAAGCCGTCCACGATATCGACGAAAATTAGTCTCCCAAGAAAATTAATGATTCTACAGTAACATAACATTAACATTAAGTAACATTGTAACATGATTTCAATATAACTCCAAATTTATCAATATGGCAACGGATATTGATAACATGTACAAGGAAAAAGTTTTACCAAAAAATACGATGTATGATTATATCATATTTTAAACATTAACATGAATATTGCCACAAGTAATACTTGTAAATCAATACATATATGTTCTTTTGTAAGCATACAGCATAACCATTTTAGAATTATAGATTAGAGTTCGGAAGATAACATTGACTTTCATTGGGGATAAACGAGTAAGTTTGAATGAAAGCGTTAGGATTTTTAAGGAATTTCTCTAAGGAATACGCACAAACTGCTTAAAAAGCTGTTTGGCATCATCAGCCAAGGAAGATAAATATATTACCTCTGATAATTAATGCTTTGGTGGTTTGTTTAACAGATTTTGCATCGTGTATGTAAGATAATATCGTGTATCTGGAAATCGAAACATAAATATGTCATCTAGACTGATAATTTGGACAGCGGATGTATCTGGATCTTATAAGAAGAGTAAAGAAAAACTGTTAATTGATGGATCAAAAGAACTAATATATCTACCAGAGAAAGAGAGAGAGAGGAAATCATATATAATAACTCTTTATAAATATTTGAATTGAATAAGATATTTAAGCCCTATTTAAATTCCACAGTATTTGATAAGTGTCAAAATAGTTAACTACGTATGATTATAAAATAAAGGTATATCGGTGCATTAAGCAAGCCGCTAGGGGTTTCAAAGCATTCCTTTTTGGCATGTTAATGAATGCACAGATTAGATATCTGGATCTCTTCCTGTGCACTGATAACATATTTTCTCCGGCCGGAGCAGTAAAAAATCACCTCTGTGGTTTCCAAGCTAACGTCGGGTTGCTTAATTTCATTTGGAATATCCGTAATGTTTCTGACGTCCTCAAACGGTTTTCCCTCACAGCAGAAAAGTAAAACAAAATTTGGTTCCGGTTTATTAACAAAGATAAACAACGTAATAAAACTGCGCACATTGCCTGCTGAGGAAATACACGAAAATCACGTGCTGTCTTTAGTGGAGAAAAGGCAAAGTCTGGATTTAAGACAAAATCGCGTGCATTTTCTGTTAAATGTTTTGATGCGTTTGATGTTAAAACATAAAACTGAAGATGTATTTAAAGTTCATTGTACCAAGAATAAAACAAACAATATTCTATTTTGTCTAATATATATATATAATTGCCCGAGGTAAGAAAATAAAATAAATATACTTTGTGACGACTAATAACACAATGTCGATTTCTGCACGTATAAACAAAACAGTAATTAATACGTAGCATGTTTTTTTAAGGGACACTGGTAGAATGTACCCTGAATAGATTTTTTCATCTTTTAAAGTTTTATTTATTTTTTATCGCTTAGTGAGATGGATAAAATCTAAGCTTTGATTATAAAATGTACACATAATTGGTAAATGGAATGGTTAAGGTATGTGTGAACAGCGGACTGATTTAGTGTTTATTGAAAGGCGTGTCTTCTTTTCCTCAAATATCTACACAGGGCCTCCGTGACTGAGAGGCTAAAGACACTGACTTTAACACTCACTCAGCCCCTCACCGCGTGGGTTCGAAACCCGGCTTCCAATTGACTTCCGGTAGGTCGGTGGTTCTACCCGGATGTCTCCGTGCATTCGGGGTCTTCCTCCATCTGTAATTATTGTTCCACATCAACGTCATTTGTAACATACATTCTATACAATGGTAACTCGAAGTAAGTCGAAGACTTCTCCATTGTGCTTCGAAAATTGAAACAAGAAAAATATATTGAGACCTGTATATTATTTATACAATATAGAAGTTTCTTGTTCACAACAATAAAAAAGCGAATTAAATTTAATTCTGTGCGGTCGGTGAAATGACTGAGAAATAGCAATGTGTGATAATATCTGTACGATGACATATCAAAGCACTGAGAGCACTGTCAGAAACAAAAGTTAAAATGTGTGAATTATAAAGTCAATCCCTTTATTTTTTTGTGGTATGCATGTAAAAAATTAAAACAGCAGGTTAGGTAGATTATTTTATTTATTGGTCTCTGTCAAATTCAAGAAAAAATGGATACGGAATAGTGGTTCTTAGTATTGATCCTCTCAATACTTTTAATACTTCATGAATTAGCTGCAGACAGAAATAATTCTAATAGAAAAGCAAGAAAATGGGACAGGATAAAGCTATTGTTCTTTGTCACTTCACATCCTTCCCATTTGTAAAGAATGGTATCCATGCTTTCAATAGTTTTTAAAATATGTTCTAGAGACTCTAACAAGAAAAGATTAAAAACAAAATGTTTCAATTGACGGCTTACATATACTGTCTCCTCTCATTTCTACTGTTTTGAGCTTATAACCAAAGCTGTCTATGCGCAGGACCCTAATATTAGAAAAGTCAACTTCTATATAAATAATTTATATATAGAGTCGATTATTTATTATTTATGAATATAGTTCTTGGTCTATATTAAATCAAAGGTAATAAACGCAAAATAATGGAAACATAAAAACTAAAATTCAGAAATTCTATTTGTGGTGCAAATAAGGTTATTTATAGGTAGTTTAATGAAGAAACTGCGGATGAACACTGAGATATAAACTTGTTTCTTTTACAGTTTTAATTGCACAGAAATTGTGATTATACCCAATGTTTTCAAAATCCTGCAATATATCTAACTATATCAACTGTAATGTTGACTTCTACAACCAGTGGTACTATTTTTCAACGCGAATGTATGGATAAGTGGCGGTAAAGTGATTGTAAGTAGAAAATCCACTGTCTGATTTTAGAAGCTTTCGCTTCTAAAAAGGGACATGGACGATATAACATGGACGATATAACTTTTTTTATTTCGAACTCGAGTGCGATAACTTACGTGCGAACACGTAACCTTTCGCGCTTGCACGCGATAACCAACCTTGATCGCACGCGATAGCAAGCGTGCGGGCGTAAGCAAAATAAAATGCATATATATGTACCATGCCCTCTTAATGGCACTGTATATCTTTCACAGTAAAAGATAAGTTGGTATCATGTCCGTAGCGATAAATGAGTTAAAGTGACTTTGCGTTGACTGAGGAGGATGTTTGACATCAAAATAATGACATCAAATCAATAAAATAAATGGCTTTACGTCGTATTATTGAAGCTTCCAATTAGGAATTTCAAAAACGCAAACAAAATAACAAACAACAATAACAATCAGAGACAAAACGAAGCAAAAACAAAAATTAAGAACATGCATAAATGGAACATTTGTTGATTTTATTTTTGGAATGAATTTCCTTTCCCTTGTGGTGACAACAACAACAAAACAAAATGAACAAATATCCCCGGTATTGGTGTGTGGAAAGAATAATTGGTATATTAACAAATAACATAAAAACACCCCAAAGTCTGTTAGTTTTTTGACGATTGTTACTTTAATCCGTTTACTCGCACTCTATGGAAATCATTTCATATCAATAATATATGCCATATATGTTCACAAACAATTCATGACCGTAATTGTCTTCGACGTCAAACCGTATTCATTAAAATATTACGATATCTACACCCGCTCAAAACCTTATAATTAGATATTCTGTTTTAGCTATATTGATTGTTGCCCCTTTTTTCAATTATTTAGTTTAAAAAAATAACATTAAAAACAGTTCGTCCTGAATTATCACCCCTTCAAGCGGAGAGAATAAGCGAAAAAAACCCAAAAAAACAACAACAAAAAAACAAGCCCAAAATGGCTTCCTATGTGGTTGCCGTATCCTGCTGTCGTACAGTTTGGCGTACACTACTGCAAGCAACTACTACTTCTACTATATATGCGACTTTATCGTGAGGTTCGGATAAACGCTCCTGGTATATCACAAATGACTGTACTATCTTACTGTCTTATCATCATCATCATCATCATCATCATGCCTTCATATACTTTACGAATAACATTTTTCTAATAAAGACTCTTTTCTTAAGGTAGGGATGCAATCAAAAGCTGGATTAAACGTTGATAAATTGGAATAACGTATCACCAGATATATCAGTTATTCCAATAAATTACAAGACTTAGTTTTTTCCAATCCTGATTTCTAACGTTCGGATAACCATTTGTGTTGTATGTTTTCGATTTAATCGAAAAAATAAGGCTATATTAACAGAACGTCGTGAACTATTGTCACCTCCATAAGTTGAAAATATAAATTAACACTAATTAGCGATACCCATCCCCCCTCCCAAGAAAACATCCATCAATAATCCCCCCGCCTTTTTGGTGTATCGTGATGTCAAGTCGTTCAGTACACACCATTGCAAGCGCTTCTATTTTTGCAGTTTGGAACTGCGTGCACTAAAC
This sequence comes from Solen grandis, assembly GCA_021229015.1. NCBI lineage: Eukaryota > Metazoa > Mollusca > Bivalvia > Adapedonta > Solenidae > Solen > Solen grandis. The sequence continues at coordinate 44,115,060 of CM037783.1, read as the reverse complement.
TTGCAGTTTTTTCGAGATCCAATTTAAAACCCAAAATTCTCGGAAAACCGCAAGGCTCGAATAATCGAGGGCATTTTTCATCTTGAGCTTCTAATTTTTCTGGACAGATATAACAGTGATCTTTGCATGGAGCACTAATATTACTTCCTCGTATTTTCACAACTTATCTGAACTATCTTATAGCGACTTCAACTGTTATCATGATCATGATCGTTATGATAAATAATTACAACAACAACAACAACAACAACAACAAACATATTTGGTGTATTTTTTTTTTTATTTTGTGGAAAATTACTTAGTATATGAACATATAATATAAAACTCCCCGAGGACAATGCTAATACCTTGACGATTGTAACTTGAATCCGGTAAATGGAGCATTAAGGAAATCATTACATATATCAATATTGTATGGAGTATATTCTCACAAACAATTTATGACCGCGTTTTTTTCCTCCGACGTCAAACCGTATTCATTAAAAATATCAAAATATACTTTTCTAACCACTCAAAACCTGATCAATAGCTATTCTGTTTTAGCCTTATTGATCGTTGCCCTCTTTTCGCCAGTTTTCTTCTTTGGTACGCATAGTTTATTTAATATTATTGAATCAATCCCTAAGAAAAGAAAGAAAATAAAACCATATATCGAGGAACCAATAATTCAAACAAAAAATGAGACTATGTTAACAGTCTGTCCTGAATTTTCGCCTCTTCAAGTTGAGAAAATTGATTTATATTTATAAGCGAAAATAAACAGAAAATACTCTCCAAGGAATGGCTTTCTAAAGCATACACCACTAGCGCTGAAGCATACACCACTAGCGCTAAAGCATACACCACTAGCGCTAAAGCATACACCACTAGCGCTAAAGCATACACTAGCGCTAAAGCATACACCACTAGCGCTAAAGCATACACCACTAGCGCTGAAGCATACACCACTAGCGCTAAAGCATACACCACTTGCGCTGAAGCATACACCACTAGCGCTAAAGCATACACGACTAGCGCTCAGGCATACACACTGCGTAAAGCATACACACTAGCGCTAAAGCATACACTACTAGCGCTAAGCATACACCACTAGGGCTAAAGCATACACCACTAGCGCTGAAGCATACACCACTTGCGCTAAAGCATACACCACTAGCGCTAAAGCATACACCACTAGCGCTAAAGCATACACCACTGCGCTAAAGCATACACCACTAGGGCTAAAGCATACACCACTAGCGCTGAAGCATACACCACTAGCGCTAAAGCATACATCACTTGCGCTGAAGCATACACCACTAGCGCTAAAGCATACACCACTAGCGCTGAAGCATACACCACTAGCGCTAAAGCATACACCACTAGCGCTGAAGCATACACCACTAGCGCTGAAGCATACACCACTGCGCTAAAGCATACACAACTAGCGCTAAAGCATACACCACTAGCGCTAAAGCATACACCACTAGCGGCTAAAGCATACACCACTAACGCTGAAGCATACACCATTAGCGCTGAAGCATACACCTCTAGCGCTGAAGCATACACCATTAGCGCTGAAGCATACACCACTTGCGCTAAAGCATACACAACTAGCGCTAAAGCATACACCACTAGCGCTAAAGCATACACCTCTAGCGCTGAAGCATAATTAACTAGCGCCGCTATCATTATTATTGCAGTTTTAACTTCATATACTACCCTATCTTTCTACACAAGTACTACAACAGTAAACTTGCGATCTTTCAAGAACTAATAAAATGCTCGGAAAACTGAAGACTCGGACAATCGAGAGTTTTTCTCTCTTTGAGCTTAGCACTTCTCCGCACATGGACTGTGTATAGACCTCAAATCATGCATGCTGGTTGTATGATAAATCACCGAAGCATCGCTGAGTGTACTTTGTCACTGCCGCATTGATTATCATCAATATAATTGTTGTGCTTCATAAACTCTCCGAATAACATTTCTCTAATTAAAACTCTTTTCGAAAGGTAGGGACAAAATTAAAAGCTGGATCTAACGTTAAGAAATGGGATCACGTATAACCAGATACATATCAGCTTAGTGTGCTCGCAATTCCATTTAATTACTCGTATACCTTCTGATCCCCACTGATTTATAAACATTCGGATAAATATTCATTTATGCATTTGATAATTTCCACGAAATTGGTGGCGATAAGCCGAACGAGAAGCCAAAATGGAGATGCTTTGAGTAAGAACTGGCCGGCTTTAATGTCAGCTAGTTTGTTTCAAAATTGATAAGCGAGTCGTTTAAACATGAGCGTTTTATATGAACCATAGGTATATAGATCAATGTAGATCAACAGAAAGAAATAAACAGACACACAGACAAATAGATAAACAAATCCGTTCGCAAAACAGAGTAATAAATAACTTGGACCATTGTCTTGGCAGGAAGAAAGCAAAACTAGAGACGGATCCTTTTCTGCTCTATTAATTTCATTGCAAACCCTGCATTAACGAACGGCGTTTTCGTCTGATTTTCTGTTTAATACAAACCTGACAATAACCGACACATCAGCATAAGTCGTAGTTTGGCACTCGCCCACACTGGTTTTGCAGATCGCAATGGGTAATACGCATAGATCAGGACAAAACGATCTGGGTTTTTCGAGATAATGGCCGAAAGGCTGCCATACACCATCCTTTTTGTATAGAGAGCAATAAAGTATGCAACACACGTGGCAAACATATTGCCTTTATCCCAAAACAATTCCATTTGAGTTTGTCTAATCAGTCGAATAAAGTCTGGAAAGATATGAGGCACGTCTATGGACCCCTAAGGTTATCAAATCCATCATTCGTAATCGAAAGTGCAGTATACGATGGTATACAAACAATTTATCTGCAAGATTAAAGTGTCAGGTATAGAAAGATGGCTTATAGTTTCTAAGAAGCATGATAAGGTTACAGACTTAGTGGCTTACAGTCGTGTATCATCTGACAGGTTAAATTCAAGCAAAGTACGAAATAACCCCGGATAATTTTCAACACTTAAGATTAAAAAATGTTTCAGAAATAAATAACGTATAAATATAGAAAAAAAGTTTTTTCTTCAATTTAGAACTATTTTATGTATGAGGTTTTACGTCATTCCGAGAACTAGGTCAAATCTTAAAAAATCAATTTTGCATTAATAATTTATATCTTGGACATAAAATACCTTCTTGCACATCTGTAAAATAATCTAAAAAGTCCAAGCTATGAATTTTTTGCATTAACCTATTGTCTATAACATTTGACTACACTTCACATTTTATAAATTCAGAATTTTGGAAACCCCAATAGCTCTACATTGAAAGTCTCATGGTTTGAAACAATGCATGAATAAGGTGATGCATTAGTATATATAAATAACTTAAGAGCCGTTTCTCAATCTATCTATGGAGGAATAGCCCAGATAAAAGGTACGTTAATACAAATAAAATAAAAGGTAACCTTGAGTTGGTACCCTAGCTTCCATAATACTCTACGTTTAAACAGACGGAGCCAATTTCCAACACAATTACTCCGACAGCTTGCTTTTAAAGGCTTTGTCTTCAGTCAATACATGTGTTCAAAACTTCCGCAGCAGGACGGAGGTCACTTTGTTGTTGATATTTTTATTACGGTAGACAACATTTTATTATCAAGCCTATTGTTTGACGAAACCGGGATATATGGTTCGATTTAAACCATACAATAAGTTTATATCTATTTAATGCGCATGCGTTTCGTTCGATAATTCTCGTCGATTTTTTTTCGGTAAAAAATCAATATGCTTTAAATGCGTTGAAGATATGATAAAATATGTGCTAAGCTTTCTACAGAAATAAATCGTATAACAAACACATAGTAAAGCATGTTATGTTGATTAATAGTTCAAGATATTCCATCAGGAAATCTGATAAGCCTAGCAATCAGACGGCCTGTTTAGATGGAAATGCATTGGTGCATTAACAGTTTTCTGCCTTATGTCCAGTATAAGGGTGGCGACAAGAATGATCGGCATGTTGTCAGGGTGCTATGACAATTCATGTAATGCTATATAAAAAGTTGTAACGTTTAAAAATGATTCTAAATTTGTTTGTTTCTTTATTGCGTTTAACGTCCCACCGACGGTATTTCAGTCATTTGGAGACGGTGTTTACTTGAGACAGATATAATGCTACCACACTGCAGTATTACGCTATAGACATATGGCATGATACCACACCCAGTTACATTATCCTGACATCGGGCCAACCAGTCCTGGAACTACTCTACTATTACTGGAACTATGCTGAGCGCCAAGCAAGGAAGCTTTACCAGTACCATTTTAACGACTTTGGTATGTTGCGGCCGGGGATCAAACCCCGATTCCGGGGCGGACGCTCTAACCACATGGCCAACGGCACCTGTGATTTTAAGTACATAAAGTCTCAATTAGGTTGATAAGGCAATAAACGTGAATATTGTAAGTGAATATTTCAAAATTATCCAGTAAAAATAAAGTTTCAAAATATAAAAAAATATATGATGTGTAGGTTTTAATAACAAACCCACACATCAAATTTAACGTCATATGATTCTTATATATACATAAAAAGTAGATGACTTTTACCTCATAGTTCTGATAAAAACAAGAAAAAGTAGAATTGTGTGATAAATGACTTTAAATCGATACTGGAGTACCTGAAAGTTTAAATTTAATTCTAAACCCATCGTTATTATTAGAACATACTCCCTTGCTCCTTCATTCTGTCTGATATCCCATCAACAGGTTGCCCATATGCTTATATATCTCAGCAAACAGTTACAAAATGAAACTTTAATGATTTCAAATCAATACTAAAGTATCTCAGGACTTAAAATCGATTCCAATATATATATTATTTACTCCTTACTCCTTTCTTTCTGATAAACAGTCAATGTCGGTATGTCTATTTGTCTCCATTAAAATACAGATTGTTCATTTTAATTACAATTTATTAGCAACATAACAAAGTCATAAAGCTCGCACTAGGTGCAGTTCCAGGGCGGTTGGCTCGGTGTCAAGAGATTCGTTTAACATGACTTCAACATAATATTATAGTCTGGCAAGAAATTTTATGTCTTTTATGTCTCAACAAAGACATACAAAACAACGATAGGAAACTCCTGTAAAAGTCAGTGGAAAATATTGTTTAAGCATACAGAAGAGCATTGAATATTGCAAACTTAAAAAAAAGTATGAACAAATCGCAGAGGAAAATGTAACCATATTATAAAATAATCATTCTACTGCAAGGAATTATTTTCGGTTTGATTTATTTTAAAAAGTCTTTTAGATTATGATTTAAATGCAACCAGTGTAGCAGAAAAACAACACAGTTTACATAGCTTTCATCATGCAGGTACTTTTCTATTTTACATGAAACATTTTTATTTTTTGAATTATTTTAACACATAAGATATCATTTTGATGGTTATGTTATGTTCTATAAGATATAATTTACTCTCATATATCTTCGGTAGAATAGGAGATATTTGAGAACGTGACTTTGCGAGAATCGGACAGTTTGTTACGTGCTTTTGTAAGATTTAGACTAGTTTGCCAATCTTTGTTTAACAAGTCTTTGGTATAATGTAGATTAAGTCTAAAAATACTAAAGATGTTGACAAACAACAACAAAAACAACAGCACAAACAACAACAACAAAAATACGCCATAGAGGAAATGATTCACAACTGCAGACAGTGAGTCAGTTATTTCTTATTAGTTCAGTACATATACTGTATAACAAAGAATTCCATCGCCTACTGAGCCCATCGATAACAGGTGTTAAGCTTTCGTAGGAGTTGACCTTGTTGGACGAACAGTTGCTGCGTACGCACGTATCCTTTATTGATACCTGAAAAACAAAACCCTAAGTGGAAGCGGAAATACTTATTATTTTTATTTCATTTGCGGTCATGATAAATATACGTGAAGAATGAAATATATTAATATTTTATGACTTTGCGCTTTTTTAAGTGTAAACAATTCACATCCTAGAAACCTGATGTTAATTATAGAAGAGCGTTGTGCTAAGGAAAGGTCGTTTAATTTGTTTCCCTTTACATTTTTCTTTTCAATTATAGCCTGTTCCAAGCGAAGAAAGACACTGGTGAAAAAAGAAAATAACGTATACACAAATGTACACTGGTTGTATTCCCCAATAATAGTTTGTATATTCGCCTGTATACACAAGGTTAACAGCATACGCATATGCAAAAAAGAAAAAAAAATGAATTTCGTATATGTAGGATTTGCCAAAGAGGCCATGCAGGGCATGTGCTAACCCTATTAAAATACACAGAAGACCACACAAACAACACGACACCACCATGAACAACGAATAACAACACATGTGGACATTATTCTCCTATCAATACTATAAACGCTCTTCACTGTGCGGTCTTTTAATGCTATTTTATCCGCTTTCGATCTACGTATCGAAGAAGGGATTGACCTATCAATAAAAGGACATTGGGATACCAAACAATCTGTTATATATCATTAAACTAATTATCGGAATATATGGGCGGATGCTTGCGTGGCTTTTGTTTTTTTCCTGAAACCAATTTAAGTATCAATTCACTCGCTTGGCGCTCAGGGTTGTGGAAGGGTAGTTCCGAGACTGGTTGGTCCGGTGTCAGGATATTGTGACTGAATGTGGTATCATGCCACATGTCTACGGCGTTAATACTGCAGTGTGGAAGCACTATATCTGTCTCGAATAGACATCGTCTCCAAATGACTGAAATACTGTCAGTGGGACGTTAATTCCAACAAACACTCACCCACCCACTCACTTGTGATATTTTAGAAATAGTCTCTCGTAATTCAATTATTGATTGACCATTTACAAGCTAATTTTTATGTTTAAAACATTATTCGACCTATATATACTTGAAATGTAATGAATAAAATAAAAAAGGGTATAATATTATTGTGTTAACATTTGACGGAAACACTCAGCATATCTTGTTCATATTTCATTTGCTTAGTCGAGATTTTCGTGCACGCACATGTACCTTGTGCACGACATGGTCAAATATAAATTCAATCCATATCGGATGTGTAATACTGGTATTAATATGCAAACTATTTGGCGAAAACAGTTGAAAAGCAATGCTTCAATGTAAGTAACAAAAGAGAGTTATGCATTCGGTGATGTTAATTTGTTATTTTATATAATAAATTTGGAAGTACAGTTGAACCTGTATTTAGCGGTCAACCTGTATTAAGCGGCCAACCTGTATTTAGCGGTCAACCTATATTTAGCGGTCAACCTGTATTTAGCGGTGTATTTAGCGGTCAACCTGTATTTAGCGGTCAATTTTAATATTGCTAAACTAGTATATTGTGATATGTTTAACCTTCTTTTAGCGGTATCACCTGTCAAGCGGTCACTTTCTCTTGTTCCCCTTGACCTACCGCTAAAGACAATTTTGTCTGTATACATATCGTCATAATTATCTTCTTATCGTACAAAATATTTTACCTATAAGTTATCTGTTTTTTTTTCACCAGACTTCATTACGTTTACGTTCATTGCTATTAAATATAATGTGACCTTTGGAAATTCGATTCAGGGGAGATGGGTGGTGGAAAGTACATGTTCTGTTTCGCCCAGAAAAGGAGGGCTAATTCAGGATATCTGACCGCCGTTAAAAGACAAATGACTTGAACGAAAATTGATCAGTTACACAAGTCACGGTGAATATTGCATATTGGTTGGACCAGTACTTTGTGACATGATATATAATGAAACAATAAAATTATACACTTTTTGGATTCATATTCAGGAGTACAAGAGAGAGAGAGAGAGAGAGAGAGAGAGAGCGCAACATGTCAAAATTTAAATAAAATTATAGAGAACTTGGTAAGATTACACCTTTCGTTCTAATCTAGAATTTACTGGATATTGATTTTATAGGCGGTCATTATTTTGAACAATATAAACTCAAACTAATTCCAAACGAAGCTGGTGTGCTTGTGAAAGATGACCCACTTAATCTGCAATGTTAAAAAGTAGCAGCAAGAGCTCCACCGTTTTAGAGGTAGTCCATTGGAAGAACGAATGAAGATCACACAGACAGGGGCCCACTTTGATATATGAAGTTCTTATTATGTAAATATCAATTTCCTAATTGCTAGAAATAATTGCGTTATTTCATTTCAAAAGAATATTGGTTAATTCGGCTTAAGCATAAAAAACTTATTGGTTAATTCGGCTTAAGCATAAAAAACTTATTGGTTAATTCGGCTAAGCATAAAAAACTTATTGGTTAATTCGGCTTTAACATAAAAGCCCTTAACAAAATTCCTATCAATAAACACACTATTTTTTCTCCATGTTCTTTTTTCGATATCCCACCCACTACGTACGTTTCCTTTCAAAATCAATTCACTCTGACATAGTTATTTTTAACTCGATCTACAATTTGAACTTCGTCTGAGATAATGTATATGTTTATATACATGTAAGCAAGGGCCACGAGCTATTGATATGTTGTACATAGGTGCGCCATCTAGGAAAGAAAGGAAAGAATATAACTTTGTAAATGATCCATCAGTGGCCATTTTATGATAACATGAGCACAAATATTGCATACTGTGCTGTTGTTATTTGTTTGTGAGAAAAAAAATGCAATTTTACCATTTCATGGTTCCGTTTGTTTTTGCACTTTATTAGAATGGAGAATAGAAATTCTTGCCAGCACATAGTAAATTTCTCGAGCAGTTTAGTTTTTGTTCAAAACATCCACAGATGCATCTTGCATAATTGCAATACTTGAAAAAAAAAAAAGGTAATATTTCACTAAGTGATTAACATCAGCTTTGACTACTTAGCGGTTTTGTCCAACTATCCCGATAAACAATCATTTAAGTCATTTATCGATTTAGAAAACACACAGTGCAATCAAACATAAAGTTATTTGCGCTTCCATGCCTAAAATGCAACTCTAACTTCATTGATTTCATAACACTTGACGCAGCTGGTTTATTTGGATATTTTGTTTAAAAAGTGTATCAGCAATAAAACTTTTTTATGATCGTAAACGGATACTGTAGGAAGAGGAAGAGTATTAAAAAATAGAGATATCTTGAATTTATGGCTTCCTTTTTTGTTGTCTGTTTGATGCAACTTCTGGTATTTTAGTGTGGTTTCGTTTGCAATAGTAACTTTCGCATGATTTGCATGATTTACAAAGAGCAAACTAGTATTGCAGTTCACCGGAATTATAACGCAAACAATCTGTAGTACAGTACTTTGTAACTGTTCAGTTCATTGAAATTATAACGCAAACAATCTGTAGTGCAGTACTTTGTAACTTTTCATTTACTGGGATAATCATAACGCACATAACCTGTTGTGCAGTTCTAAAAACATTTCAGTTCACTAGAAAGAACCATAACTCTATGAGTCGGTAGTGTGAGACTTTGTAACATTTCAGTTCACTAAAAAGAACCATAACTCTATGAGTCGGTAGTGTGAGACTTTGTAACATTTCAGTTCACTAAAAGAACCATAATAGTGTGAGACTTTGTTACATTTCAGTTCACTAGAATTATCATAACGCATACAGTTTGTAGTACTAGTCAGTTTACTTGTGTCCCTGTAATTAGATTATTTAACGAGTAGGATCAGACCCGAATTTCGTCAGCAATTCTTAGCGCAAATTGATAATAAAAGTCTTAAATTAGTTAAAACGCATATTCAAAGTACATAAATAACGAAGTTTAAACCTTACAATATTTGTAAGAATATGAAACATTTTGGCATTTTTTAGAAAGAGTTGCCCTCAAGCATTTAAGTATAAGGTAACGCTAAGACCTGTTGGTGGAATTTAAGCCAGAACTTTGGTACTGAAAATATTGTTTGCGGAATTTTAGCCAGAACATTGGTGGCGCAAAGTATTGTTGGTGGAATTTTACCCAGAACTTTCGTCGCGCAAAGTATTGTTGGTGGAATTTTAGCCAGAACCTGATACTGAAAATATTGTTTGCGGAATTTTAGCCAGAACTTTCGTAGCGCAAAGTATTGTTGGTTGAACTTTAGCCAGAACTTTGGTAGCGCAAAGTATTGTTGGCGGAATTTTAGCCAGAACATTGGTAGTGCAAAGTATTGTTGGAATTTTAGCCAGAACTTTGTAGCGCAATGTATATTTGGTGGTATTTTAGCCAGAACTTACGTTGTGCAAAGTATTGTTAGTGGAATTTTATCAAGTTTCTTTGGAAAGACAAGCGCATATTTTCAGACGTGCAATCACGCTATGATTGATAAAATAACAGTGGCTCAAACGACCATCTTTAGTACCGAATTGAGTCACGGAAGGATGTGACCTTTAGCAATAGTACGCCTTGTGTTTCATTATCTAAGTAAGATAATTGCAGCCTACGTGAAGATTGTGAGAACAATTCAGGAATCTCTAAAAGCTTCCTGTGAATTCTCGATGGAAGTCGTTAGCGAGGTATTGAAAAATAATTGACCTAATTGTTAACTGGACAGAGTCTCTTTGCAGACTTTCAGAAAATAATCAACTTGGTGCACGCAATCAAAATAACGTATAACTTTGAATGAGTCAGATGATCATATGTCAATGAGTTAAGTGATTGTTAAATTTGCGGCTGTTCTCCATGACGTGTTTGTGTCAGTTATTTCCTGTCAGTCGATGTTAATATAGCATAAACTAAACATAGTCTTGTTAAGGGATTGTTACCATTGATATTTCTTATGACTTTTCAAGTCGCTACTTTAAGCTGAACTTCTGCAATGTACATAGGTAATACGAATGCATCATTTATATAAAGGTTAGAACCTGTATCAATTCAATCAATATGTTGTGATGTTTCCACGGTACATTTATGGTTCAGCGATTCTCTTTAGCCCGTGTTGAGCATTTCATCAAACGGTTTATTCTGGCTAAATCAGAAATCGTGACTACAGCCGGATTCGTCACTCTGATTTCTCTTGTCGAGCGATTAGAAAACAGAATAAAAGCAGTGAAAATATATGCATAGCTGAGTCAAAACCGCTTGTTTCAACACATGATTGGTAGCTAATATTTTAAGCAAGAAAAAGTGATTGAGACTTTATCAAGATTTTACGCTAAACACAGTCCTCCATAGCTAGTTCCAAGTTCCATTTATCAAACACAACTCGATAACTTGGCTGTCGTTTGTTTGAGTATCCCTAGCCCAAATAAGCAAAATCAATACTTTCGAACATCATGAACCTGAAACCAGTCCTTTCCTGAAATTGCTCCTAGGTGACTGTGACAAATTATCCATGCACCAACTCGGACCATACTAAAAATGAAAACTCACTCAATATATGTATATCTAAAATACATTTTATTCTGAATGAACCCTAAATAACACAATTGTTTACAAAAATATTTCATATTAACATGTTTACGTCTGCAATCGTTTTGATGGTACAATTAACGTGCATCCTACAAGGCAAAACGCCATGCCATTTTTGTTTACATGGTATATTACTGTTTGATAGCTAGGTAACGATCTAGTATCACGAATTTTGCGGGGAAACATCAAAATGCCCTGAATGTTGTGATGTCATTCACATACAAGTATTGTTTCTCCCGTTATTGTTGTTTATTCACAACCTGCGATTCGATCAAAAAGAACATTGATTCAGAAATCATTGACACACAATGTGTTATCATTTTGTGTGAGAGAATCGCGCATTTACATGAACAGAAAAAACAAGAAGTAGATGTTAGGCATGTCGCTAAGGAAGTGCAATTGGGGTGATGGCATGAAAACAGCGTGAGATGACCTGAGAACCCGACGGCTAGTCATTGTACGTTAGCAATAGAGTTTCAGGACTCGAACTTGCAGAAAGTTGCGACATTGGCGTTGCAACCGCAAACAAGAAAACTACAGAGAAGTTGAAGATGTTAAGATGTCAGAAAAACGCTAAGTGGACACTAATGCGAACAAATGCTGCAACGTTTCAGGACAATGCACTTGCTTTTGACGTTGACGTGGGTCATTATCGATAACCATTGTCATGGTAAATTCTCGCTTCTCAACATCTGAACGCACTACTGCACCAAAATACAGACATAACTGAACACTCCGTAAATGTGTAATTCAGTTAAACGCCATTTCGTGTTCTAATCTGTGAGTCATTAACCTTCTATTTTTCGAACAACCCTCGAACAATGTTTTTACTCAGAATTATTTTACCAGAAATAATACAATAACCAGGGGATGTAAATATGGTTCAAACATTTATAGATATATTATCATGGGGATTCCTTTTAAGAGTACTGTAAAATCATTAATTTTCGTTGACATTAAATTTTGTGAGATACCTAAGGGAATTTCGTGGCAACCTTTATTCGTGGATCTATGTTCTAGAAAACGTGAGGTCTATATAAGAGAACAAGTTTTCGTTTGGGATTAATATAATATGGAAAACCTTCCACAAAATCGACGAAAATTTGTGTCTTATGAAAATTAATAATTTGACAGTGTTTGATACGACATTTTCCTTAGAGTTGAACGTTATTTTTGTAATACTGCTTGTATGAAATAATTATTTGTAACGGTATAAAGAGATATATGGAATGATTACTTAAATGAGGTCACTAAGCAATTGATTACTATGATTATAAATAATACATGTCTGAGTGAGCGGACATATTTAATGCAAATGTCGAACCCGAGGGTGGTGTCAGGGCAAATATGTGTAAAATTGACAGATAATATATTTGTTCTGCGTGGGTTTATTCTACATCATCTTAATTAGAGTAAACAAATATATTGCGACTCTATCGATTTAACGGGGTTTTTGCTAATGTTGGCAATGAGAGTTTGTGAGTAATTTGATTAAATTAGGAATGCTTGAGAGAATAATTGATCGTTACCGTTAACTCTCTCTTTTGTTATTAACTCAATGATTAAGTATCTTAATCTAATACAGGGCGAAGTAGAATGAATTTGAGAGCAAATGCAAAACAGTTACAGATTTACCTATCGTCTTGTAATTCAGTATTGTAATGTGAAAGGAACCACAAGGGTTCATATTGTAGTTCAACGTGTATGTTTTAAAGGTTTTATACTTCATACTAGTGCAATTGTGTCAAGCGTTTGTCTAGTTTGCACTTTTTATTATATTTCTCATAACTATAACATATATGATGCTCTAACTCACTTTTGTAGGTATGATATTAAAACTATGTATTGAATATACTTTCCCTGATAATTGACGTTACATTAAACAACAAAAGACCGTTGTCATAGAAACATATATGTTCCCATATCTAACCCGGTACAGAAAAGTCATAAATAAAAGTTAAAAATTAAGACATTATGAGTCCAGACGTACGAGCACAGCTTGACAATATTGGTCCAGATGATCACTGTAGCTGATATAATGATCATTTTCATGTCTGTGACTTTGATCCGAAATGTGCAATGGTCGACACACTGATAATATTTCAAACCATCCTTTCAATATTACTTAATACCTAAACCGAATGAAAGTAAAGTCTGACTGTTTTGAAACTGGTTTGGCTTTCCATGTCTTTACAGTCTATCCAACTCTTTCCTTAGCAGATATGAGAAACCAGTGGTTTATATTTTACTTAGACTGTATTGCATACCATAACAATTGTGGATTCTGTAAAATATTACATGTATTGCTACCTATGATAACCGAAACAATGCATTTTTTTGCCTAGTATCACTTATCGTGCATTGCATATCAGAACACTCGAATGATTTCATATTATGATTGAAAAAAGCAAATTATGAAATTTATTGCCTCATATAGAAACAGTCGCTTCCAAATTACTGCAGTGTTGCCGGTTCGACGTAAATGGCAAGGAAACAAAGATAAACCTTGGATTTATAATTAAATACAGATAGTTAGACTTATATGCGAATTAGAATGCAGTTTTCATATGCGTTTAAACATATGTATGAGGAATTTAACATGGTTTAAAGATGGCAGCTTTCATATATCAAGAAAAGCATTTAATTACATTTTCGATTTCATCACATATTTTGAAGTACCTTTTGGAACCGATCATTAATTCTGTTGTTCTTAATTTGCTGCCTACACATGGTCGTCTGCAGTTCATTGTTTGTATGACAGATTATCAAAAAGAAGATTGTTTGTGACTTGTGTGGTCCAAGTTGAACCGAAGTGAAAATTAATCCTTGCTCAGTATCTTGCTCAGTATGATTCGAATCAGATATGAATAGCTAAAAGTCTGGATTTGTCTTTAAAGACATATTATTATGATGAAGTTATCTTCTTCCGTTCCGACTGTAATATTCAACGTAACAGTACCAGGTACTTTAATACTGTGGCAATGTACCGATGCACTATACTTAAATATTATGACATGAACTTTATTTATGGACAATAACTGAAAAATGTAAAGCAATTTAAGAACCGGGTCGAATGCACATCTTGCCCTTTTATTGATGACAATAGTACATTTGATCTTTTTTTTCTAAATAGGGTTTTATGCTTTGGTCTATAGGTGAAAATCTAGGTCGTACATATTTCAAAGAAACCGTTCTTTGTCTCTATTGAATGTATGGTTAATACACTACATGTTTCTTTAAAGTTTAAATAATAAATGTTATGATAGACTAATTTTCGATTGGTTTTGTTGTGTACACAAATGTTAGTTTACCTACAGTTAGTCAGAGTCATGAATACCACTCTTTTGAACAGCGGGAGTATATCTCTCATTTACAGGCTTGTCTCGTGGGACCAAAATAAATAATAAATATCAATATACACCTAATATTTCACGCACGCACAGTCATATGTTTCGCTACACTATCAAAAACTAATTCAATTTTCAGGGTGTTAACATCCTAGTTTTGTCAGCAATTGTTTTTCCGTACCGTCAAAAGACATTTACCAAAGCCGAGTATCATCTGTTAATGGAATATATTACTAATTAATTAAGTTAAATTGCATAAGGACGCGTACGTATTATACTTCAAAGGTGGGAAAATAGAAATCAAGCGTGAAACAGCTGTCGACACGTTGAAACTGTAGAATATTCTGTTTGATAAGCAATTATTTTCTTCAAACATATGATATGAAATTCAAGTACTTTGAATTTGTGTTAATTTCATCGCCAATTTGTTTCGTTTGTAGATCAGATAAGGCATAATTTCAAATATCGCCTCTATAGATCTAAGTATATGAATTAATGTCATTCAAGCGTAAATACCCGTAAAAAATGGTACTGTTATAGCTCCCTTGCTTGACGCTCAGCATATAAGGGTAGTTGCAGGACTAGTTGGCTCGGTGTCAGGATAATGTGACTGGGTATGGTATCATGCCACATGTCTACAGTGTGGCAGCACTATATCTGTGTCAAGAAGACATCGTCTCCAAATGACTGAAATACTGTCGGTGGGACCTTAAACCCAATACAAAAAACAAACAAACAAACTAGCGTAAATACAACAAACAAATAAACGAATGGTAATGTGTGGAGTTTGCAACTTTGCGCCGTCCAAAAATATATTTTTATTTGTCCCCGTTAGAGTGGTTAGAGCCTTTGACTTGCACGCCGGCAGACTGGGTTCGATCCTTGGCCGGGTCGAGTTTGTTACACCTGAAAAGAATACAAGGTATTAACTTGAAATTTCGTATATGAATAGATTGCGACAAGGCGATGTGCAGTGATCAAACATCTCAACTCTTCCTGGTCCAGTTTTTTTTTTAATTATCTCCGTTTCTTTTCATTTTTCTTTGTCGGGAGCATAAACAATAACTGAACAAGGTAATGACTTGAAACTTAAAATACAAGTAGATGGCGATATTTGAAATACAGTGACCAAGAATCATAACTCTACCTGGACCAAATTTTCGACTTATCCCTCCAGTTTTTTTTTAATTATCTCCGTTTCTTTTCATTTTTCTTTGTCGGGAGCATAAACAATAACTGAACAAGGTAATGACTTGAAACTTAAAATACAAGTAGATGGCGATATTTGAAATACAGTGACCAAGAATCATAACTCTACCTGGACCAATTTTCGACTTATCCCTCTTAATTTTTTTATAATAAATTTCTGTCAATAGTATTAATCATTTAGTATATCAATACTATGCAAGGCATTCATTTGAAACCTTGTATATAAATTGATAAAAAAAGAGGTGCTTTTACAAAGAACCACAACTCTTCCTAGTCCAATTGTGTTAAATTGCTCCCTTTATTTAATTTTCTTTCAATCAATTATATCCAATTTGTGAACTACTCAAGGTATTGATTTGAAACTTCAAATATAATAAGACAGAGAGTGGGAGAATTGAAGTGATTAAGAACCAGAACTTGAATTTCTTGATTATTATCTCCCTTTACTTCTTTAATAAATTTTGACCAGTTTCTCTTTTACTGTGTGAAATAAAAACTTGACATTTGACTTACTTAATACACGTATGAATTATCCTCAATTGACAGAAATTATTTGACAATTTACCCATTGGAGTGGTGCCAGGGGTGTTTAGCTTGTGAACTCGTCATCATTATCATCATAATCATCATCATCAATTAGAAAATATATTTTATTTACAAAAATAACTCAACAGAAGAGTGTCCATTTGTAAAATTTACTGTTCTAAAATACATGTCTTTCACTAGAGTATATAGGTTTGCCGGAACAACTTTTTTACTTTTAAAGGCAGAAAATGGGGTTATATGCATATGGCTTCTGTAGCATTCTTATATATATTAGCCTCTCTTCGTTTTTTTCAAATTTCAAACATTTATATTGTTTTATGCGCGTGTGAATAGGATCGAATACATACAATTGTTCTATTCTTTCGTCATTACTCAAATAAAGGGGTTATAAATTATAGTAAAGGATAACAATTACAGACTACGTCGTCTTTGAAACTATACATACTAGTGAACTTTTTATTTCTGGTCTAGCTTACTTGTCTATTTTGTTTCGGTCTCAGTTGCCGTGGTAATTATCTGCTTTGCCTTTTGACTTCTAACTTAAATGGTTCAACGCCTAAAATTTACCATGTTGAATTGCACGTGCATTGTAAAATATTTCAGGATGAACCTTGAAACGCCTGTGCTGGGTGGCGACATGTTGAACTCGACCGATCTGTCCCGGATGTTGAACGAGCTCATGCTTAGCATGGACCCTAATATGACGTCACAAATCACTGCCCTTTCACCGGAAGAGAAGGTATTTACTGTTACAATATAATTTTCAAATATTAATATAGTACATATAACATATATGATTTTATACTGCGTGTATGATGAACTATTACATATAAAATGCATTATGTGATTTGTATAACTCTTTACCGCATGAAGATATATGATGACGCCATTACAAATAGAGCAAAACTGGATCAGACCTCACCACGAGTGAGCTGTCTGATCAGGTTCTCATTTGTTTGCTCATAATTTGCACAAAACAAACAAAAATAAATAAAAAATAAAAACAGTACATGTATACCTAGCAAAAGACTTAATAACCTAACACGGATTCGCTACTCTGATATAGGTAAAGAGCAAGTCAAGAGAAGTTCTCGTTAATAAGTTACGTGCACGATTACGATAACGTGAGATGTGTAAAATTGCTCATGAATATCAATTATAGGTTTACTGAGTTAACTTTTTCAATTAAAACCGATAAAACCAAAATGCATGTCTCTCATTAGATCGCAGATCTCTTTTTGAGTGATACTGTCTGTTAGGCGTTTTACAAGATGTTAAGCGTCTCAGCAAGATCTCCTTCAAGTCTCATCAACCTGTTTTTTCCCCCGTTCGGACAGTTTCATATCTCTGTTGAATATGTATTTGACCTAGCATATTTAGTTCCCAATAATATGTTACAATGCCGAACAAAAACCGCCGCCCATCCGGTTGCCTTTGTAACCTTAATATTGATCAATTCAATACTGAAGATAAAGCTCCTTACATAAATCTTTTGAGGTGTCATTTGATACTACTGCGCCAAAAATACATTATCTGGACATCTTTTAGCGCGATGTTTATTACAGAAAACCTAGAAAACCCACTAGAAACTGATTACTAAGAGTTCTACAATATTATACATACAGCAGAGTAATTGTGTAGGTCATACTCGTGCTAATGTAACTTCGCTATTAACCGGACTCCGATGACATCTCGGTAGGATCTCCTGTAATAAAATATAAATCTTGCTTTGTTTCCAACTTAGGAAATCCTTTTTATGACGGATAGAAAGGTCAGTTTTGCCTAAAAGAAACTTAAGGTTTCAACAAAAGTGCTCCATAACAGAACTTGAGAGTCTAAGTTTACAGAAGACGATTGCCCTATTAAAAGCCGATGGGATTAATTGAATTCAATAATCGCCTCTTGTTTCATGCCTATCATTTTCTTAGAAAATAGGCCAGGCAGATGCTTTTTTTATTGTCTATTGTTGTTTATTATAGCGTATAAATTAGAGGCAAAACCCATCAATATGTTATTGACCCAAACGGCCTGTTTTAGTATTTTGCAGATAGCTATTGTTTTAAAATAAAATACTTCATTACATGTGTATATGTGAGGATCTTACAATATTTGACATTGGAAAGTACGAGTAAATATGTTGTTTGCCTTTCGTCTATTGTGTAAGAGAATGACTGCTGATTGATCGAATCGTTTTGAAAAAGAACTCGATAAAAGCAAAATGTCTCTCTAGTACGAATAAATAGGGAAAAAATACATGTTCCAGTTTATTTTATTGCATGATTGTATATATCAAATAAGTCACATTCACAGCCATGCATTAATCATTGTTACTCATTTTCAGGTACGCTTTTTAGAGAGGCTCGCCGAAGATGGTGACCCCGATAGTGTTGCCTTGAGCCAAGACGAGGTAATGATGCGCTACCTGGAATATCGAATAAACAAGGCGATCAGCTACTACGTACCTCCATTACTTCTGACCATGGGAACACTTGGGAATCTATTTTCTTTCCTGATACTTCGAAACAAGACGATGACTAGACAATCGACCAACTTGTTTCTCGCAGCCCTTGCAGTTGCCGACTCCATTGTTCTTTTGGTAGGCCTTCTCACTCGATGGATTAGTGACATAGGGAGCATTAATATCCACAACGAATCCGATTGGTTGTGCAGGACTGTCAGCGTACTTGGATACAGCAGTAGCCAATTTTCCGTTTGGCTAATCATAGCGGTGACTGTGGAACGCTACATTGTTGTTAGTCATCCATTGCAAGCCTCTAGGTTCTGCAACTTATCTCGGGCGAAACGGGTCATTGCTCTTCTGGCAGTTGTTTCTATTTTGGTAAACATACATTTAGGCTGGACAATGAATCTAACGGGGACGCCTGGGCATGGATCAGTGGTTCGTGTCAGTTGTGAACCGAAGAAAGAATTTGAATTCCTTGTCAGGCAAGTGTGGCCCTGGATAGACGCCACTCTCTACGCGATTGGGCCCTTGATTTTTATTGTTGTGTTTAATACACTTATTATTGTACAGACAGTGCGCGCAACGTCATGGAGAGACAAAGCTCAACAGAGACCATTCATAAATGTGGAAAATCAAAAGCGAAAACTCTCGCAAGATAACAATGTAAAAATCACTGTGATGCTTTTATCGGTCTCTTTTACATTCTTCATCACAACATTTCCGCTGGCCGTTCTGATGGTTTATCATGACCGGTGGAACAAAGAACGAAATGATATTTCATTACACCTTCTGGCTCAGAGACACTTAATAAGAACGATAGCTGATATGTTAATGTTTCTCAATCATTCAGTAAATTTCTATTTATACTGTGCTTTGGGACAGAAATTTAGAAATCAAGTGATAAGAGCCGTTTGTGGGAGATCACTGTCAAATACGTCAAACATGTCGGATCATAGTCAGCATCTTTATTGTTCTAGAGGCTGCAAAATAAACGGATACCACCTTCACAAGAGTACTGACGAGACAGCTCTTTGACACTTGTAAATGAAATGTTCCTGGTTGGTTCGTTAACAAATTCATCAAAAGCAGCTCCTTGTTTTTGCCCCGATACTTAACGCTACAAAGATATGACAACATCCAATGAAAGTCGTCGTAAGTCGACCCTTTACGTCATGAATACCAATAAGAAAATGATGTCGAATTGTCCAATCAGAATGCGCGTTTTAAAACAATTTAATTTTGAAAATTAAAATACCTTGGTGATATTTGCAAAATTAAAATGTCCGTTCCATACGGAACATTTCTGCTCTTTTTAGCATAAAAATGACAACTCTTGTCAATACTGTTTTATTCCATGTGCGCATTGCTGGTTGAATCCCTTTAGGTAAAAAATAATTATCTTAAAAAAGTAGATATTCGGCGTAAGAAAAAAAAGAGATATAAAATTTGAAGAAAGTATGTTCATAAAGTTTTACCTAAACAATTTGATTGGCTAAAAGGTCAAATTGAGTGGACCTTTGCGATGTCATCAGATCCTTCCTAGCGAGCGTCAGTTAGGATATGATTCAATGTGATTAGTTCCTAAGTGTCAGCACGGGAGTCATGATCGCTATCAATGGATCACGACGAAAGTTTCCATGCGAATATAACAGCCCTATCTGTAAAACAAATATATACCGTGTGTGAATACTGACCATAAATCTGACTGAATTGCCTCCCCTTGTTTGTCTACATTCCACGTAATTTTTTGTGCTGTTTTTTTGTTGTTGTTATACTGCGATAAACAGAAATTTAGGCATTGTAAATTGTCAATTGACTTAATATCAAGTTTAAGTATTTGTTAAATTTGTGAAAGAGGTTTGTACTGATGAAAAATAAACAGAATTAAACACATTTGTAATACTTACTTTTTTTTTTCCAGTTCAATGTATTTTTAAAAAAATGAAGACACATTATTTACCTAGAAATAACAGTGGATTATATCCTGATAATTTCACTGTTTTGAACAGTGAAATTATCAGGAACTTGAACCCGACCCTACGTTATAAACTGATCGGAGCGTCAATTGTGCAGGGTTTTACGCAAGAAATGATGTCATAAATAACGTCATGCACGCGACGTAATCCCACGACGTAATTTTGGCGTCTTTTGTTCTTAACACAGCTAATTTAAAGCATTAAATAAAAAGAACATTTGTTTGTTTTGGTGAAAGATCGATGTATAATTTCATTCGTGAACATAAAAAGATGCATTTTCACTCGTGGCTCCGCCACTCGTGAAAATATCACTTTTTATGTTCACTCAGTGAAATTATTAATCGATCTGACACCATAACGAACAGTTATCCTTAATTTACAAACTTTTATATCCAAATGTGCAGCCCTATTTCTGCAATTATAATAATGTTCTTTTGTTTTTTCAAGGAACATTTAACGAGGCAGGAAAAATGTGCAGCCAGACCGGGACTCGAATCATGGATCGATCCCTCGCTATAGGGTGAGTGCTCTACCGATTGAGCAACTAAACCACTTATATGTATCTTTGCGCATCGATTAGGAAATTATTTTCTCATGAAAAAATCATGAAGTCTACCATTAAAGGAAAAATCAAAGCACACAATGCACTGACAGACCGTCGGCGGAATTGATTTTACATACATGTAATTGAACTCCAGCGTTTAAGCAGGGTGCTAAGGTCATGTGACACCATATGACACGTTTTTCTCAACTCTAGTTACTAGTGATAAGTCAGCTGAATTAGCATTTTGGTTCCTTATAAAGTCACTGGCAAACCCTCAGTGATTTGAGCGCTTTGAATTTCATAAATACTCATTCATAAATTGCAATAACCTTATCAACCTGATGTACACAATCGCATTGCGCTGAGCGTGGAGAGATACGAAATGGTGAAAAATGTGTTAAATAAACAATATCTACTTTTGATTCACGGCTACGTAAAACGGGCGGCTACCGCCAGTCTGAAAATCCTTAGCGCGACTGATAACTCCATAAATGAACGATGAGGATAAAGAAACGTCTTAAACCCAAACACAATGGCGACTAATGGACGGGTTCACATTGATGTAAGTCATAAAAAGTTACATACCTCTAAAAGTGCAATACATATGATTTGCGTGATTATTTCTATCGCATTAACTTCTTCAGCGGTGTCCTCGATTAGCACATGTGTGAGGAGAAGAAAACAGCACGTTTTATTCCTCTTGTCGAAGCTTACATCCGATTTGTAAATAGATTCGAGCACGAGTTAATTAAAGAGAGGTCAATCGGAGGTGACAATATCGGAGTATCTACAGGTGTGTCCATGCAGAAGCATGCGTCAAAATTAGATGAATATGTATAATACAGTCATGTATCAAATTCCCGATGGATTAAGACTTAGTTCCATAATTACAAAAAAATATTAGTGCTGTACTTTTAGTTTGCGTAGAAGATTAGATGTTATTTCGATTTTTTTGCGAGAAAAACTACGCTTTCTATAATAGAGAAAATAGATTGAATTTCTGTTAAAGCAGCATGCCAAACAAAAGAAGGTAGTCCAGTGATTGACTTCAAAAACAGATAAGATATATTAAATGTTTCAGCGCAATCTGCGATCAACAGAATATGTGTCAGTCATTCAGCGACGTCTCACTCCGATTTATGAAAGTCTTTCGCTACAGAAAGGTCCTAATGTTTCTTTTGTCAAACGTACAGTATATCCTAGCACTCGGGAAAACTTTAATAGTGCTGTGATTTTCATGATATCTCACGAACTCTGAAGGTTTTCCCGAACGTTTGGAAATCATGTACATCTGTCACAAGGAATATTAGGACCTATGTGTATTGCATATTTTTTTTTTGCTTCGCATGCGCTATATCTCATTATAATTGATGAAGAAATAGAATACTTACAGAAGTTTTCTTTTCCAAATCGAGGGAAATTATGCTGCTTGCGTTAGCTTAAAATGACGTCATATACAACGTGGAATGGCCACACTGTGTATAGTTCGAGGGATATGCCCAGTCCCTTCTAGGAATAGTGATAAACTCAAGACGGAAAAGACACTCGGTATTCTGAGTCTCACGATTATCCGAGCATCCTATCCTCATCAGTCCTCGGAGAATCGCAGCATTACTGGATCAAAGAAACAGCGCTACATCTCACCATTCCCTTCTCTCAATCCATCGTAGGAACCCACGTTCGCTCAATAAGTATTGCTTTATAATCAACCTTGGGTTATTTGATAGACAAAACTTCATTCTTATGAAGTATTTACTAGACATTTCATTGGATCCGTAGCGGAGATAACACGGGTCATTCCACCAATGAAACGGCGCATAACATATAATTGTTTGGATTTTGAAAATAAGCTTTTGCTTTTTCAACTTCTATGAAGATTATTCAAAATTCAACGCGTGGTCTCATTTGTCATCAAGTTGATGGTTAACGTTAATAAAAACGAATTTTTACCAGTTGAAAATCCCACGGTAAATACGGTATTGATAACGGAATACATACTGTGGATTCCGACGTTGGTCTCGATCTTATCATATTTATTTGCAATACCCATCAAGTAAGCAGTCATGTTTGTAACTTCTTACTATAAGTTATTTGTGTCTTTAATTAGTTTCTTTCATACAGTACAGCAGTCTAGTTGTTTAGATGCTGGCTATCAGCGATATCATGCCATCATGAACTCACATGACAAGCTACCAAACCCAGTCATATTATCTCTGTAGCAGGCTATACAGTACTGGGAACGCACACTTAATGACGGTTACAAATATTTTTTCAGGAAGTATGCATGGCGAAGAATGTTAGAGCTCTCAAAACTATATGCATCAGTGGTGTATTTGTGTGTAGTGTTGAACTGATTAATCAGTTTGATGACGAATCCTTGATGAGGACCGTGCTGATTAATGGTCGATGCCGTCAACGAATTATGCATTTTATGAATTTATACAGAATAGCGACCTAACTAACCTAACTGTAAGCTTATTATTGACTTCTAAAACTGTGACAATGATCAAATAATACAAATAATAACAAAGGCTTTCACATTTCATGGTTATGTTTTGATATTCATCATAAGAAACACATTTTTTAAGCAACATTCTGAATTCTCATTGCTATGATGTCATTCTCCGGAACCCCATAACTAATATTTTTGTATAAATGCTCCCTACGAAATAGGCCAAATTGTTTCTATATAATATCGTAATTTATTCGCATTTTTCTCGTATGAGTTTCTGTTTTAGAAAGCAGTATAAACCATATTTTAAAGTCAAAACTTTGCAACGAATATATTAACGCAACTTTAATACAATTAGCATCAATGCTCGACATTGCACTGGTTTTCATAAGATACATGTATTATGAATTTAAAATAACGAATTTAGATATCTTATCCAAGTCTCCGGGCTCCGTCCCAATAGCCAATGTATTCCATCGCATTCTATAACATTCAATCAGAGGTGGTCGATATAGGTTTCGTCATTTTACTCTGGTTAGTAATGCGATCAGGATAATTTTGACATGTTAATGATATTTTACATGTCTTTGTGTTTCCTGATAAAGCGACATTAATTTTGTTTTTATAAATAAACATTTAGAAAGTAGTTCTTTAAAGTTAAGCTACATATCACGTCTGCCCCGGTCTGAATTTTAATGCCAAATTTTTTTTTTTTTTTTTTTTTATTATGACAGTATCTTAGCAGAGCATTATAGTATCGGTTCTGAAAGATTTTATTCCATTCCGTTTCTAAGTGTCTTCAAAATCCAATCATTTGCCTTGCTTAAACTTATAAACTAGGATAATTTAGCAGTATTTTTTTTGTTTGCAGCTCTCGGGACTATCGGTCCTTTGATTAATTCTTAGTACAGTCTGTATATTAAACATTGGTTTATAAATATCAGTATAAACAGTCAGTAATTAATCATTAATTAGTCGGAAAGACGGGATGATTAATCGACGGATTCTTTTTCTGACTGATTCTCAACACCACCTACGTGTATATTACATACTGGTTGACACAGAACAAACACCATTAAATACACGTGTTTCTAAAATACCCCGGATGTAGCGCTAAACAGATGTAATCCCTGATTACCATTTCGAAACCTTGAACAAAATAGAAACTCTAAATGCCATTTCAATATCTAATTTGGAAATCGTCTGGATAGCACTTTGGTATACCGCATAATTATTATAAACTGTACTATCCTTAATACATGTATAAACATATCCTCTTATTATTGATAATGTATAGATACTGTTAACATACACTTGTCATAATAACGTACAGTATCATTACTGATATCATATTTTCTCATTAAGCCGAACAGATTCAAAATAAATCCATACAGAAAATATCGATGTATACACCTCGGTCACCCAAAGCTGAATGCCAACTTCACGATATAAATCACGAAAATCCCGTGCTTAACCGCGAACTTAAAACGCCACCTGGCGGTTACTTCATTACAACCAAGGGAAACTATTTTTCTTTTAATTCGTACCTCAAACAAAGAAAATAATATTTCTGTCACCATTTTTAGATTGTTTTCGGATCACTAAGTCTGTTTTGTTTGTAAGAAATAATAGTTTTCCAAACAGCTAAAAGTGATTGGCAGTTGTACTTAAAATGAAGCAGCAGGTGCAATTTGACAAACTATTTCAGATCTAGATGTGTAAGAGTGATTGTGATCGTTTGAAGATCGGTGGTGAATTAAATTTCCTTTTCGAATTTAAAATAGATAAATTATCAAAACAAAATCAATTCTAATTTTTCAATTAAAATATTTATTTGTCAACAGCACATTTGTCTTTGGCAAATACATAAATATCTACAATAATAATGCACGAGAAAAACATTCACATATATGAAAAATTTACATGTGTATGTGTACATGTATATGACCTATTCCAACATCCTGTAAATTCATGGCGCATTTCCATCCAGTTGGCTTGCGGTAGGTCGGTGGTTCTACCCGGAAGCCTCCGTACATTCGGGGTCTTACTCCACCTGTAATCAGCTGGACGTCGCTATATGACTAAAATACCGTCGAAGCGACGGTAAACTCTAATAGTCAAGTCAAGGCGCATGTGTATATTTATTATACAATATCAAAGAAACCGTATAATATGGGCAAAATATTTATATACGAGTATACCCGGTATTCATTATCATACTTAATACATTAACTTATATTTATAATATTTATAGTTATAATTACATTTTAACAAAATATTCATCATATCTTTATATACCACATACAATATGCTTTCTCAGTCCTATTATGCATCAATGAATTGTTTCCTTAACTAGAAGCACTCTTTCAACAGAGTACAACATTTTTAATTATCATTTTGTTTTCACTTTTCATTAAACGAATAAATTTATCGTAAGTCGACCGACTGATCTTTGTCAAGTATTTGAGTCTTATATATCTATATTTTGGACACACAAACAAGAAATGATATTCAGATTGAATCTATTACTTCTATCTGTTCCATTGTATCTCCCTATCTCAATATTTAGCTCAGGGCTAGATATATATCAAAATATAATAATCCTTGATAATCATTTTTTTTCTTCTAAAAACGGTTGTCAGCTAGTATAAGATCTTTTCAGGTAATCCTTGCAGTTGTCTTGGTGACCGAGAGGCAAGAACGACCGTTTCTGGTGCGGAAGGTTGTGGGTTGGATTCTTTGCCACGACATTCCTAAACCGTTCTAAATCTTAGGTTATTATACCCCCGAAACAAAGTTTGGGGGTGTGTGGGGGGGGGGGGGGGGGGGGGGGGTATATAGGAGTCACCCGGTGGTCGGTCGGTCGGTCGGTCAGCGGTCCGTTGCATTTTCCTTGTCCGGAGCATAACTTGAAAACCACAAGTTGGAATTCAATACATCTTCATCAATGTCAACACATGGAGAGGAATGCAGTGCACAAGAACCATAACTCATCTGATATTACAAGTTATTGCCCTTTGTATTTTTGAAGTTTTTTTCCTTGTCCGGAGTATAACTTGTAACCTTGTCCGGAGTATAACTTGTAAAGTACTGATTGGATTTCAAAACAATTTCATACAATGGTCAACACAATAGAGGAAGTGCATGCACAAGAACCATAACTTATCTATAGGAATTACAGAGTTATTGTCCTTTGTTACTTTTCATTGTCCAGAGTATAACTTGTAAACTACTGGTTGGATTTCAAAACAATTTCATACAATGTTCAACCACAATATGAGGAAGTGCATTGCACAAGAACCATAACTATATCTATAGGAATTACAGAGTTATTGCCCTTAGTTACTTTTCCTTGTCCAGAGTATAACTTGTAAACTACTGGTTGGATTTCAAAACAATTTCATACAATGGTCAACCACAATATGAGGAAGTGCATTGCACAAGAACCATAACTCTATCTAGAGTAATTACAGAGTTATTTCCCTTTGTTACTTTTCCTTGTTTTTCTTGTCCTGAACATAACTCGAATATTATACATGGTATATACTTGAAACTTAAAATGTAAACAGATGGCGACTAGGAGAAGTGCAGTGTCCAAGAACTGTAACCTTATATTTTTAAACTACTGTGACAAACAACCATTATTGACTCTCTATCAACTTTAAATAAAAACTTTACTTACTTATTACTATCACAACCAATATACTATGTATACAGGTTCTTATCTATGCTCTGCCTGAAGTCTGGCTTCTCCTGCATTAAAGTATTTTGCGGGGGTATTAATCACCTTCAGTGATAGCTCTAGTTGATATTATAGCAATCTTGCTTGACGACAAGCATGTAAGTTACTTGACAATAAGCCACGGTTATGTGATCGCACTATATCTGTCTCAAATAGACGAAGTTTCGTAATGACAAGAAACAAACAACAAGGCTGTAGCTGTTTGTTGCTAGAATGTTAGACAGCTTTCATGTTGCTGGCAGTATCACTTACTGTTGGGGAAAAAAAGAAAAAAAAGAAAAGAAAAAGTAACAACAGCAAAATGAAAAACAACAACAACAAAAAAAAACAACAACAAAAAACAACAACAACAACAGAAAACGATGGTGTATCCTGAAATATTGGAAGGGATGAATAACCCAAATTTCTTCCTTCAGGAGAACATCTTTTAGCTATGTAAGTATTGTTGAGCTTAAAAGGATTCTTTACGTTGATAAGCAACTGATTTTTGCTGATTAGATTTTTTTCCTTTATTACCGAAAGAAGCCATTTTTAAGGTTACTGAGGTGTAAATGTGAAGTTAATGTATGGAAGCTTGATATAATTTTAACCCCATGCATTGTAGTATTACCCGACCAAACCTCATTATTAATTCACGAAAGTTTCTAGTTTAATGGATGCTCCAATTCGTAAGATTTAACAAAAAAATAATCAATATAAAACATGAGTTATATTGAGTCATGCCTTTATAGTAATTCTAACTGTTTGTTTTCTTACAGTTTCACCATTCATTCCGTCATTATTATTATTTCCTCCAATATCGGAGAGCATTTACAGATACAAAAGTAACATAAACACCATACACATATAACATAACAGTGACAAATTTGACATTAAGTTACATCAAACATGTAAATTTTAAACAAAAGTAATATGACCAGTGATGGAAAATAATCATAATAACAAAAAGAGAGTGAGAAAACAAACAAAACCATCCTTTTTTTTTTTTTTTTGGAAACCCTTTCCGAAACGAAGCGAAACGAAAGAGCTTATAAAAATTTTTATGAACAAGTAATAACAGTCCATTAATTAGTCTATGACCTGACCAAACTCCAGACAGTGATCTATCTCCCTATCAAAAAAAAAAAAAAAGAAAAAAAAAAAAAGAAAAAAAAAGCAAAATGGCGTCTCCGTCTGCTGTCACAACAACAAAATAGTTTAAAATGATTTATTTTTTTACCACGAGGCGATATGTAAATTTCTTTTATTTTTTTTTTTGGAAAAAAGAAAATTTAGCTAAATTCTGTTAATTTTTACTTGTAGTGGCAGTGGTTATCTACAACTGTAAGGGGAGATAACTACTGCGGCGGAGTTTGTGACCTGACATGCAAATCAGTATATATTAATATTATTTGTTACCACCAAAGATAATCATTCCATACACGAAATATGTTTAGAAAAATCGAAACCAAATCAACAGCAAACCTGTAAACTGTTCCGTACACTTTTATTCTCATATATACTAAATATACTTTCGCGGTCAGTCTTAGAATGTCTTTACTTCTGAAATTACAAGTACATGTATGCGCATGCATTTGAAATGAATGTCGGAAAGCTTCCCAAGAAATGTGTAAACAATTCGATCAAATATAAGATATATGTACTTTTACAAAAGAACTGTAAAAATAAAAGAAAAAAATCAAATAACAAATCACATGTAACTAAGCAATAAAACATTCATTGTAGGGTTGTGGTTCCATGACAACAAAGCCAATAGGTAGCTTTGGCCGTATTTTCCATTTGTAAGCCATATAACGATGTCGTTTATTGAAGTATGGACAATTTACTGTTCTCCATCAACAGGACACCATCCGGCCATAAATACGAATCAATTAAAGATGATGCAAATGAACATCTCCTACACTGCTTAAACGGATGAAATATGTCAATATAAATGCATTACATTGACGTTAACTTGCGAGCGGACAGTAGCAATACAAACTCGTATTGAATTTCAATGTCATGAAATACTGGTTCATATTAATCACACATGCATATTTAAAGTTTATTTTTATAAATGTTTCCGGATTATTGTCTATCCCATATCGAATTTCTTGTTTATCATGACGATGGATTTTATAATTGAACATGGTTAATGGGCCTTAAAGGCTTTGTTCTCATTAGTTATGAGACAGAAAGAGAGAGAGAGAGATCACGATAATCCGCGGACTTCGTGAGAAAATAAAAACCTCGGTTAATCGAAAGCCTCGGATTACTTATAATATTGTGTAATACAGTTTAGGTCCGCAAAGGGACTATAAATTAAGGTTCTGGAACTCTAATGCATCACCTCCAATTGAAGTGCATCAATAAATAGGCTAAATTTGCTGTAAACTGCTTTTGAAACTGAAGATTGCGGGTTCGAATCCCAAAAGGATCAACGTATACCTTTCCATTTTCTCTTTAAAATTACGTCTGTATCACTCATATTAGTTTAGAAAGAAAATGTTTACTCACTGATTATTGAAATCTAAAGTCGAGGTGAAATTTCATAATGTTTACATAAGTATTTATTGAAAGTAAAATGTTTCAATTTTTAAACAAGACCATCATTTTACCTAATATATTTTACAGACAGTGCACGTTCTAAAATCAGTATGTCTACAAACATTGTAAAAATAGAGTCATGTTTCACTAAAAAAAATAGTAAAAAATGATTTGAAAAAATTAAATGAAAGATATAACAAAATCATTGTATTTTCCCTTTGCAGTCCTGTGTCTGTATAATGTATAGGATTGTTTAGTCAAGGTTTAGTAAATAATTTACCTGTTTCACAATAAAAATAATAATGTTATTCAGCGCCAAGCTGGACACAGCGGTTCAAATTAAAAAAAAGATATATCACAACTTGATACAGCTGGTAAAACTCATTAATACTTAACAATTATAGATTTTCTTTTATATTATCCTTTAGGTACATAATATCATTTTTGCGATTCTAAATATCATGCATTAGAGTCTCTGAACCTTAAAGGCCCGTTATTCTTCCAAACGCAGGGTGTATTCATCGGACACAGAAAGCAAAGTGTCTCTAACAGATTTGTTACGAGATTCAATCTGCACGTACACGTTGACGACAACGTTATAAAAATGCATTTAGAAAAAAGAATCTTACTTAAGATCATTCACTGTTTACAATAATAAAATTAATTTGCATACTCCACATATCTTCGTCAGTTATATCCCATAAACGAATCACGAGTGTATAAATTGATGACGTAGCAGATAAACAAATTGTGATTTAAAGATAGTTTTTTCAAATTTAAATTATTTCCGATTACAGACCGCCTTCAGGAATACTCTCCAACGCAAATGGTAAACAATGAGAGAAAATTGACATCCATCCAAAATACTAAATTGCTTAATTTATTCAACATTTAAACCGAATTTTATTATTTTTTTCATGAAAATTGAATCATTATGAAATATAATTGGCCTTAAAATTCGAATTAGCACACTTTAATCGGACAATTACACTTCTGACTTCACTCTATATATCTTTGTATTTGATCTTAATAATGTCTTATGCGATATCTTGGACATAGTCAAGAACTCCCTTGATAGTTTTCACTGATAAGCACTGTGTCTGATCGGCAGAATATTTTGGTCAGGAAAGTCAATATTATTGTTAAATTCAACATTACATATAGTGTCTGAAAATAATGATACTTGAATCATGCATGCTTTGTGAAAGGGGGGTTGAATAAAAGTGTATCGAAATTCAGAATAAATATGACTTCTGATTAGGAACTCAGATAATTTAATTTGAATTTCAACGATCAAGTACGTGAGCTATCTTATCTTTTTTTTTGAGATAGGTTATGCAAAAGTTAAAATACAATATCAGGCATATCTGATAAAATTGTATATTGATATTATTTTGCTACGCTTTAGCATTAGGTCGTTGTTTTCTTCCACCAAGTTACATTACATATCTTCAATTGAAAGCGAAATGAAACGCCCACATTTCAGGAGAATCATTTCCAAATCTAAGACCTCCTTTGATTCATTTTGAAACTTGAGCAAATTTTTTGGCAGATGGTGGCATTTTAGTAACATTCTCCGAGAGAACAGTATACTTATTATAAAGAAATACTGTAATTCAAACATTTAATTTCCATTCAGTTTGGTATATGGCAGTGTGCAATTTGCATATCTGGAAACATGTGTTATTTAAATACTAAATATTTTACTTTTTTTTTTGCGTCTGGACTTTTTTTTAATGTTTTACAACTGCGAAATGTCAGTGAGTTTAACAGTGTGTATTATCAAGCCTAGAAAATGAATAATATTGAAGTTAGCTGTATCCGATGTTGCATTTTATTTGCCATTTTGATTTGTTTTAGGCGTAGCTGTCTAGCTTTACATAAAGCCTATATACGGATGATGACGCAAAATATGACCAAATGAAATATTTGAACGATGTCATTTGGTAGAAAATGCATTTACTTCGGGAAATAACCTACCTACCGTTGGGCCATCATTAAAAAAAAATGTTGGTTTGCGGTGCTCCGACCCACAATTTTTGGGGTGGGTAGGTAGGTAGGGAATTTTTTTTTTACTTTTTTTTTTACAGACGACAAAGGCAAATCTATATGACCCTCAGTCTGACATAAGGGACATGCATGATTTAAATAACAGCACTGAGAATTGAATGACAGAACCATTTTATTTATTTTTATTGTCAACATTTTAATTCTTTTTGGGCAGTCTTTTGATGACGGGTTTGCCAGAGTCCTTGCATGGCTTGCAGATAGGCAGGACAGCACGGTGTGTTTGTAGTGCCTCTACATCCCGGTCTGCCCCAGGTTCCCCTGGTAGCTGCAGATATCCTTTCGGCCTGCAACATGCACCGAAGAATAATACGGAACCTCCACTGGTGACTGGCAGCTCAACTGCAGGCGTACAAATACCACACCTTGCATGCAGTCTCCTGAAATATTACAATGCATTTTTAACATTTTCTGACATTAATACTATTGCAATATAAATGTAGATTAGTTATTTCTATGTCAGAAAAAGCAAACTTGTGATTATTAGAAAAGATTTAACTATGATTTCCATTAGATATGTGATATTTTAACTAATTTATTTATTTATTTCTATACAACATGTAGAAACCTTGCAATGTATGAATGAATGTTAGTAGTCCTGTTTACATGACATATATGCACAGAAATAAATCTACAAATCTATCTATGTACTGCTTATAACATTCAGGAGTCAATTTTCTGGGTATAAATCAGTACTTTGTTCCATCTCCCCATTGAGCTTTTAACCCAAGACAAGAGGTAGACAGCTAACCACTGTTCGTTATATAATAGTACTAAATGTGTGTCCAGTGTAAACTACTTGCACCTGAAATGAAAGTGGTCCTTGGAAATTTACTCATGATAGATGTTGGCCTTTCCTAATATAACATGCATATTAAGTATGCAGCTAAGGAGAAGGTTTGAAATATGTACCATCTGGGGTTATGATGGATCCACAGGTGTACTGATACCTGTCAAGCAAGCGACGCAGGCCCCTCTCTTCTCGAACCGTCAGTGCCTTCTTGCTATATATGCACCGAGGCTTGTCACATTCGTAGCATGTCACTGTCATCCGCACATTCTGAGCAACAAGTAAACGATTCGGGCAACCCTAAAAGTATTATTATACAGAAAATTGAAAATTGTAATGTATCATCATCATTAGGCAAGACATAACAATAACTGCAAAATGTACTCTTGACATTTGAAACCAGGCACACATTAAGTAAAACAGCAGATATGGTTTTTGCCATACTTAAAAACAGAACTACATTTATCAGCTACTTCGTATTAAGATAACACACCTGCTGCTCCTCTGCTACTTTTGCAGCTGATGCTGTCTGGCCAGAGGGCATGGCACGCTCTGTTGTGTCTGTCCCAAGTTGATCCATGAATGACTTGTAGTGACCTTCATGCTCGGGGTTTAACTCTGGGTCTGGTAGGAATGGGGGCACAACTCCAGAAGGATTTCGGATTGGTGAACAGCATGTCTCCACATTGCACTTCCTCACCTTTAATATACACAATTACTGTTCAAAACTTACATTTAAAACTTGACAAAAATATATTGTACATTCACATCTTTTAATGATAACTTTAATTATGTAGAGTAAAACATGTAATATGAACATATAAAACCATTTGATATTTCTGAATTTTTCAAAAAAATTTCATAGCCCTTTAATTTATCTATCATTAAAATGATACTATATTTAGCACAGAGTATACTTATATACAATATGTACTGATATTAATTTAGTTATAACGCCAATATGACACCGAAAGGTTCTGAAATTTCAAAAATGCACAAGAGTGGAAAAGCATGACAAAATACCAACACCAAATACCGGCTAAGTACATGTATGTTAGTTTTGTTAAAATATAAACTACAAATATTTTTAATAACCCTTTCAATATTTAGCCAATATAATGTGTTCTTTGAATTATCATCTTACAAAATGTATCTCTGGCCTTTTCTATTTTGTTGGGCACAGAAATACATTTAAATAGTGGCCATTTATATAATTATATATTTAAGTTCAATGGAGCTTGAGTGCATACAATAATGTTCAGTAATGACTTTGTACTGAGAGGGTTATTAAACAGAAGTGAGAATATATATTAAAAGCAAAAGGTCTCTTGGTCTAGATGGAGAGATTTAGCACTACACAGAATACTTACAAACCTGTATGAGCTTGCTGAGAAAAGAAAACATTATTCTGTTTTAATTACTGAAAATATTTATATAGACTTTTTATTCTAATATTCATTGAGAAGCACAAATGGAGCCACATATTAAGGAATACTCAAAAAGATATTCATATCAAACATTATTTATTCCTAAACAGAAAGCCAGATATTTTTTCCACTGAAGCAAATCTTCTTTAATAGTACATACAATTTTTTTATGCCAGCTTTCAATGTAGATAATCTATTAATTTGTTTAAAAATACATCAAAATAATTTCAAGTGCATTTAATACCTGGAAGATATAGTTCTGCTCCCGACAGTGTCTCTCTATGTAGTCATTGTACATCTCCTTGTTCTTCAGGTGATTCTTGGTGTACTGTCCGACAGTAATCTCAGGATCAACTAGGCGCAACACCTTAGATTCATAGTCGACCACCTGTTGTTTAGTTGCTGGTGCACCACTTGTGAATGTTTTGCCTTTCAGCTGCACCCTTTCAATGCGCTCCTTCAGCTGGATAATCATAGGCTCCACAGCCTTCAACCAGGCTGGTTCCAAACCATATTCTTTTTCTGCTTTCTTCCTGATCTCATTCATAGTGGAACATGCTCTTAGCATCTGTTCAAACATGCTATTCATCTCTACCCTATGCAGAGCAACATTATGAAAAGCAATATTTAAAAGACTCATGATACGTTCTGCTGGGTTTAGCCAGCTATGCCCTGGTGCTGTTCTGGCAGCAATCAAAATGTCCAAGTTCAATTGTTTGAAAAGGATAATTAGAGAACATTTAACTGCACCATATGTTACCCGGTGGTCAGGGCCACCATCTGTAAACAGAAGTAAATATGGATGTGGTTCATTGTCCGCTTCTGGTTTCAAGATTTGCTGCAACTCTGTAGCATGGCGAAAAGGTGTAGAAGGTTGGAAGACAGAGTCTTTCAGTGTAACATGTACTTGACCACGATAAAAACTGTCAGACGCATTTTCAGGAATATCTATGTGTAGACATACAGATGGTGTCAGTGATCATTTTGAGCCAAGGTCATGGTCTAATGCAGCAAGTGTACTACCTACAGGAACAATAGACTCTTACCCCTGACACCACTAGAAATGGCCATGCCTGGCTCACCAAAATCGACTTTTGATTCATCATCCATACAAACCATGTCAGTCTGGTCTCTATATTTAACTGCATAATGCTTCATGTATTTAAAGATTGCTGCACAGTAATGTTCGTCAATATGCTCCGACCTTAACTGCCGGCTTTGTACCTTATGCTGCAGCTGAATACGACCCGTGTACAGTTTTGATGTGTTTCGATACGAGTTTTTGGGAACAAACGCAAATAGCACAGTGCTCTCACTTGGAATGGTGTTCCTTCTGGGCACTTTTTCGAAGTTTGTTCAATGAGATCTCTTACTGAGATGTATTTACTAAAATGCTGAATGTCACCATGGCGGCGCTCATCAGTGGCTGTCATTGAGTCTACTTCTTTCTGAATTTCCTCGAAAAAAACATTAAATGTTTCATTGGGTCTGCCTTTGTTACAAGCACGTAGATCAATGGCTAATCAGGGTCATCAGATGAAATGGCACACCTTACTCTTGCATCAAGGGCAGGATTCTGTGCTGATGTTGCATCTAAAGTCAGGTCTGAGTAAATGGCACGCAATACATGTGGTGGAATGTTTGCCATGCCTTGATATGTTCGGGTAAATTCTCTTCGCATTTCTCGAGTGTGGTATTGTGGCAGTTTGTCTTCAATGGTCTTGTGAACCTTTGCTGCTGAAGACATCATTTCTGTTGGGGATCGATCCTCAGGAACACGCCATAGAAACACAACTTTTCCCAAACCAGCACCGGGGTCATATAAAAGCACATCAACACTGTAAGTCAGAGCTATACCATCAAGAAACCTTCTTCTTTGAAACTTGTCTTTGAAGATTTTACTGGTGTGTAAATGTTCATCAAAAAATACTGGGGTGTACTCATCACATTCACTTATTACTTGGTCTAATTTTCCATAACATGGTTTTACTGGTCCATGACATTTGGGATGATACAATACAGTGCCATAATCACCATACTGCCGGACAGGGTGAGACAGAGATTGCCTGAACTTTTGCTTATCATTACTGTTTTCTAGATATGCTGCATATGTCTGCAGAGATACAGCTAAGCCCTGTAACTGCTGTGCAAAATCTCCCCAAGCCCTTGCAGTGCTTGATGTGCTTAGTCTGAATAATACATCGGCATGTCGATTCAGCTGTGCAGACTATACCTGGGGAGCAGCCTTACGTTTCCTCTTAAACTCATTGTATCCAGTGTACTTGTCAAATCTGAAACACATTTAAGTTTTGAAACACATTAAACTGTTAATTTTTTCTAAGGTTCAACCACATCAAAAACTTAATTGTTTGATACATAAGTCTGTTGATTCAATGCTGTTTATAATATTTTAATTGAAGTTTTTATTAAATTTGATACTGCCAGAGCACTACAATATCAGAACCCCAGTGGCAACAAACAAATTTAAACAAATGATAAAATTTTTTGGAAATATTTTTTTAGATATTGAGAAGATTAACTGTACTGCATACAATCAAAATTCAAATACTATGGACTGTGTACCTGGCAGGAATCTTCTTGCTTGTATCAGTAATTCTGGCATTAATTTTGTCATGGCTGCCATCAAGGTACAAGAGGGTGTCCACAATCGCCATTGTTTGTCGAGTCATTTCACTTCCTACTTGTGATGCTGGGTAACGGACATCTTCATTCTCCACTAAGTCATTGTACAGCTTATCCTTTGCTGAAATGTATACAAAATATTTGAAAATCTGATACTGAAGTTGTGATATAATCAATATCCATAATAAATATTTAATAAACATGTGAAAATGGTTTCGTACTGTTAAAGAGGGAGCATACTAAATCAAGGGTAGTTTTGGAATTATAATTCTTAACATTTCAGACATTTATATTTCTGACTTTTGGCACAGATTAAGATTTAGGGTTTTAAAGTGGAGAAATTACAGACTTGGAAAAGTAAATATGGTTCGAAAAAAAAAAAAAAAACAGTTTTAAGGCTCTATTAATTAACAAAGCCGTACATGCACCATCAACTGCATTATGTGCCGATGACCCTCAGATGACAGTGCTTTGAATGTGGCGGCACGAAATACACCAAAATATAGCGCAAATATACCAAAACATAGCAATATTCATTTTTGTTTGTATAAAATATAGATTGTCTGACATGAGATAATGAATTAATATTTATGATATAACATGACTTTTACCGGCTATAACCTTCATTCATTCCGTTGAAATGGACAGTTGAGATTTTGTAAGAAAATAAACATTAAACTTGGGACATTTGCTGATCTTGGTTCATAATTGAATGAATGTACTTGCAATTTAAGATATTAAAGATATGAAAGACAATACTTTGTTGTCTACCTTTAAGTTTCTATGATATATTTGTGTTGTAATTTCATACATTGAAGTGTTCATCATATTAATATATATTTTTGTTTTATTTAATGGCTTTAATGGAATATATTTGGGTATGTTTTGGTTCAAAACACAATGACAGGAAAATGTATAATTGGGTATGTTTGGTTGTATTTTAGTGAAAGTACATATTATATTCATAATTAAAACCACATTTTTTATAACAACAAATATTTATCTTTAGTATATTTGGGGTATATTTGGGTATTTCGTGCTGTCTTTTGGATGTTAAAACAAATCAACAAAGCTTGTCGTACTAAAACATGTTTCACCAAAATGCTCTTTCAGATGTGAGCTAAAACAAATATATAAAATAAAAAAAAATACAAGTGAACCGTGGTTTACCCAGCTGCAACATCGGTGGCTTCTTTCGTTCATGTGAACCTGACATCAGAACGTCAGATGCATTTGCTGGTTCACACAACATAGGCTCACCTTGGCCATCTTTTACAGGGACATCATTCTTCACATTTATTGTAACATATTTTAAGGAACTGTCAAAGTCTGTTAATATCTTTATCATGTCATATGGATCCGCATTAAAAACCTGACAATCACTCGGTTTCGATGATACAATGACTTTCGCATTTTTTTCGAAGTTTTCTTCAACATTTCCATCAATATCATTTCCCTCTGTCGTAATATCAAATACATCAAATCATGTGTCTGTTTTTCTGAACTTCCGTATGGCATTCTTAACGACCGAAGTCACTTTTTTCTTCACCAGTGCTTACAAAATTTACGCTAACAGAAAATGTAATATCGTCCGTAATGTCGGCTGCCATTTTGATTTGAAATCGTAAGGAGAAGAGCCGAGTATTCCCACGTGTAGTATAAAGCGAAAAGGACTAAATACGAGCGGAATTGACCCAAAGAAACGAAATGGGACGAAATAAAAAAAAAATCGTCAGCGGTAGCTGTTTCAGATATAGATCTATTGTTTTGCTTAACAATACTTCCAGTACTTTGATTGATGTGCACTAAAACAATAACGTCACACGTTTAATTATAAAACACGTGATTACAAAGCGCCACCAAACCCCTGTTAGTTGTGGCTGGTTATATTTATTGGCCAATCAGATTATTACGTTTTACCGGGCTTTTACCTTGAACATTACGTCATTACTTTCTGAGTAGTTTTGTACTGGACATGAAACATGGTGTCAGAAGTTGACGAACGCTGAAATAAAATAAAATATTCGGCAAATACCAAGATGTTTCGCCTTAATCCTCCGGAAAATTTCAATTTCCATAAACCAGCGGAGTGGCCTGACTGGAAGCAGCGATTTGAGCGGTTCAGGATGGCTTCGAAACTGAGCAAGGACGACGGCGAAGTACAGATCAGCGTGTTAATTTACGCAATGGGCAAAGAGGCTGAGCACGTGTTGAAAACCTTTAATTTCGAAGAAGATGAAGACGAAGGGGATTTTGTGACAGTGCTTCAGAAATTTGAGGATTATTTTGTTCCCAAACGGAATATTATACACGAGAGAGCGAAGTTTCATCTCAGAATTCAGAAAGATTGTGAAAGTGTAGAGGAATTCGTAAGGAATCTGTACGAGATTGCGGAACATTGTGACTTTGGGAATAAAAATGAGGAGATCAGAGACAGGTTAGTCATTGGTATATCTGATAAAGATCTATCTGAGAAAATGCAGCTTAAATCAGATTTAACTTTAGAAAAAGCAGTAGAAATGGCACGACAGAAAGAAATTGTACAGTTACAATTGAAAGATCAGTTAACAAAAACGTCTATTGATGCAGTACACAAGGGAAAACCTCACGGAAAGACACAGACTGCAAATAAATTCAGTAATCCTGGCACAAAACCCAAATACTCTAATGACTTCAGATCCTCAAGCTTTCAGTCAAGCAGGGGAAATCGGTGTAACAAGTGCAATTTACACCATGCTTATGGAAAATGCTTTGCAAAAGGGAAGAAGTGTAGAAACTGTAACAATTTTAATCATTTTGCTGTCTGCTGCTGGAAGAAAAGGAATGTGAATGAAGTGCATCAAAGTAATGAATCTACTGTTTTTCTTGGTTCAGTCACTGCATGCTCTGACAATTCACCACCATGGACAATGAATCTGAAGATTCATGGCAAAAGTGTAACTTTTAAGATTGACTCTGGAGCAGATACGTCAGTCATAAGTTATGATACATACCTTAGTCTAAGACGGACAGCAGATTTGATGCCAGTGCAAACTCCACTTATGGGTCCGGGTGGAAAGTTGGAGTGTATCGGGATGTTTCGCGCAGAGACAAAAGTTAAGGGAGACTGGTACGCATTTCCGGTGCACGTGATAAAAGGAGCAACCGGAAGTAACCTTCTTGGTCGCGCAGTGGCAGAACAAATGGGCCTGATACAGCGTATCAATGGTATTGAGGTTGATCAGGGAATATTCGGTTCGTTCGGACTTGTGAAATGTGATCCAGTTAAAATCATGTTGAAACCAGATGCCGAACCATACTGTTTGACAACAGCTCGGAGAGTGCCTTTCCCGCTTCTTGAGAAAGTTGAACAAGAACTGAACAGACTTGAAACAGAGGGAATTATTGAAAAAGTGACAAAACCAACAGACTGGTGTGCCCCTATGGTACCTGTGGCAAAACCTAATGGCAATGTAAGAATTTGTGTGGATTTAAAGCGTTTGAATGACTCTGTGAAACGCGAACATTATATGCTGCCAAATTTGGATGATATCGCACCAGATTTGGAAGGTGCCAAAGTTTTCTCAAAACTTGACGCTTCAAGTGGATTTTACCAGATACCACTAGATGAAGAGAGTCGCGAATTGACAACATTCATTACGCCGTTCGGTCGGTATTCTTTCAGACGCGTCCCATTTGGTATAACATCTGCACCTGAAATCTTTCAAAGAAAAATGACAGAAATGTTGAGCGGACTGAAAGGTGTGAATGTCATCATTGACGATATACTAGTGCATGGTAGAAATGAGAGTGAACACAATGAAAACTTGAAAACAGCACTGAAACGCATTCAGGACTCAGGGTTGAAACTTAATCCAGACAAATGTGAGTTCAGAAAAACAAAGATTGAATATTTTGGACACACAATATCTGAGCGTGGTATTGAACCCAGTGCTGAGAGAATTTCTGCAATTCAAGAGATGCCAGCGCCAACCAACGTAGGAGAACTGAGACGAGTGGTTGGTATGATCAATTATCTTGGTCGCTTTGTGCCAAAACTGGCAAGTGTAATTAAACCGATGACAGACTTACTGAAAGAGTCAAATGCATGGACATGGGGTGCAGCCCAGGACTTAGCTTATGCAGAAGTGAAGAAACTCGTGACTGAAGCGCCATGCTTAGCATTTTATGACAAGAACAAACCTATTGTAGTTAGCGCTGATGCCAGTTCTTATGGTTTAGGGGGAGCCATATTTGTTGAAGAAAAGGGAAGCCTGAAGCCTGTAGCATTCTGTTCTAGAAAACTGACAGGTTCAGAAGAAAACTATGCTCAAATTGAAAAAGAGTGTCTTGCATCATTGTGGGCATGTGAAAAGTTCTCGAGATACTTAGTAGGGCTAGAGTCTTTTCGACTCCTCACAGATCACAAACCATTAGTGCCGTTGATAAATTCTCAGGATCTCAACAACACCCCTTTGAGATGTCAGCGAATGCTGATGAGACTCCGAGGATTTAACGCAAAAGCAGAGCATGTACCAGGAAAGAACATTGTGGTTCCAGATACACTGTCTAGAAGTCCTCTTGATAAAGGAAATTATGACTTCATAGAAGAAATTGAATGTTACGCAGACTCAGTTGATATGTCCAGACCAATTGCAGATTTGAGACTAGAGCAAATCCGTGTAGAAACACAGGCTGACGAACAGCTACAAGATGCTATTGAATATACCATGAAAGGTTGGCCAGAATATATGAACACTGTATCAGCAGATCTTAGAGACATTTTCGCATCACGAAGTGAGCTGTCGGTCTATGAGGGACTACTACTATATCGCGATCGCATCGTTATCCCTGAAAAACTGAGAAGTGACATTCTAGAAAGCATTCACGAGGGCCATTTGGGGTTAAATAAATGCAGATCAAGAGCTCAGGCATCAGTTTGGTGGCCGGGTATTTCAAAGGATATAAAATCCAAAGTAGAATCATGTGAATTTTGCCAAAAGCATAGACCTGCACAACAGAAGGAACCTGCAATCATTACATCACTACCAAGCAGGCCATGGCAAAAGATTGCTGCAGACCTCTGTGAATTAGATAGGAAGTACTACTTGGTGATTACGGACTATTACTCAAGATTTATTGAAATTGCATATCTCCAGAACACTACTTCGGACCAGGTAGTAGGAAAAATGAAAAATATCTTTTCTAGATGGGGTGTACCAGAAGAGTGTGTTTCGGACAACGGTCCACAGTTTACCTCAGAGACTTTTAAGTCCTTCGCAGCAAAGTATGGTTTCCGACAGACTTTTTC
This sequence comes from Solen grandis, assembly GCA_021229015.1. Classification (NCBI taxonomy): domain Eukaryota; kingdom Metazoa; phylum Mollusca; class Bivalvia; order Adapedonta; family Solenidae; genus Solen; species Solen grandis. Next base: position 44,072,655 of record CM037783.1, on the reverse strand, counting down.
TAGTCCTCATTATCCGCAGTCGAATGGGGAAGCAGAAAGCGCCGTGAAGATCGCAAAAAGATTTTGCGCCAAGACGACATTTTTGTGGCCCTGATGGAGTATCGCGCTACTCCTATTGAAGCAACTGGTTTAAGTCCAGCAGAGATGATGTTGGGGAGAAAAATCAGGACATTGTTACCTTCCCTACCTGCAACGTTGACCCCAGACTGGCTGGAGAGAGATGATGTGCGCTTGAAAGATGCTAAGTATAAAGAACGAGCTAGAATGAACTTTGACAAAGGGTCAAAACCATTACCATCACTCGCGCCGGGCGATAACGTGAGAATCAAGACAGACTCCGACAAATCTTGGTCAACGACAGGCAGAGTCGTGGAGGGGAACCCAGACCGTAGGTCGTACATCGTACAGACAGATGCAGGCCGATATCGGAGAAATCGACGACATCTACAGTTCACAGGTCGTCAGCAGCTGAGTAATCGTGGTAACATCGGTTGGAATGACAGCGCGAAATCACCTGTACCGTATGATACACTTGAAAGGGAACAGGGACATCGTGAAACTCCGGTGCCATATTTGAGAGATCGCGGTAGTGTTAAAATTCTTTGTGAAAGTGATAATGAAAATCGCGAAAGTGTGTACAGGCATCGTGAAAACCCGATGTTTTGTAAGGAAAGTGATAAAAGTGTTCATAAGCACAGTGAAAATTCAGTGCCAGATATCATTTCGCGTCCGACATATGGACACAGTGACACTCCTGTGCCAAACAAGGAATCATCAGCAGAAGTGCGTCCTGGCAGCACCAGCAAGTCTTCGCTAGTCACAACTCGGAGCGGCCGGACAATCGTCAAGCCAAAGAAGCTAGAAGACTTCATTACTTAGATTTAAGTAAAGTGCTTGTGCACTTAGATAAGGTGCTTGTGCACAACTTAGAGTAATCTCTAAATCCAGAGAGTTCTCATAAGTTTCATTGATGTAAATAGATGTTTTAAAATGTTTAAAGTTAACATGTTTAGTTTGTTCATGACATAGTTAAAGCCATAACTAGTTACAGTGTGTAAAGTTACCACTAAGAGGGGGAGATGTTTCAGATATAGATCTATTGTTTTGCTTAACAATACTTCCAGTACTTTGATTGATGTGCACTAAAACAATAACGTCACACGTTTAATTATAAAACACGTGATTACAAAGCGCCACCAAACCCCTGTTAGTTGTGGCTGGTTATATTTATTGGCCAATCAGATTATTACGTTTTACCGGGCTTTTACCTTGAACATTACGTCATTACTTTCTGAGTAGTTTTGTACTGGACATGAAACAGTAGCGATAAAAATAATCGGGTCGGGGCTAAATTGGGTGAGTCGGTCGGAGCACCGCAAACCAACCTTTTTTTAATGATGGCCCTGTAGTTATGATTGAACGTGGTAAATACAAATGTATCTGCACAATCGAAAAGGCTATTTCAGTCTATTTCGCCATCCCTGTATGACTGAAAGACGGTTGTTCACTTTACAGAATGCGGTCGAGTGGATGCTTAATCTATGCTTATTTTGACTTTCATTTATTAAATGTGAATAATAATATTGATTTCATTATCTTATAAATCCAAACTCGCAACATTTATACAATTTCATGCAATCCGATATCAAATCGGAACGCGTGACAAAAGGTCGTTTATACGTTGATGAATGCCGTTTAGCTGTTCTACTGTTTCATTGATTACAAAGCGTGTAATGAGGGACTTTTTGTTTATTTTACAAATGTTTGTTAAAAATTTTAACCTTAAATCGCATAAAATGTATACGAAATATATAATAAGAATATATAATTACGATTATTTACATCAAATAATTTAATGAAGTAAAAAATATATATCAATTAAAACTGCATTTTTCTCGTCTGCTACAGTCTTTCCTCGAAAGCCGACAATTGTCCGGTACGTTCGGGAATATCGAAGTTTAGATTCTTGACAACAAATTTAAAGTCGACCCAAAATTATATCCCAATCGTTCGAACACTGCTCATAAACAGCAAAAACGTGCAGTGTTGAAGGCTGTTGCAAAGGCGCTTATCAAAACAAACAAGTTGATGCTGTCTTATTCAGTTCACTTCTGTCTTCTTTTTTTCTTGATATCACGCTTTCTGTTCCACAAATATTGCGGATCACTCCTCACTTCCATAATTCAAGCACTATCATTCGTTTAAATTAAAACTATGATAATTGCAGTATTTTGGGGTCTAACGCTTCGTAAATACCGTCGAGTAATATGTTTTGACGAGAAAATCACGGAATTCTTATTTACACAAGATTTGATCACGTCATTTACATCGGTTATTTATCCGTCTGATAAGCATCTGGCAACGAATTCACAATTATGTGAACAGTACAGCTGACAAGGTAATAAAGTACTCCAAAGCTTTTGTGAGATTAATTTTCATTCATTTTTATGACCTTTTAATCCATTTTTAATCTATACATAAAATTGCAAGTGTTTACATATTCGCCTGTGTTAAGTTGCGCCCTCATTTCTCGCAGCCTTTCGCTTTAAAAACCAGGATCATCAAGGAAGCTATAGGAACTATTTGCCCAGTTCTTTTTGTTGAGCCTGTCAGAAGTTTAGAGAAGTTTTTTATTACTTATTTTAATAAATAATATATCATTTTAATGGTAATGTAATGTCTTTTTG
>CM037783.1:44055442-44069868 GCA_021229015.1 Solen grandis | reverse complement strand
CTTTACTTAAAATAGTTCAGAATAACAATTCATTCCCTGAAAGTGATATGGGTGACCATATATTACTGGTCAAGCTGAAGGACAACTTTTTTGACGTCAAGTCAGAACACTTAGGTAAGGACCAAACTTGGCACAGAAGTAATTTACATGGAGAGGAAAGTTGTTTTAGCTTTTTCATGGAGTCATTAAAGAAAAGATAAATATTTCTGAAAGTTGATAATTTATTTCTGCTCAATGTCTTTCGTAAGCATAAAGTTATTAAGACTATATTTGGTACAAAAATAGGTCGTGTGAAGAAAGATGTAAATTAATCTTAAAATCAGTTGAATCAAAGTCAAAATCGCTGTTATAAAAATAGAAAAACAGTTTTAACTTAATAACTTTTGTTAGGAATGTGAATTTGAATTGGTGTTTGATATATGTTGAAATAGGATGAGGGACACTTATTAACCCTTTCCCTCATAGAGGAAACCATGAAAAGACCTATGTGAACAGCATAAAACCAGATCAGCCTGCGAGTAACTCGCAGGCTGATCAGGTTTTATGCTGTTCGCTGCTCCTCAGTGGTCTGGAAATGAGAACTTTAAAATTAAATTTGGTAAGGTTTAACTGTGGTTTTCTGCAGATCAGGCTTTATGTGGTACCTACTGAGTGCGTCAAAATGAGTCTATATGAGGGAAAGGGTTAAAATAAAAAAAAATGGTGTTCTTGACATAAACACTTTTTGAGGTACTGTAGTATGAAAACATTTGGTATATAAATGCAGCTTGCAAGAAAACAAAAATTGGGTTAATTTGGTCAAGGTTACATAATAGTAGAAAAACGTTTCCTGCCTTTTGCTTAATTTTGGAATAAGGTTATGAGATTAAATCTGGTATAAAGATATCTTCCATAAATCAAAAGTTTCTTAAGAGGAGGATCACTGTTACAACACTGAAAAAGTCTGCTTATTCAGTGATTTATCATATGAAAGCATGAGGGTGTAAAAGTCTGCTTTTTTGCCAAAAAAATGTTTAAATAGTTTGGGTTTTTTTCTACAGATTATTTTTCAGCAATTTCTGACCCAGGAAGAATTTATTTATGCTCTTGCTTACCTTGCTATTTAACGCAAACATATTAAAATCTTTAATTGTAAGTATTATACCTAAGGAAGATCACTCTATATTACATTTCACATACTCTACTGTCAACTATACCGTCAACTATACCGTACACAGTGTAACAGCTGCTTTGGTACAAGTAAATCACAGACATGAGTCAATCCATTACTTGACTTTTTAATTTTATGTTTATAGATTTTCAAATGCAATTTAAAACTAGATTCTTCAACTGTAAATAAATTTTGAGGGCAATTCAATCAGAGAGCAAACCATTGGTATACATGCAAAATATGCACAGTATGCATTGTTTGGCATGTAACTAAGGTCCCGAGGCAGAGAAAATCGCCCTGTCCCCAAGTGAACCTGGAAGGTGACATGTTATGAGCCATTGATAAAGGAAGATAACAATAAATTGTGGTCAAACTGTCACATTTTACTCTTTATTCTTTTCATCAATTTCCTGTTATTACAAACCATTTAGTGAAAACTACATTGACTGCTAATGTTTTGTTTTAATGCTAGCGGTAACTAACTCTTGTTGATAATAGAAATATTGTCACAACGTATGTCATGTGTACCCGTATCTACTAACCTGAAGGGATCTAAAGAGTATTATCCTGCAAATGTTTTTCTACAGTAAGTTAATTTTCGCGGATTTTATTTCTACAGCTTTGTGTTCATTCGCAAAATAGCAGAAATAAATTACCCGCAGAATTAACCCGCTATACGGTATTTAACATGTTACATATAACTTTTAGGCCAAATTTCATTACATCTGTGTCATGCGCATATATTCTATATATATGCATAGTGTGTTGAACTTGAACTGAGCTGGATTAAATGTAATGATGCAACTAACTTTGATAAAAAAAAATGCATTGTTCATAATGTATGGGAAATACACATATTAAATCGGTATTTTCTGGTATTATTTGAAACTTTTTTCTTTGTGTTAGATTACAAATGGTAATTTGTTCACAGTCCATTCATTCATGTTTTTGTTTGTTTGTTGTCATAATTGCGATTTACTGTCAGTAAAGGTCATATGAAAAAAGAGAATCAGACATGAATTGTCATTTCATATCAAATTTTAATAGAGTGGTTCATGAAAATGTTATTAATTGAAATAACAATTTAGTCTTCATGGAATTGCCACATCTCTTTGTTATATTAAAAGGGTATACTTGAATCTAGTGAAAATGTTGAAGTAATGTTCGTACTGACAATTATAGATTAGCTATCTTAGAAGTTTATATAATACAACAACAACAATGGCCAGTTATTCGTGACTTAAATGCGTAAAGGGAATCTAGAACAGCAGTCACCTGTCTTTAATTCTTGCATGCCTTTGTTCTCTTCTTGAGTAATTAATTAATTATGGTGTTAAAAATAATATCTCATAACACTAAATAGAGTGATTTGTTTTGTTTCTTGTTGTTGATATTGTGTGTTTGTTGTTGTAGTTGTTTTTTTATCAGATAAAGGAATACATAATACATAACTTATATGTGCAGTAAAATTCTTCTTTTATTCTTTTGCAGTTACTGAAGAGGAATTCCCCTATTGTAAGCTTAAATAGTTAAATAGTGAAAAATAATCATAAGAATTAAAATTTAACTTAAGCAGATTGTACATAATGTGAAAATATCTTTGATAAAATAACAGTTAAAAACAATGAAAATGTTGATCAAATTACACCATTTTGTATGGATGTCAAAATACTCTCATTGTTTACATTTTGTATTGATGTGTATTTCCAAAGATGTTAGACCCTTAATCGGAAATAATTTTAATATGAAAAACTGTTAATGAATATCACTTTGTTATCTGCTGCACCATCAGTTTATATACTTGTGATTCATTATCGGAAACATAAGGAAGGTCTATGGAAATGGATGGAAAATTGAAGAAGATACATCTGGTAATTTTGTAAATAATTGAATGATCTCAAGTAAATGATTTTTTCTTATTTATGAATTATAGTTATTTTGTCATCAACAAGTATTTACAGATTGCATCCTTAACAAATCTGTAACACATTTTGCTTTATTGTCTGAAGAATATACACTGCTTTTGGAAGAATATTGGGCTGCAACATGCATGTTAGGGTACTCAGTATCTTGCATTTCATTGTTTTTAGCTCACCTGAGCACGTAGCTTTATGGATTAATGGCTGTCCGTTGTCCACAGTTGTTTCAAACGACATCTCCTTTGAAACCACAAAATTTTAAAATGCCTGTGATGTTTCTTGCATGAGGCTCTACCAAATTTGTTCAAATGGTTCCGGTCCATTGCATATCTGGGTCACAGGAGGTAAAAACAGATTTTTAAAGTGAAATTTTTAAAAATCTTCTTCTCTGAAACTGCAAGGCCTAGAGCTTAAATATTTGGTATGTGGCATTGTCTTATGAACCTTTACCAAGTTTGTTCAAATCATGACCCTGGGAATGAAATTGGCCCTGCCCTGGGGTCTCTTGATTTTACATAGACTTCCAATGGAAAAACTAGAAAAATCTTCTTCACTGAAACTGCAAGGCCTAGAGCTCAGATATTTGGTATGTAATATGGCTTAATAAAACTCAACCATGTTTGTTCAAATCATGGCCCTTGGGTCAAAATTTGCCTTATTTAAAAAAATAGAAAAATCTTCTTGTCAGAAACCACAAGGCCTAGAGTTTAAATATTTGGTGTTTAACATGGCCTAGTGAACCACTACCAATTTGCTTTAAATCATGGCCCTGGGGTCAAAATTGGCCCTGCCCCAGGGGTTACTTGATTTTACATAGAATTGTATAGGAAAACCCTCAAAAGACCCTCTTCCCATAAACCACAAAGCCTTGAGTTAAGATGTTACAAGTGGACCTCAACTAAGTCTGTTCAGATCATGGCCCTGGTGTCAAAATTGACCCCACTACAGGGGTCACTTGATTTTATATAGACTTATTAGAGAGCTATGACCTTCAAAATTTGGATGGCAGGTAGAGTTTTTGTGTGGAATTTAGATGGTCTTGCTGTACTTCTGCATGGATTATGTATTCAGTATGACTTATAATATAATAATTGGCAATGAAGGCAATGTTTCTCAGGTGAGAGATTCAAGGCCATCTTGGCCCTCTTGTTTTCATGTTTTGGATGTTTCAACTTTTGAGATTTTTTTTTCATATATATAATATATGACTGTGTATATATATTTCTTTCTTTAATTTAAAAATGTAGAAAATATATTGTACTTGATATTTTTCATTAATTCATTTTTCTCCCGAATTATGTTCAGCACTTAATAAACTGGGAACAATTTTGAGCATAAAGAAGACCATAAAACATTTAATACATTATAAATATCAATTCCAAACATTATAGAAAGCAGTGTTAGTAACATTTTAAACATCCTTTCACTGAATAAGATTAAGTTAAAGTAAGTTTTTAGTGAACAAACCTTAATTACTACATGTATTAGGATGGTTATCGTTTAGAAAAGTGTGAAATACTTTATTACGGTATGTATGCTGAGTTTTATTTCCAAGAGGAAAGAAAAAATGACATAGTTGTCCAACATATCGTTATACGAGAAACATTCCATTTATAGAATTGAATAAGGTGCAAAGTTAATCTCAGCATACATTGACTAAGCAATGCTGTGAAGGATATCCAGTGGGTAGTAATTTTGTTATTAAATCCCATCCATTTGATTTCTCTAGATCTTAAGTAGATTTTTAACAGAAAAAAACCTGAGAAATTATATAGTTTTATACAAAGATATGCTATGACAATCAATTTCTTATATGGAAATAGTTCATTTATTTTCAACAATTTTAAGATTTTTATGTTTGATAATTAACATTTAAAATTTTACATAGTCAAAAAGTTTTATCAACTATAAATAGATAAAATTAATCGTTAATCTACAATTTTCTACAGTATTTTATCACTTTTTAGTACCCTGCATTTGTTTAAGGTTACACTTAAGTCATACTGTCACCATTTCATGTCTTTTAGTACCTTTTTTTTTTTTTAGGATTCTGCATATTCTTTTCATATTATAGATCTGTAAATTCAGATATAACCTGTCCTTGTGTTTCTGTTGTTATTGTTTTGTGAATAGATATATATGTTGCTGTTTGTTGTATTTTGTTCTGCTAGTCATTAAGATGTTCCATTATTATTATTCACATATCATATAATTCAATGTTACATAATTTATCTCCAGTTGAAGGAAACACAGTAAAACCTCAATAATAAAATCACGAATGAGACTGTGTTAATGTACATGTTTATATAAGCAAAATATCACATCATATGGTTCTTATATACATGTTTATGAATACTATTCTTATATCATATCATTACGATAACACTGCTTATATATTTTGTCAAGTTCCAAAGTAAGTTCCACAGTATATTGATAGTAAAGTCAAAATTGAGGCGGGATGAAGATTTAAAAAAATGAGTTGGGAGGTTTATCCACCTGTGCAGTTGATTGAAGCTGTCATTACATTTGTATGTGAAATACAAAAGGGGTGCACATACTAGTATTGTTTAGATTCAAGTTTGATTTTTATGCACATGTTTTTACTTTCTCAGCAGTCTTTAAAAAAATAATGCATAATTCCAGCATTATTCCAGCATTTAAATGTTCTAGGATAGACACTGTTATGCAAGTTACCTTTGTAAGAGGAAGAATTACCTCATCATGTACATTTCATCATTAATTGGTGTCATTGTTATTAGCTCACCTGAGCACAACGTGCTCAAGGTGAGCTTTTCTGATCGCCTTTTGTCCGGCGTCCGTGTGTGCGTGCGTGCGTCCGGCGTCAACAATTGCTTCAAACAACATCTCCTCCTAAATGGCTTGGCCAATTTGAAAAATATTTTGCAGGAATGTTCCTTGGATGAAGCTCTACTAAAGTTGTATAAATGGTTCTGGTCCATTGCATAATTAGGTCACAGGAGCTAAAAATAGATTTTAAAAATGCAAACTTTGAAAATCTTCTTCTGCAAAACTGCAAGGCCTAGAGCTTAGATATTTGGTATGTAGCATCATCTTATGGGCCACTACCAAGATTGTACAAATCATAGCCCTATGATGATAAATGACCCCCGCACCAGGGGTCACTTGTTTTACATAGAGTATTAGGAAAATCTTAAAAATCTTCTTCATGAATCATAAGCCTAGAGCTAAGATATTTGGTATGTAGCATCATCTTATGGGCCACTACCAAGATTGTTCAAATCATAGCCCTATGGTGATAAATGACCCCGCACCAGGGGTCACTTGTTTTACATAGAGTTATTTAGGAAAATCTTAAAAAATCTTCTTCCATGAATGCATAAGGCCTAGAGCTTAGATATTTGGTATGAAGCATCATCTTATGGGCCACTACAAGATTGTACAAATCATAGCCCAATGGTGATAAATGACCCCCACCAGGGGTCACTGGTTTACATAGAGTTAAATAGGAAAATCTTAAAAAATCTTCTTCTATGAATCATAAGGCCTAGAGTAGATATTTGGTATGTAGCATCATCTTATGGGCCACTACCAAGATTGTACAAATCATAGCCCAATGGTGATAAATGACCCCACACCAGGGGTCACTGGTTTACATAGAGTTAAATAGGAAAATCTTAAAAAATCTTCTTCTATGAATCAATAAGGCCTAGAGCTAAGATTTTTGGTATGTAGTAGCATCTAATGGTTCATTACAAAGATTTTCAAAGTCTTGGCCCTACGGTGATAAATGACCCTGCGCCCAAGTCTTCTCTGAAACCATATGGCCCATTGCTTAGATATTTGGTGTGTAGTATTGTCAGGGGTAAAGTGTTTTAGATTAAGTTATATCAGAATCCTTGTCTGTTTAAAAACCTTGACATCAGTTGAAGCAATGGTACTCAGGTGAGCGATTCAGGGCCATCATGGCCCTCTTGTTTTTCATTTTTACAAATCTTTGATCATGATGATGATGATGCTCACAGATGAAACTGCTGCAAATAACTGTCAGTTAACTTATCCAGCAAGCACTTCCTACTTAGAGGCATTTATTTATTTAATTTTTTTTTGTATTTTTTTTTTTGTATAGGAATTAAACTGAAACTGTTTCATGAGACCTTTTTCTGTTTAATCTTCTTTTACATGCACTCAAAACCATTTGTCTTCCAGATTTATTCAGTTTTTAATACTTGTGGAATGAAATGAATTTGATTGATTAAGGGCCATGCTAAAAAGAGTGAATAATTTCCAAAATTAGTCAAAACATTTTCATATTTTAAGTTAGGGAATAAAAGATGTGTAACAAATGTAAATTTAAAAAGTTTTTTTTTTTTTTAAAGTACAATTTTTAATTTTAATTCTTGATATTTAATACTTAATTAGTCTATACAATGTCTTAATGGGTCTATACATTGTCTTAAGATCAACTTGGTCAGTATACTGGTGCATTGATACTATGCAAACATTGTTCATACTTTGGATTCACACAATTTGTTCTAAAAATGTCTGGCAGACATAATTTATGGTTTTACTGTTGATATTGACATAGCCTGTAAAATACTAATATTCAAAATGTTTAGACTTCTAGACCATTTAATTCCGAAATGAGACATAAACCTGCATACCGATAAGTCAATGAGCACTTCCCAAACACCTTATCTGCATGCTGGTGTAAAATTCCACACATTTTCAGTGGGAAATAGAGATACATTTAAGAATTTTCCCCAGTCACTGAGTGGTCAATTTAAATCGGTGAATCATACCTGGTATGGTGAAATGGTCTATAGTTATATAATAATATATTTGATACCTATAGGTATGCCAGTTTTATAAACATATTTATGGACACTTCATCTATTGATTCTTTTGCCAGGTTGTAGACATTTTTAAGGATTGGATATTATTTTTTTAGCCAATTTATATTTGCATTATTATTAGATTGTGTTCATTAAATAGAATCTGCTCTTAGCTGCACTTTAAATTATAGAATCTCGAGTCTCATTTAATCATTTCCTTCAGAAAAAAACTGTTACATTAAATAATATGATTTTTCATTGCAATTTATAAATTGATGATTTTTATGTACTTTAAAAGAATGGAATCTTTTTTTCTTGCCTGTGACTTTCTTGCCCATGCCATTTTTCTCAAATCAAAGATTTTAATAGTGTAAGAAATTAAAACTGCAGATTTTAAAATGGCATTTAGTTTAATATAAAATGTGAATCATAAGATTGACAAAGTAATAGATTTAAGATGTTCTTTTTTTCTTTTTTGTCTTTTATGCTGAATGAAGATGTGTTTCAAAGCTGAACATTTATTTCTGGTCAAAATGGAAAATTAATGTTTGGTCTTTACTATCATCTATGCCATTGATGTTATGTTTGTAGCAGTTTATATTGGTGGCAAAATTTTTAATAATAGAAGTTTTCATAGCTCACTAGGGTAAAGTTTGCTCACAAAATAACCCCCCCTGTTTTACATACATTTACACTCTATCTATTTGTATTTTTCTATTTTCACAAATAAGATGCAGACATAGTATTGTGAATGTGTACGGAATAGATGTCATCATGGATATAGGAGAAAAACACGACAATTGAATGTCTGTATATAAGTTTTGATTTGAAATTTTTGTATGTAGCTAAATTTCTGTTTACTTTTCCTGGCATCAATATATTTTTTCATAGCAACGACACAGTCTCAGGGATAATTGTTTTGTAATTCTCCATGTGTTCAGGGAACATGGCCTTAATTTATCTCCTGAGTCTGTATTTTAGAATCACTTGTAAGTTTTGACTAGTCAGTGTCTTCTTATATAATGAATGAATTTATATAAAAAAAAAATGTTAATGTCTGGTTCTGATTATTTTTGTTTTAAAGAAAAATGATTGGTGAATGAAATATTTTAGAAAATTTGCATTTCTTGAGTGCGAGTCTAATATACAGTCACTGGGAAGTTGATGAGCCCTGTCAGGTAGACAGATTGATCTTGAATCCTTTATCTCATGAACAGTCATGTAAAAATATAACATGATGAATATGAATTTACTGGAATTTTGGATTGTATATGAAATAATGGTTTTGTCTTTGCTGTGCAGACTGTAAAATCTGATCTATTGTATCAGCAAACAGAGGCGACACTGATCAGACAGCTCTTAACCCTTTCCCTCATATAGACTCATTTTGACGCACTCAATAGGTACCACATAAAGCCTGATCTGCAGAAAACCACAGTTAAACCTTACCAGATTTAATTATAAAGTCCTCATTTCCAGACCACTGAGGAGCAGCGAACAGCATAAAACCTGATCAGCCTGCGAGTTAATCGCAGGCTGATCTGGTTTTATGTTGTTCGCATAGGTCTTTTCATGGTTTCCTCTATGAGGGAAAGGGTTAATAAAAGGAGCAGTCTGATCAGGGTCTGTTCCGTTTGTCATTATGCATCAAAACATGTCTACATGAGGTAAAGGGTTAACTCTCGTCAAACACCCAAAAACCTAGAAATTAAGTAATGAATTTTCAATAAATTGTTCTTAAAATTCATTTCTTCTCAGAGCAGGTCTTTCAACACATTAAAGGTGCATATTTACAGAATCTCTGCTTTTTATCCTGGTAACCAGAGATAGTCTTACAATTTTTCTCCTTTTCCTCCTTTTGCTAAGTTTCCATAATTCTGGCCTATGTATAATTACTGGAATTCAAACTATTATTTTATACATTTTAAACTCTGGCTCAAGACTCTAAAATATTTGATAGTCAATTTCTTATTTTATGATAACATCTTTGAATTTGCAAAACCAATTATTATTTCATGGTGATTCCATATCTGTGGTAAGTAATATATTTATAGTCACTGGAATATTTATGGTTTTGGTAAAACATCAGTTTTGAAAGTTTGCACTTCCTGAGTCGGAGTTTAAATTATAGACTCCAGTGGGCCCAAGCCTGTTATTTTTAATGATAGTAGAAACTATGTTAATACATGATCTCTTCATTTACAAGTCAGTGGCAATTGATGTGCCAAATATACAGGCATATCTTGTAAACTTTTCCATATTCTCTGTTATGTAGAACTTAATTCCTTAATTTGATCTTAATGTATTCTATCATACCTGAATAGAATGTACCCCAAATATCTCTAAACATTTTTTTTTGTTAATTGAGTCATGTATGGAAAACTTATAATGGCCTCCTTACACAGAAATTTATTGTTGAAAAATGTGGCCTGGCTACCCAGTTGAGGGTTGATACTTGATTAATGTTGTTGTGGAAAATATAGAAATATATATTACTATGAGGGTCTAGACACCATTGTGAATTATGCAGATTGTGCAAGCTTGTGTTGTGAATGTGTACATAACTGTTTAAGGATAGGGCATTCATGGAACAGCATTATATAAAACTGTTAGGCATATTTGTTTATAATGACAAGAATTGTTCTTATTTATATTGTTAACGTTATTGCTTTCGGGGGGGGGGGGGGAGTGAAAAGAAAACAGCGGATACTTTATAATTATCAAGGGAGATTAATGTTACTTTGAATTGTTGGTTTTATTTTAAAAATGTAAATCACAAATGTGTATCAGATATAACTAAATGTTCACAGTTATAGATAAAAAAAACTAGTCTGGAAATAACAGGTTTTTCATGTATGTCTGGTGTGTCTGTTTTTGTGTGTGTGTGTTTTTTTGTTTGTTTTTTTTTCATTTCTTGGATGTTAACTTAAAGAGGTACAGCTTTATTTTGAATATCGGGTGCTTAGAAATATATATAGAAGTAATTCAAAGGCAGTCTTAAGGAAATAAGCATTTAGATTGTGTTCATATTATTTTGTGATTCTTAAAAGTGTCGGATTAAAATTGTTATGCTTTGATATGGATATTAGGTGCAATATAAAGGATGGACAAATCAGGGTATGAGACGATATTGAATTTAATATTGACATTAAAAGTTGAAAGTATATACACTATTCAAGTGTTTAAAGCACATGTTAAATGAAGTGATTTAGTCCCCATGCCTTGAAGCTATTTTTTTTCTTGAAGAATAGGACAAAAATGTAATTTAAGGTTTGTGAATACTTTTAGAAAATAGATCTACAAAAAATAAGTAAAAAAAGAGAAAAAAAAAGCTTGGTATATATATATATATGTATAATATATAGGTGATAATTTCTAACAGGTTTTGGTTTTTGTAATGACAGATGTTAAACATGACATGGTGATCATGACGTTTTTGTGTCACCTGCTGTAGGCAGTGGCTTTTTTATTTGGCAATAACTCTTGCTCTACTCATGCTATTGATATGAAATTACATTGATGGACAGAGGAATCATTATGTACAAGGTCCATAACTCTGGCATCAATATTTGTTTTTAGTTATTCCCCTTTTTTCTGTCTGTCTGTCACACTTTGTCTGTCACACTTTTCCGTCACACATCAGCATGTGACTCGTGTGATCCAAGGACTACTCTTGTTAATATCTAACTGTGTATGTCAAACCTGTTGTTTGATTGACACCTATGCAGATAGACAAAGAAATCCATTTTAAACTTCTGTGATATCTTTTAACTTTTTTTAAAAATTTATTTCTCTCTCATTTAACACAGTGCAATTATCTTGAATGTGTGATACAACGTGGGTTTAGATGTGATATGTATAAATGTTGTATGGAGAAAATGTGTAATATTAATATTGTATTAGACTTCCTTTGTAAAACCTGGAAGAACAACACGTAAAAGAAAATACTCTTTGTCAGAAGTCTTTAAAATACTCTGTGCCATAGAAGATTTTACTATTTATCTGTTTTGTTTCCTAGTGTAATAATTTTTAAATAAAACATGTCAACATTAAAAAAAGTTCATGTAAATGTTCGTTGTCTGAGAAAAACAATGATTGTTAGATAAAAGTTAATATCAGTGAGATACACATATTCACCAGCCATCTCTCAACATACCAAAGTAGCTAGTCTTGTTTAAATCAAATGGTGCGTAGTTGTATCTTGTATCTGTCTACGTTTTGTATTGTTTTAATAAAAATAAAATTGAATGTATAAAAATGTTAAAACATAGTTTTGTTTTTGTAGTTATCCCATTAAAGTATCACAGCATAGTCATCTTGCCATGTCAAACAGTGCTCAAGATGAGCTATTGAGGCTGGCCAGTGCCCTGCGTCAATCTCCTTGATAGCTTTGCCAGTTATAACTTAAGATAAGTATATTCTAGCTCCCTTGCTTGGCGCTCAGTATATTAGGGTAGTTCCAGGACTGGTTGGCCCGGTGTCAAGTGACTGGGTGTGATATTATGCCACATGTCTACAGCGTGATACTGCAGTGTGACAGCACTATATCTCTTTCAAGTAGACATAGTCTCCAAATGACCAAAATATTGTTGGCGGGCATTAAACTCAGTAAACAAGCAGTTTTTAAGATTTACATAAATATCTAGCATAATCAATATTAAACTCAAAAGGAATAAAAGATAAAAACAACACAAGCTAAATTATAATAGATTTGATCAATGCCTTTCAACCATAGTCCAAGAATGCTTTTTAACCCTTTCCCTCATATATACTCATTTTGACGCCCTCAAAAGGTATCACATAAAGCCTGATCTGCGAAAACCACAGTTAAACCTTACCAAATTTAATTACAAAATCCTCATTTCCAGACCACTGAGGAGCAGCGAACAGCATAAAACCAGATCAGCCTGCGAGTAAAGCATAAAACCTGATCAGCCTGCGAGTTACTCGCAGGCTGATCTGGTTTTATACTGTTCGCATAGGTCTTTTCATGCTGTCCTCTATGAGGGAAAGGGTTAAATGGACCCCCAAAAATATAAATGTAAGAACATATTACTGCATTGTGTCAAGGAAAAATAACCTAATCGATTACTTTCATTATGGTAATTTTTTTTTTTTTTTATTTATATGTTTTTTTCTTCAAAGAAATTGTAATCAGACTTGATAATAATAAAAAGCATAAACCGCACCCAGCTGGATTGCTGCTAATTTGCCAATTTATGTCAGTGCATGCAAATGAGTCCAGTTATAGGTAATGATCAAAACACTCAATGTATTTAGAGACTGTCGACATGATTTGCATGAGATATCTATAATCTCAGCTGGGTAGAACTCTATAGCGACAAAAGTCATATGACGCCAAGAAACTCCACATGTTTTCCTGCTCTAATGACTACTGAGTCAGCTGAACTCGCTCTGTTGCATGATAATCTCTTAGTGCATTGAGAGCTTCGATTTGTATCAAAAATGATTTGGACTGAGGGTCATGACCCTGATCCATTCATAAATTGCCTACCTATGGAAAGTACTGAACATGATGTACATTCTATCTGCTGTTGATTATTTGTAGAAACTTGACAAGGTATATGACAATTTAAGATTTGGTATGTTTGCCTGTCTAATGCTCTGGAAGGAGGCTAAAACCCATCATGCAAACTACGTGTGAACTATTTATATAAACTAATGTAAATGTTATTCATTCCTGTTTGTTAAGCGAAGAGCTTTTTTTTTTCTTTTCGCAGAATGGATCTTTATGATTTTAAATTGGGTCGCTGTTCAGTTTTAAAATGACACGGATATTTTGTTTAAGCTTAAAAATGGATGTTTCCAGCACAAAATATTTGTAAAAGAAAAATTATGAACATAGTATAACATATTAAGTGATTAAAACGTCAAAGTAATATATTCCACACACATGCGTTAGCCCAGAATATTACATGGTACAGTTAAAACAGCTCCAGTAATTATGCAAATTAGCTAACGCATGTTTTATTATTATTATTTCCAGTAATATAAGACTGTGGCTTTGCCTTCCGTCTAAATGTCTAAAAACTGTATCAAAACAAGTCTCACTACAAAAGCTACTGTTTAAACTACCAGAGTATTAAAACCCAACATTCATTATACGGTTACATGTCAACAAGGTTAACATTGTACATTCATTATCCTGAATCAATTGAGGCAAATGTCACTCCACACGCTTTCCTGAAACTATAGTTCTTACAGAGTCAGTTGAAATCGCTCTCTGCTTGTTACATATAATCCAGAGTAAGGGTCATGAACCTGATTTCATTCATAAGTTGCATACCTAAGTAGGTAATTCTCTTTCTTCAGTATAAGTGAACCTGATGTATACATTCTATCTGTTGTTGAGTATATGTAGAAATTGACAAGGTGTTTGATTATTTAAGATACTTGAATTTTTGCCTTCCTATTTCAAAATTAAGAAATGCTCTGGGAGGAACCTAACTTGCCATCATGCAACATTACTTGTGGACTACTTTAGGTCAATCCTACTTTTTTTTCTTTTTAAGGTAGTCTTCA
>CM037783.1:44041630-44055342 GCA_021229015.1 Solen grandis | reverse complement strand
CCTACTTTTTCAACCAATCATAATAATTGTACAATATTGTTAGAGGACATCATAAGGATGATTCCTGTGAAATTTTGTCAAAATCCCTTCAGCAGATTAGGAGGAGATGTTGTTTAATGGAAAAAGTTGACGCAAGACGCACGCACGCACGGACAGATGGACGGACGACAGACGTCGGACAAAAGGCAATCATAAAAGCTCACCATGAGCATGTTGTGCTCAGGTGAGCTAATTATCTAAGCTCTAGGCCTTATGGATTCACAAAAGAAGATTTTTAAGATTTTCCTATATAACTCTATGTAAAACAAGTAACCCCTGGTGCGGGGTCATTTATCACCGTAGGGCTATGATTTGAACAATCTTGGTAATGAACCATTAGATGACGTTACGGACCAAATATCTTAACTCTATGCCTTATGGTTTCATAGAAGATTTTTAAAGTTTTTCACTATATAAACCTATGAAAAATAAAATGACCCCTGGGGCGGGGCCAATTTTGACCCCAGGGTCATGATCTGAACAACTTTTTGTGATGTTCATAAGACAATTCTAAATACCAATTATTAAAACTCTAGGCCTTACAGTTTTGTGAGAGAAGATTTTCTAAGATTGCATTTTAAAAATCTATTTTTAGCTCCTGTGACCTACTTATTCACCCAATCAAAATAATTTGAACAACTTCGATAGAGGTCATGATAAGGATGATTCCTGTGAAGTTTGGTCAAAATCCATCTAGTGGTTTAGGAGGAAAAGTTGTTTGAAGGAAAAGTTGACGCAAGACGCAAGCACGGACGGACAGACGACGGACAAAAGGCGATCAAAAAAGCTCACCATGAGCACGTTGTGCTCAGTTGAGCTAAAACCAAATGTATTGCATTAAAGCATTAAAATTTCATTACATAAATTGTTTCCCATATTTTTTTTTACTCATTATATACATTTTTTTCCATAAATTAATAATACTCTTAGCTGAACACAAAGCTGCAGATATCTGAAATGAATTTTGATAGAATGAAGAATTTATTTGAAATCCCTCTCCTACCCCCCCCCCCCACACACACACTTTCTTAGGTTTTTTTTTGTTTTAAGTAAGCCGATATTTTCACAAATTTCACGAAATACCTTTTCCTCTGCCTAGAAATACTGTAGCCATCATATTGTGATTACAGCAATGTAAAAGTCCGCACCTTTCCGAAATGTACTTTCATTTCTGGGATCTAATCAATAACATGAACAAGAGGGCCATGATGGCCCTAAATCGCTCACCTGAGATAAATAGGTTGACCAAAGGAACATCTGGACCAATTTATTTTAAAATCTGGCCTGTAGTTTTGAAGCAGATGATTTTTAAAGTTTTCATATTTTTTTTATGTTGCCATGGCAACCAGAGTTCTATATGGATCAAGTTCATTTTAGGAACTTTTGTGAAGGTTGACCCAAGGATCATTCCTGCCAAGTTTAATCAAATTCTGTCCAGTGGTTTCAGCGGAAATGTTGATTTAAGTTTTCCCTATATACATATAAGGCTAATAAGCCCCGCCCCTGGTGGCCATGTTTTTCACAGATCGGAAAAATTTTAGCAATTTTGGTAGAGGTTGACCCAAGGAACATCTGTACCAATTTACTTTAAAATCTGGCCAGTAGTTTTGAAGAAGATAATTTTTTAAAGTTTTCATTTTTTTTATCTTTTTGTTGCCATGACAACCAGAGTTCTACATGGATCAAGTTTATTTTAGCAACTTTTGTGAAGTTTGACCCAAGGATCATCCCTGCCAAGTTTAATTAAATTCTGTCCATTGGTTTCAGAGGAGATGTTGTTTAAAGGTTTCTATCTCTATATATATAAGGCAAATAAGCCCCGCCCCTGGCGGCCATGTTTTTTTACGGATCGGAAAAATTTTAGCAACTTTGGTAGAGGTTGACCCAAGGAACATCTGTACCAAATTATTTTGAAATCTGGCCAGTTGTTTTGAAGGAGATGATTTTTTGTTGCCATGGCAACCAGAGTTCTTCATGGATCAACTTTATTTTAGCAACTTTTGTAGAGCCTCACCCAAGGAACATTCCTGCCAAGTTTCATTAAATTCTGTCCAGCGGTTTCAGAGGAGATGTCGTTTAAAGCAATTTGTTGACGACGGACGACGACGGACGCCAAACGAAGGGCGATCACAAAAGCTCACCTTGAGCACTTTGTGCTCAGGAGAGCTAAAAGGGATATTTATGTAAAATTTCATAAACCTTTATCTTATGTAGCTTCGTAGTTACAATAAATATCAACTTACTGTGTATTGACTTTCAATGCAGTTGTAATTTCAATTTTGTTCATCAAAATGTATGTCGGGCTTCAACGGCTTCAATTCGCTCTATGAAAAATCTTGACTCTTATAATGGTTTCGCACTACTCCCATTTCAAAACGATACTTATCAAATTGACATGAGCTTGTAAATTTCAGTTTATAATTAAAAGTGATAGAGTGTGTTTTTATGTTGAAACGGACATTTTGATAAGGTTAATAAAAATAATCTCTAATCAGGTTAAAAATAGAATGGGATATGAAAGGATCAATTCCGCATTGCTACATATTTTGCCTTTATTTTCAGCATTGAATACAATTCATTCCTGGATTTTTTTTTTGCGTATTATCCCTTTATTTTTTAATTCAATCACGCTCCATCAATTCTAGGCAAAAAATCATGTTTTATTACGAAAATATGCCGAAACTGCAATCGAAAGGATTTATACCTCCAAATCCGGTTCCATTGACAACCTACGAACCAAATACAGTATGCCCGGCGGTGATCCGCCGTGCAATTGCCAAACTATTGTATTTTGTTTCTTTTGGGAACCATTATTTAGCAGCCTCCTTTGTTAAGTGGACACTTTCTTCTGTTCTCCAGACTGATTGATTAAGACAGGTTTGACTGTACTTTCAGTAAGAGTGCTAAAAAGAGATAAAAACATACCTGTCTATTACAGCCTAAAATCTGGAAACACCTTCACACACAGGGGCAGGAAACCACCAGGCCACAGACTGCTGTCGTCACTGCATCAGATGAAGACATGGCTGAAGTCAAATAAAAAGAATCATTAGATCGAGACAATAAGAAAATGAAAAGATCTAGACAATGAGAAAAATCCTTTAAAAAAAAGAAGGGACAACAAAATGTGGACATAAGAAAACAAAAAGACAATAAGATATGGCCAATGAGAAAAGGATATCAGATATCTTTTTTCTAGTCTAAATTACTCTAAAAAAAAATTTAAAAGATTAGAAAAATCTGTCCATAAGAAT
This sequence comes from Solen grandis, assembly GCA_021229015.1. NCBI lineage: Eukaryota > Metazoa > Mollusca > Bivalvia > Adapedonta > Solenidae > Solen > Solen grandis. The sequence goes on along the minus strand of CM037783.1, from coordinate 44,052,049 downwards.
AAAAACATGCTGGAATGCCTTTAATAGATTTATGAAACTTTATTATAAAGTAATCTTTTGTACAGTCAAACCTGACAAGTAAATGCAGGTTTACCACTTAATACAGGTGGCTGCTAATACAGTTTTCATATTACCAAACTATTGTATTTCGCTTCATTTGGGAACCATTATTTAGCAGCCTCCTTTGTTAAGTGGACACTTTCTTCTGTTCTCCAGACTGACTGCTTAAGACAGGTTTGACTGTACTTTCAGTAAGAGTGCTAAAAAGAGATAAAAACATACCTGTCTATTACAGCCTAAAAACTGGAAACACCTTCACACACAGGGGCAGGAAACCACCAGGCCACAGACTGCTGTCGTCACTGCATCAGATGAAGACATGGCTGAAGTCAAATACAAAGAATCATTAGATCAGGACAATAAGAAAATGAAAGGAAGAGTGTGAACATAAGAAACAAAAAGACAACAGGTAAGACAGTAAGAAATTAAAAGCACAATTAAATGTGGACAATGAGACAATTACAGGAAAAGGAAATAAAACTGAAAAAACAACAAAAAAGAAAAGAAAAATATTTAATTAAGAAGATTTAATCAAATGGGAAAATGAAATGAAAATACTGGTAATGCAGATATGTGTAAAATGCCTCCCTTATCTGAGGGAGGCAATTTACTTATGAGAAAAAAGAAACATGTCTCCATTTCAAATATCATATCTTACGCGAAAAAAGATACATGCTGGATGTAGTTCCACCATGGAAGGCGGAGGAGAAAACTAATCATGCATGTACAAGTATATCTTTTCTCATAGGTTAACCATGGAATATGGAAGAGAAAATACTGGTAATGCAGATATGTGTAAAATGCCTCCCTCATCTGAGGGAGGCAATTTACTTATATTATGAGAAAAAAGAAACATGCCTCCATTTTACATATATCTTATGCAAAAAAAGATACATGCTGGATGTAGTTCCACCATGGAAAGCAGAGGAGAAAACTAATCATGCATGTATATCTTTTCTCATAGGTCAACCATGGAAGATGGAGGAGAAAACTAAAGGGGAAAAAAAAGACCACGGCCACCCAAGAACCCACCTGCAGACAAACTGGCTTCCAGGAACCAACCAGGTCTTACAAGTGGTGTGAGGGGCTTGGTCCTGTGAGAGCTCCCTCCCTCCACACCCTCCTTACTGCCTCTCCTTGGTGAGGTCTGAGGACGACCCTGGTGATGACAACCCCATTAACACACCCCCTTCTCATAGTCTCCCAAGTGACTCCAACAGAGCCAGGGAATTGGTCATCCCTGAATTCCATTCCTGCAGACAACCAGATAACAATACTCCCTTACAGGTGGTCCCCCAAGAATTCTTTGGTACCTTCAAGGACTTGACTATTTCCAAGTTTAAACTCAATTTTTTTACTATTTGACCTTAATTTGCACTCTGAACTTCTTATACATCAGTTTTCTTGTACATCAGTTTAACTGACAATTTCGAATGCATAACCATTAAAAAAAATAATAAAAGCAGGGAAAAATGAATTGACAGATATTTTGTATCCCATGTCTTTCTTATTGAGAAAATTAGCATTATTAAGCAAAAAGTGGGAAATCATAAGATAAAGAAAATGTTTTATATTAAGAAAGAATTAATCTAATCCTGATGTTACAAGTCATATAAAGTTTCAAATAAACATAAAAATAGAATAACTAAATATCATTTCTGTTGAGAGAAAAAGCTATTTCATTGGGAAATTATGTAGTTATTTTGGAAAATATTATAAAGTACCAAACAATAATTCTAAGTGGTATATATGTCATATGTAACTGGTAACCAAGTTCACACCTGGATTCAAAGATAACCTGTATCAAGAGAATAAAATTTATGAAAATAGTTTCAAAATACAGATGTATACACTAGAGGAAAAAAATGTCAATATTTGAGTCCATGTAAATATATCAATGAAGGGCCTTCCAATTAAAATAAATTCACACAATTAAGATTCAGGAATGAGACATGTGCATAATATATATATATATAATTTAATAGTGTTCATATGTACATTTGTCAATAAACAGCCTTCCAAAAACATCTACGCTGGACCTATTTGCACTCTGAACTTCTTACACATCAGTTTTATTCAGAATGATACTTTAGATGGTCACCAATTTGTCATTATTGGCATGCACATGAAATTCATGTAACACATTCATTTGTGCTCTTTTCTTGTGCTGACATACACCGAGTAAAATGGTATTTCAAATTTCGGTTATTTACATTCGTATACAACCACTTTTAAGTTATATATATAAAACTCAGTATGCCACTTCTGTCCATATGGACATGCACTGAATTATGGCAATATTTCTTTATAGCACATTGAATTCATATATATTTAACTCAGTGCTCCACTTCTTTCGATATGGACATGCACTGAATTGACAATATTTTTTATTGCACATTGAATTCATATATATTTAACTCAGTGCTCCACTTCTTTCGATATGAACCAACACTGAATTATGGCAATATTTTTTATTGCACATTGAGTTCATAGATATTTAACTCAGTGCTCCACTTCTTTCGATATGGACACTTACTGAATTATGGCAATATTTTTTTAAATCTAGAATTATTAAGTACAATATTTTTTTAAAAAAAAAATCAGTTTTCCAATTATAGTACGCACCATGTGGCAATTGGTGTTGCATGAAGTATGTTTTATTTCATTTATTCTGTCCAGGCAGGTATTTTATTGTGGCATACTGTATGTTTGCCAAACAAATATAGGGAAATCACAAGATAAAGAAAATGATTTAAATTAAGAAAAGATTTAACCTAAATATGATGGCACAGGTCATAGAAAGTCTCAATTTTACATAATTTTAAAAATAACACAATTTTCATTTAAAATTTCCATGATTTATTTCTGTTGAGAAAAAAAGCTATTTTACTAGGAAAATTTGAAGTTATTTGGAAAAAATTTAAGTTTTTGGGTAGGGGAAAACACCTGTAAAAGGTAGTTAATGTACTTAAAATTACTGTTTGAAACAATTTCAGCTAATATTGATTAAATACACACTATCTGAATATATATCTATCATGTTTTATTAGTCTGGCAACTAGCTAAAATCTCCAAAGTCCAAAGTACAATTCACAAAACCAAACTTTGAAAATTGTGCCTGCTGAAAAAAAAATCCTACAGTAAACTTGAGGACGTACAAAAAATTACTAAAAGTCCTCTATTTATACCACATATATTACAAGGGGTGAAAGGGAATCTGGCCTCCTAGTTTCACTCTCACCCCCTGAAATATTAATTAAATCTATTTTAATTCAGTTAATAATAAAGTATAAAGTAAAATTAAAAAAAGATTATTTTATTTAAATTATATGAGTGGTATAATGAACAATCCTCCTTCATTTATACCACATATATTACAAGGGGTGAAAGGGAAACTGGCCTCCTAGTTTCACTCTCACCCCCTGAAATATTAATTAAATCTATTTTAATTCAGTTAATAAAGTATAAAGTAAAATTAAAAAGATTTTTTTAAATTATATGAGTGGTATAATGAACAATCATACATGCATGCCTATGAAGGCATGCACATTTTTCAACCTAGGGTGCTGCATTGTCAGACTTTCTTGAGCAGGGCACATATTTTCAACAGTTTTTTTTTCTCTCTATCAAAACACACTCAGGGGGAAAAAATGTACACAAAAATTAAAAAATATAATACACTAACGAGAAGCTTATTGGTGCACTGTCGTACACAACATACCTCAGTACCAGGATATCATTGGAGAATTCAGAAAAATGCTAAAATTTTGGAAACACAATACAGAAAGAGGATTCAAATTTGCCACCCTTTACAGGTGGTTTCCCCTTGCCAAACATTAAGTATTTTCCCAGAATAACTTCCTATTTTCCCAATCAAATACCTCTCAAAAGAAATAAATCATGGAATCATGAATGAAATTTGTTTTTCTTTTAATCTTTATGATGATTTGAAACTTTCTATGACATATACAACCTATCATAAGGTAATCGTTTTGTTAATTTAAATCATTTTCATTATCTAATACTTTCCCATTTTTTGAGTTGTAACGCTAAATTTCCCAAATAGAAAGCTACTTTGAGTTTGAAAAGTTTATGATTAATTTATGATTAATAGTGCTAATTTTCACAACAATAAATTTAAATTATATTACTTTATTATTAATAGTGCTAATTTTCACAACAATAAAGCCACTTTGAGGTTGAAATATTAATTATTAATTTATGATTAATAGTGCTAAGGTAAGGTAATCGTTTTGTTAATTTAAATCATTTTCATTATCTAATACTTTCCCAATTTTTGAGTTGTAACGCTAAATTTCCCAAATAGAAAGCTACTTTGAGTTTGAAAAGTTTATGATTAATTTATGATTAATAGTGCTAATTTTCACAACAATAAAGCCACTTTGAGGTTGAAATATTAATTATTAATTTATGATTAATAGTGCTAATTTTCACAATAATAAAGCCACTTTGAGGTTGAAAAATTAATTATTAATTTATGATTAATAGTGCTAATTTTCACAATAATAAAGCACAGGTTTAAAAAAAAATGATGCCTTGAAAGCCATAAGCGAAGTAAATATGTAGAAAAATAGGAGCTTTAAATAGTACTGATGCAAAGTTCAAAAAAAAATCATTATAAAAATAAAGGGAGATAATTAAGAATCAGAATGAGTTTTGTAATTGCTACAATTTAATTAATGTAAAAAAAAAAAAAAGGCAAAATTGAATGTGGTCGATTTTGACCCTCGAGTTATGACTTAAGTTTGATAAAGGACCACTTCTCAAAGGCATTTACAATCACCAAAGACCTAAGGAGCCATGTTCTGGCCATCTGCAGGAATAAAACCCAAGGAAGCCTCCCCGACTCTGGAGACCATGGGAAGTTAAGTGTGAATGAGACAGCGGGGCTCTCTGTGGACTCAAGCTTACCTCTACACCGACTATGCCTGGCCCTGGTAGCTCTGTGTCTGTCTCCCACCTACTCCCAAAATCCTAACACTAACCTCGACTGAGATCCGCTCTGAGGATCTCAGTAGAGATTCCTAACACCTTATTTATCAAATAATCTCTACTGTGATTTTAGTAGAGATTATCCTAACACCTAATTTATCAATTTATTTGTCATATATAACCAGAGTGGATCTCAATAGAGATTATCCTAAAAACAGCAATACACAAAAAAGACTGAGATGTTAGGGGCACAGCTTTCAAAAGGGGATGAGATAGTAACAAAGTGCAGGGAGGTCAAAGGAGAGAGAAACAAGAGGGTCAAGATGGCCCTAGATCGCTCACCAGAGAAAAGTATCATTCATTGCCTGTCCAAAACAGATTGCTTTAGAATTAAGATGATGAGGTGAAACAATGTTCAGGAATTTTCTGACCCCATCCACAAAAGATATCATCATGAAAAACATTCTGCCAAAGTTTGAGGATGATTGGACCAAAAATGTTGCCCTCAGAGTTTAAATAAGATATTTGTAAGATTTGACCTACTGACCTTCTTTTCGGTCCGGCCCTGTCCATTTTCGAAAGGGTTCAAGATATCATCAAGACAAACATTCTGACCAAGTTTGAGGAAGATTGGGTCAAAATTGTGGCCTCTAGTGTGTAAACATCAAAATTGTTGACGGACGACAAGATTTTTCTAAGATTTGACCTACTGACCTCTTTTTTCCCCTGCCCATTTTCGAAAGAGTTCAAGATATCATCAAGACAAACATTCTGACCAAGGTTGAGGAAGATTGGATCAAAATTGTGGCCTCTAGTGTGCAAACAAGACTTTTCTAAGATTTGACCAACTGACCTACTTTTTGATCCAACCTGACCCATTTTCGAAAGGGTTCAAGATATCATCAAGACAAACATTCTGACAAAGATTGAGGAAGATTGGATCAAAATTGTGGCCTCTAGTGTGAAACAAAATTTTCAAAAGATTTTTCAAATTTGACCTACTTTTTGATCCAACCTTACCCATTTTCGAAAGGGTTCAAGTTATCATCAGGACAAACATTCTGATTAAGTTTGAGGAAGATTGGATCAAAATTGTGGCCTCTAGTGTGTAAACAATATTTTCTAAGATTTGAACTACTGACCTACTTTTTGATCCAACCTTACCCATTTTCGAAAGGGTTCAAGTTATCATCAGGACAAACATTCTGATTAAGTTTGAGGAAGATTGGATCAAAATGTGGCCTCTAGTGTGTAAACAAGATTTTTCTAAGATTTGACCTACTGACCTACTTATTGATCCAACCTGACCCATTTTCGGAAGGGTTCAAGATATCATCAAGACAAACATTCTGACCAAGTTTGATGAAGATTGGATCAATATTGTGGCCTCTAGTGTGTAAACAAGATTATCAAGACAAACATTCTGACCAAGTTTGAGGAAGATTGGATCAAAATTGTGGCCTCTAGTGTGTAAACATCAAAATTGTTGACGGACTACAAGATTTTTCTAAGATTTGACCTTCTGACCTACTTTTTGATCCAACCTGACCCATTTTCGAAAGGGTTCAAGATATCATCAAGACAAACATTCTGACCAAGTTTTGAGGATGATTGGATCAAATCTGTGGCCTCTAGTGTGTAAACAAGATTTTTCTAAGATTTGACCTACTGACCTACTTTTTGATCCAACCTGACCCATTTTCGAAAGGGTTCAAGATATCATCAAGACAAACATTCTGACCAAGTTTGAGGAAGATTGGATCAAAATTATGGCCTCTCGTGTGTAAACATCAAAATTGTTGACGGACACAAGATTTTTTTAAGATTTGACCTACTGACCTATTTTTTTTACCCAACCTGACCCATTGTTCGAAAGGGTTCAAGATATCATCAAGACAAACATTCTGCAAGTTTGAGGAAGATTGGATCAAAATTGTGGCCTCTAGTGTGTAAAACAAGATTTTTCTAAGATTTGACCTATTGACCTACTTTTGATCCAACCTGACCCATTTTCGAAAGGGTTCAAGATATCAAGACAAATATTCTGACCAAGTTTGAGGAAGATTGGATCAAAATTATGGCCTCTCGTGTGTAAACATCAAAATTGTTGACGGACGACAAGATTTTTTTAAGATTTGACCTACTGACCTACTTTTTTTATCCAAACCCTGACCCATGTTCGAAGGGTTCAAGATATCATCAAGCAAACTTCTGCCAAGTTTGAGGAGATTGGATCAAAATTGTGGCCTCTAGTTTTGTAAAAAAAGTTTTTTTCTAAGATTTGCCCTATTGACCCTATTTTTTGATCCAACCTGACCCATTTTCGAAAGGGTTCAAGATATAAAGACAAATATTCTGACCAATTTTAAAGGAAGATTGGATAAAAATTGTGCCTCTAGGTGTAAACTTTCCATATTGTTGACGGACTACAAGATTTTTCTAAGATTTGACCTACTGACCTACTTTTTGACCCAACTGACTCATTTTCAAAAGGGGTTCAAGATATTATCAAGAAAACATTCTGACCAAGTTTAAGGATGATTGGACCAAATTGTTGATTCGGTATAAATAAGATTTTTCTAAGATTTGACCTACTGAACTACATTTCTAGCCAGCCCCACCCATTTTCAAACTGGTTCAAGATATCATCAAGACAAACATTCTGACCAAGTTTGAGGATGATTGGACCAAAATGTTGAACTCAGAGTATAAACAAGATTTATCTAAGTTTTGACCTACTGACGTACTTTTCTGATCCAGCCTGACCCATTTTCTAAAGTGGTTCGAGATATCATCAATGACAAACATTCTGACCACGTTTGAGGATGATTGGATCAAAATTGTTGCACTTTGAGTGTTGTAAAACCAAGATTTTTCTAAGATTTGACCTATTGACCTAGTTTTCGTCCGGCCCTGCCCATTTTCGAAAATGGGTTCAGATATCATCAAGACAAACATTCTGACCAGTTTGAGGAAGATTGGATCAAATTGTGGCCTCTAGTGTGTAAACAAGATTTTTCTAAGATTTGACCTACTGACCTACTTTTTGATCCAACCTGACCCATTTTCGAAAGGGTTCAAGATATCATCAAGACAAACATTCTGACCAAGTTTGAGGAAGATTGGATCAAAAATTATGGCCTCTCGTGTGTAAACATCAAAAATTGTTGACGGACGACAAGATTTTTTTAAGATTTGACCTACTGACTACTTTTTTATCCAACCTGACCATGTTCGAAAGGGTTCAAGATTCATCAAGACAAACATTCTGCCAAGTTGAGGAAGATTGGATCAAAATTGTGGCCTCTAGTTGGTAAACAAGATTTTCTAAGATTTGACCTATTGACCTACTTTTGATCCAACCTGACCCATTTTCGAAAGGGTTCAAGATATCAAGACAAAATTTGACCAAGTTTAAGGAAGATTGGATCAAAATTGTGGCCTCTAGTGTGTAAACATCAATATTGTTGACGGACTACAAGATTTTTCTAGATTTGACTTCTGACCTACTTTTTGATCCAACCTGACTCATTTTCTAAAGGGTTCAAGATATTATCAAGACAAACATTCTGACCAAGTTTAAGGATGATTGGACCAAATTGTTGATCTCAGAGTATAAATAAGATTTTTCTAAGATTTGACCTACTGAACTACATTTCTAGCCAGCCCCACCCATTTTCAAACTGGTTCGAGATATCATCATGACAAACAATCTGACCATGTTTGAGCAAGATTGCATCAAAACTGTGGCCTCTAGTGTGTAAACAAGATTTTTCTAAGATTTGACCTACTGACCTACTTTTTGATCCAACCCGACCCATTTTCGAAAGAAGTCAAGATATCATCCAGACAAACATTCTGACCAAGTTTGAGGAAGATTCGGTCAAAATTGTGGCCACTAGTGTGTAAACAAGATTTATCTAAGTTTTGACCTACTGACGTACTTTTTGATCCAACCTGACCCATTTTCTAAAGGGTTCAAGATATCATCAAGACAAACATTCTGACCAAGTTTGAGGATGATTGGACCAAAATTGTTGAACTCAGAGTATAAACAAGATTTTCTAAGATTTGACCTACTGACCTACATTTCTATCCAGCCCCACCCATTTTCAAACTGGTTCGAGATATCATAATGACAAACAATCTGACCACGTTTCAGGATGATTGCATCAAAACTGTGGCCTTTAGTGTGTAAACAAGATTTTTCTAAGATTTGACCTATTGACCTAGTTTTCAGTCCGGCCTGCCCATTTTCGAAAGGGTTCAAGATATATCAAGACAAACATTCTGACCAGTTTGAGGAAGATTGGATCAAAATTGTGGCCTCTAGTGTGTAAACAAGATTTTTCTAAGATTTGACCTACTGACCTACTTTTTGATCCAACCTGCCCATTTTCGAAAGGGTTCAAGATATCATCAAGACAAACATTCTGACAAGTTTGAGGAAGATTGGATCAAAATTTGGCCTCTCGTGTGTAACATCAAAATTGTTGACGGACGACAAGATTTTTTAAGATTTGACCTACTGACCTACTTTTTTATCAACCTGACCATGTTCGAAAGGGTTAAGATATCATCAAGACAAACATTCTGCCAAGTTTGAGGAGATTGGATCAAATTGTGGCCTCTAGTGTGTAAACAAGATTTTTCTAAGATTTGACCTATGACTACTTTTTGATCCAACCTGACCCATTTTCGAAAGGGTTCAAGATATCAAGACAAATATTCTGACCAAGTTTAAGGAAGATTGGATCAAAATTGTGGCCTCTAGTGTGTAAACATCAATATTGTTGACGATACAAGATTTTTCTAGATTTGACCTACTGACCTACTTTTTGATCCAACTGACTCATTTTCTAAAGGGTTCAAGATATTATCAAGACAAACATTCTGACCAAGTTTAAGGATGATTGGACCAAAATTGTTGAACTCAGAGTATAAAAGATTTTTCTAAGATTTGACTACTGATATTTACCAGCCCCCCCATTTTCAAATGGTTCGAGAATCATATGCAAAAATTTGACAGTTTAGAGATTGCATCAAAACTGTGGCCTCTGTGTGTAACAGATTTTTCTAAGATTTGACTACTGACCTACTTTTTGATCCACCCGACCTTTTCGAAGAGTCAGATAATCCAGACAAATTCTGACCAAGTTTGAGGAAGATTCGTCAAAATGTGGCACTAGTGTGTAACAAGATTATTAGTTTTGACTATGACTTACTTTTTGATCCAACCTGACCATTTTCTAAGGGTTCAAGAATCATCGAAAAATTCTGACAAGTTTGAGGATGTTGGACAAATTGTTGAACTAGGTATAAACAAGATTTTCTAGATTGATACTGACTAATTTCTATCAGCCCCCCATTTCAAACGGTTCGAGATATCATATGAAAACAATTGAC
>CM037783.1:43991530-44041530 GCA_021229015.1 Solen grandis | reverse complement strand
CAAGTAAATTTAAAATCGCAAAACAACCCAATGTCTAATTATTGTTTGATTTCTAATCTCAAAATGTGATATCACTGGTGACTCTTTTTACCGGAATCCCCCTATTTACCGGAATCTACCGGAATCCACTTAGATTTTACCGGAATCCCCCTTATTTATCTTGTATTATGTTATTTTATATGTTTTTATTATAATTAATGGACTTTAATACGATATTAGTAATGAATTTCATTAAATACATTTGTATCTGTTTTTAAATGACATTTGACGTAGGCCTACGTTGTCGTTTACTGTACGAAATCGACTTAGCTATTTAAAGAGATTCCAATTCAGACATGGTAACTTTTCAAGGTTAATATTATTGTTTTATCTTATTAAACTTACATGTCATATCATTTTCGTCTTATAATTGCCTATGGTTGATACCGATAGCTTTTATTTATAATTTGTTTCGTTTACCGAACGAAATGGCAGAATCACTTTACCGTGTATTATCCGGTATCAACCTAAAAGCCAGGTACATAGTTTTTTTTTCCTTGGTGGTTGTCTGACTAGAAATTGCAATGTATTTCTCTCTCTCCATCTCTCTCTCGTTCTCTCTCTCTCTCTCTCTCTCATATGGTTATGAGAAATGATGTTTCCATTAGTAGATATAACTGGCGCGATTTAATAATACCCATATATAATATAAAACATTTAGTACGGTTCCATAAACTTACAAACGCAAAATTATTTTCTATTTGATATTATACATACATGCACAACTGGGGTGATTGGCATGACCACTGTGGCATGTGCCGTGTTAACTTCGATAAAGGTGATAATCCAATTACCGAAAGCGTGCCGCAAGGTGAAATACTGTACACGCGTCAACTGTCACGCGGCACACTTATGATCAGTAACTCCATAGAGGCGTCACGCGGCATTATTGAAGATACTGATACATGTAATTCACTTTGATTCACCAAAACATCAATAAATTTTACGTCAAATCTGTTTATTAAATATGGCAGTTATAATAAAACACTTTTGATATAGCTTTTGTCTGTATTTTGACTGTCTTGTTAGGCCTACTATATACCATTTTATTTATACTGAGGTAGACCGGAATCGACATCGTAAGTTAAGAAACGAGGCTCTGCAGCAATTTTATGTTTGTTTTACCAATTAAACGAGTAATTGGAAACTTCAAATCCAAATGGAATAACAACAAAACACAAAATGGGCGGATATATAATGATTTGTATAAATATGGGGCCAAGGAAGATAGGAGGTTGACTTGTTCGTTGATGAGTGACAGTTTGTTGCTTATAACATGTAACCGTAACGTGCATCTTGCACAACATTTTATGGAGGAAAGGATGAAGTTTATTATTTCCTTAATGTTGTTGAGGAATCTATAATATCCATGCATTAACATTTATCTTTCTGTCCATACATATTTTTTTTTTACTATAAGTCTATAATTCAAAAACGACGAAAAAATGAAAGTATCTATTTTTATCACAGCATACGTATGAATTGTATAAACTACTAACCTCCTACGGTCATCGTTAAGGTATTATTTGGTAGCGGATTTTAATTGCACCCCGCGGAGAACTTGCTAAGTGTGTGTGTCACAGCAGGTGCTAACTTGTTAGCCGTCAAGAAACAGTTTGATTAAATCGGTTTAACATAAAAAGAACCGCATAATTACGTTTCTTTACCCCAATGCTGTTAGACAATATAAGTCGGCATAACACCTTATGTGCAAACTTTTTTTTTTCAATAAGCGTGTGTGTGTTTTAACAAGAACTTGTTAAAACGCCTCTTAATTACGTGTTAATCTTTCTTAATTTATTCTTTAATTTAGAAATCACACACTCATTACTCGCGTTAAATTCTTCGTTGTTAATGGGCGGTAATCAAAGACCGCATAGTCGCTAGGTATTCTTTTAGCTCTGCAACCTGTAAATTTTGATTGTGTAATCTGATTTAAAATAAAAAGGTGGCGGTGACTGAAAAGACGATTAGGGATGTACATTATTTATACATTGAAAGTATATTTTGGTTAGGAATAAAATGACCTTTATAAGTGTCATAGTTAAGCACTCTTCAAATTCATAATTTTGTTTAAAATTTAATTGCAATTTAAGAAATAGTCAGACCAATATTGTCAGCGATAGAGCCTCGTACTCAAACTCACGCTGTCTATTTCGTGAGACGTGATTCTATGTTGATGCCGCATATTCCACTTAATAAATCGGCCATGTTCAGTTTACTTAACTTTTATAAAGCTCTACGTACCAACCACTGAAAACTAAAAGATGAAAAGGATATGACAATTTTTATTAGTATTATTACGAAGATCAGATGAAATAGTCATTCAAAACCACGAGGATGACTTCATGCCGGAATCCACTTAGTTGGTACCGGTAAGTCAAATACATGAAATGTCCGTTAGGAAAAGAACAAAAATGCTAAATGCAATTGGCTTTCATGTGATCACATTTTCTTAGGTACTTCCAATAACGTAAGTCAAAATATGCTTTATTTGACATGAAAATAAGGTGGATTCCGGTAAAATCTAAGTGGATTCCGGTAGATTCCGGTAAATAGGGGGATTCCGGTAAAAAGAGTAACCGTGATATCACTAACAAGGCAGTAAAACCTATCCCTAATTTGACCCTAAATGGCACAGTTTTCCAACAAGAGGGCCATGATGGCCCTGAATCGCTCACCTGAGTACCATTGCTTCAACTGATGTCAAGGTTTTTAAACAGACAAGGATTCTGATATAACTTAATCTAAAACATTTTACCCCTGACAATACTACACACCAAATACCTAAGCAATGGGCCATATGGTTTCAGAGAAGACTTGGGCGCAGGGTCATTTATCACCGCAGGGCCAAGACTTTGAAAATCTTTGAAATGAACCATTAGATGCTACTACATACCAAAAATCTTAGCTCTAGGCCTTATTGATTCATAGAAGAAGATTTTTTAAATTTTCCTATATAACTCTGTGTAAAACAAGTGACCCCTGGTGCGGGGTCATTTATCACCATAGGGCTATGATTTGTACAATCTTGGTAGTGGCCCATAAGATGATGCTTCATACCAAATATCTAAGCTCTAGGCCTTATGCATTCATGGAAGAAGATTTTTTAAGATTTTCCTATATAACTCTCTGTAAAACAAGTGACCCCTGGTGCGGGGTCATTTATCACCATAGGGCTATAATTTGTACAATCTTGGTAGTGGCCCATAAGATGATGCTACATACCAAATATCTAAGCTCTAGGCCTTATGGATTCATAGAAGAAGATTTTTTAAGATTTTCCTATATAACTCTATGTAAAACAAGTGACCCCTGGTGCGGGGTCATTTATCACCATAGGGCTATGATTTGTACAATCTTGGTAGTGGCCCATAAGATGATGCTTCATACCAAATATCTAAGCTCTAGGCCTTATGGATTCATAGAAGAAGATTTTTTAACATTTTTCTATATAACTCTATGTAAAACAAGTGACCCCTGGTGCGGGGTGTGTTTTTTTTGGCTAAAATATTCGGCGAAATTCGGCGGCATTCCCCCCTGCCAGAAGTATATATTTTTCCCCCTATTGTGCTGAAAATTCCCCCACTTAGGGTTCATTTTGGGGTGCAAAATGATGAGTTTCTCTCATTAAATCAACAAATGTTGCACAATAAAATATCAGCTGAATATATTTCGTCTGCCCTGTTTACTAGGTATCGCCTGCATTATACGACATATTGTTATATGCAGACAATACCTAGTAAACAGGGCAGATTGTCTAAAAATGGCAAAAAATAAAGTTAACTGGTAAAGGTATGGGCCAGGTGTTGGAGAAATGTCATTTTTTATGATTATGTAACTTGTTTTTATGTGTTTTCATGCTTAGCATGTGAAAAGCATGCATTTTTACAGTTATGGTTGAATCTATTGTTTACTTCCGGTTTGTTCGTAGGAAATAATGGAAAAAAGCATGCACTGATAAAACTTGTTAAAAATGTTTTAAAAAGCTTCAAAAATGTTATCAAACATGTTATTTATGAAAGAAAACACATTTTAAAGACTGTCTTTAAAAAATATATTACAATATAATAGTGAAGTGGGTGGGGTAATGCATTAATTAATGAAGACAGGACTTATTTAAGATATATCTATACACTTTTATACATCTTTTTTTTATTTTGCACGTTTTGTTTTCCTACATCAATTTAAGCCACCCAAAGCCACAATTCAACAAATGATAATATATGAAGTGCATAATTTAATGTATAAAAGTTTATAGATAGATCTAAAAACAAGCCTGTCTTAATGAATTAATGCATTACCCCCACCCACTTCAGTATTATATTGTAGTTTATTTTTTAACAGTTTTTAATGATGCAAACTATCTTTAATGATTCTGTGTTGAACAGATGGGCATCACAATGAAAATGTTGAATTTTATTAAAACAGTTAAAGCATACTAGTGCTTGTGTTGGTGTTAACTTAGAGTCAGTTTTATCATTTAAATAGAGATGAAAAAATAATTAAAAATATACTGCCTTAATGATGTATAGAGTAAAAAAATTCCCCTTTTAGCTAGTTCGCGCGCTTTTTTTCCCCCTCAAATGGGCCCGGACCCCATTCCCCCAAAAGTGAAAAAAAACACTGTAGGGCTATGATTTGTACAATCTTGGTAGTGGCCCATAAGATGATGCTACATACCAAAAATCAAAAGGTTAGGCCTTGTGGTTTCGGAGAAGAAGATTTTTTCAAGTTTTTCCTAAAAAAACCCCTGGGGCGGGGCCAATTTTGACCCCAGGGTCATAATTTGTACAATCCTGGTAGAGAGTCATAAGATCATGCTACATACCAAAAATCAAAAGGCTAGGCCTTGTGGTTTCAGAGAAGAAGATTTTTTAAATTTTCATTTTTAAAATCTATTTTTAGCTCCTGTGAACTAATTATGCGATGGACCAGAACCATTTATACAACTTTAGTAGAGCTTCATCCAAGGAACATTCCTGCAAAATATTTTTCAAATTGGCCAAGCCGTTTAGGAGGAGATGTTGTTTGAAGCAATTGTTGACGCCGGACGCACGGACGCACGCACGGACGACGGACGCCGGACAAAAGGCGATCAGAAAAGCTCACCTTGAGCACGTTGTGCTCATGTGAGCTAAAAATAGATTGTATTAACTTTGGATCCAAAAATACCATGTTCAAACCTCACAGGGGATCAAGATTCCTTCAAGAACTAGGACATAAATTAGTGGTATAACCCAGGAATCATAACAAGAGGGCCATGATGGCCCTGAATCGCTCACCTGAGTACCATTGCTTTAACTGATGTCAAGGTTTTTAAACAGACAAGGATTCTGATATAACTTAATCTAAAACATTTTACCCCTGACAATACTACACACCAAATATCTAAGCAATGGGCCATATGGTTTCAGAGAAGACTTGGGCGCAGGGTCATTTATCACCGTAGGGCCAAGACTTTGAAAATCTTTGTAATGAACCATTAGATGCTACTACATACCAAAAATCTAAGCTCTAGGCCTTATGGATTCATAGAAGAAGATTTTTTAAGATTTTCCTATATGGCCAAGTACAAATAAAGTGTGACATTAAGGTCCAAAACTGAACTGCTGTTGAGACTGCTTTTGCTAGTTCTTTTTCATAGTACATATAGTGAAAAACGCAGAAAGGATGCTTTTTTTTAAACAGATGCAGCTTTCTTAAAAATATATTGATTTTAGATAGAACTAAGATGGGTTTTTTTACACTTCATAAAGCATGTTTAAATTTGAAAACTGTTATGTAAACCACTGGGTTTGACAATATTTTTTCATTATACATTAGGCAAGGGCATGTGACAAACTTTCAAGCTATATTTCATTTAGATTAACTGCATTCTTGAAAAAATATGGCAATTTGGAAATAACAATAGAAAGAAAACACCTTTAATAATTTTTATTCTTAGATTGTAATTGAACATTTACTTAAAACAAATATTTGAAATAAAAACTTTATCAAATTCCTTCAAAATAAAACCAACCTGGCTTTGATACTCAGAGGCATTACTTAGCATCGTCCAAACCAAAAATGTAGCGAAATTTCTGTTTAACCGTTATGGTTGGGACATATTACACTTCTTGTTTTTAAGGCTGAATTGTAAATCTTAACAAGCCTTATGTTGTTTCATTTCACCATTAATTTAATATATGATGTTCAAAGTCTTCAAATACATTGAAATTGTCACTGATATTTATGGCACAAGTCTTCTTGTAGATCTATGTTAATTGCAGCAATAAGTAAGACACTTTTCACAATAAATGTTTGATTCACACATAATAATTCCAGCTCAGATCATTACAGTATTAAGCAAAATCATTTCTAGATCAGAACAACTACTTTGAAATAAGATTTTGATTTTGATTCCAGTACACTTTGTATTTTAAAGTACATTAATTACCATTATGGTTGGGACAACTTATATGCCTAAGTATTTAGGCTAAATATCTCCTGATGAAATAAGTCATTCTGATGTATTTCATCATCAAATTAACATAACATTAAAAAATACTTCAACACTTAGAACTATATAAACTAGCTTTAAGACTTTTTCAACATGTTCTTGCAAGATGAAGACAGTCTGTCCTAACATTTTGTTAACTAACAAGCACATTCACAGGTTGCACACGGGTCTGTAGTGGATTTTTTTTACCAGCATTTGGTCATGTTTGTGGCTTTCAGTACCTGAAACAGCTGGTTTTAGTTCCTTTAGTTTTTAGCTATTGGTGAGCTATTAGGATCACCCTGCGCATGCGTCTGCATGTCTTTGTCGGTTGTCAACAATTTGCTTTAAATGATATCTCCTCTGAAACCACTGGACAGAATTTGATTAAACTTGCTAAAATAAACTTGATCCATGTAGAACGCTGGTTGCCATGGAAGCAAAAAATATGAAAAATTTAAAAATCATCTCCTTCAAAACTACTGGCCAGATTTCAAAATGTTTTAGTACAGATGTTCTTTGGGAAACCCTCTATCAAGATTGCTAAAATTATTCTGATCCGTTAAAAAACATGGCCACCAGGGGCAGGGCTAATATGCCTTATATGTATACAGTGAAATCTTTAAATGACATTTCCTCTGAAACTGTTGGACAGAATTTAATTAAACTTGGCAGGGATGATCCTTGGGGGGGGGGGGGGAACCTTCACAAAAGTTGCTAAAATAAACTTGATCTATGAAGATCTGGTTGACATGGCAATGGAAAGAAAAAAATTATGAAAACTTTAAAAGTCATGTAGCTCCTTTAAAACTATTAGCAAGATTTCAATATATTTTAGTACAGATGTTCTTTGGCCCGGTAACCTTCTACCAAGATTGCTAAAATTATTCTGATCCATAAGAAAACATGGCTGCCATGGGTGGGGTTAATTTGCCTTATATGTATATGGTGAAAACTTTAAACGACATTTCCTCTGAAGCTGTTGGACAGAATTTGATTAAACTTGGCAGGGATGCTTCACAAAAGATGCTAAAATAAACTTGATCCAAGTAGAACTCTGGTTGCAATGGAAAGAAATAAATTATGAAAACTTTAAGAATTATCTCCATAAAGCTACTGGCCAGATTTCAAAAATGTTTTAGTACAGATGTTCCTTGGGTAACCCTATACTCAGGTGAGCGTCCCAGGGCCTCTATGGCCCTCTTGTTTAAAATACTTAGCTTTTCTCTTCCGTTCTTGTTTTCTTAACTGTACATCTAGTTTAGCTTTTTTTTTCTTTGTTCTTTCGTTTTTTGTCTGTAACTTGCACAATGGGCAATACTTTTTCTTATTCATTAGCTCATTGTTTTTCTATTTTTCACAATATGTTTTTTTGTCTCTTAGCTTAACATTCTTTACAACAGTTGTTTTCTTTTGTAAGTTATTGGACCTTAAGTCCCTTCCAAAGTTCATTTTAACGACTAATTTCTCCATCGTAGTCTGAAACAGCAACCAAACACCACATATTAACTAGCAAGAATCGATTTTAAAATTGTCCCAACCATAACGGTAGCTGTCTGCATTGCGTAAGTCTTAAAAAACAGAGTTTTAATAAAGAGAGTAAAATAAAATATCTTTTTCTGTTGCAGAATTAATGAATGTAACATAATCTAAGCTTTAAACAAGCATGTGGCTTGTAGTTTTGAGTTTGCAAACTGTCTTTCTGAATAAACATTAATTTTAAGAATTACAATAAAAAGGAACAATATTCAACATACCATTATTCTGACTGACCTGTGTCACTTAAACAACTATAAAACAACTAAATAAACGACTGATTTAATTTTAAAAGATGTTAAATGAATGTCAGAGGGGAGGAATTTAACCGTTATGGTTGGGACAGAACCGTTATGGTTGGGACATTACATTTTCTTCCTCTTAGGGCTTTCCCATAGATTGGCTGAAAGATCTCTTGAAATGCAAAAGTTCTGATAGGCATCAAGGAAAATAAAACAGGGCTTGTGAGAAGTGCAAAGCATAACTGTAAGGTAAAGGTTACCAATAAACATAAGGAGGGTGTTAACCGTTATGGTTGGGACATATTTTTTATAGTAGCAAATGATACAACCAAGCAGTGTGACATGTAAACTAATCAAAGCAAATGATCAAAATTTGAAGCTACATCTTACCTGCACCATTTTCAGTCTTGTTTGATTAAGTAAACCTATTATTTGCTTATTTCTGATTTATCTTTATATTGGTGACTTCAAAATTTAGATTTTGGAGACATCTTGACCTTTTTTTCAAATATGTCATCAATATGTAACTTTTAACTATTGATAAAAATCAGTTGGTGATTTTACTAAATATATGGATACATATGATACATCCATGTTAAAACCCACCCAAAAAGCAATTTATTTTTATTTATTCAAAAATTAAAAAAGGTAATACAGTGCATGTCACACAAAAAACAGCGATTTTCGACTTCTTTGCATTTTTCAATCTGCTATAACTTTCGAACCAATCATCCGATTAACCTGAAATTTTCACCACAATACCATCACAATCATACCTTTCAGAAAACATCAATTTCAAAGTTGCTTTATTATTTTCCTTGGTGATATTTATGTTTTATTCTTGGAGACACAAAAATGAACCCTTATTTGCACTTGGCCATATAACTCTATGTAAAACAAGTGACCCCTGGTGCGGGGTCATTTATCACCATAGGGCTATGATTTGTACAATCTTGGTAGTGGCCCATAAGATGATGCTTCATACCAAATATCTAAGCTCTAGGCCTTATGCATTCATGGAAGAAGATTTTTTTAGATTTTCCTATATAACTCTATGTAAAACAAGTGACCCCTGGTGCGGGGTCATTTATCACCATAGGGCTATGATTTGTACAATCTTGGTAGTGGCCCATAAGATGATGCTTCATACCAAATATCTAAGCTCTAGGCCTTATGCATTAATGTAAGAAGATTTTTTAAGATTTTTCTATATAACTCTATGTAAAACAAGTGACCCCTGGTGCGGGGTCATTTATCACCATAGGGCAATGATTTATACAATCTTGGTAGTGGCCCATAAGATGATGCTACATACCAAATATCTAAGCTCTAGGCCTTGCAGTTTTGCAGAAGAAGATTTTCAAAGTTTGCATTTTTAAAATCTATTTTTAGCTCCTGTGACCTAATTATGCAATGGACCAGAACCATTTATACAACTTTAGTAGAGCTTCATCCAAGGAACATTCCTGCAAAATATTTTTCAAATTGGCCAAGCCGTTTAGGAGGAGATGTTGTTTGAAGCAATTGTTGACGCCGGACGCACGCACGGACGGACGCACGGACGCACGGACGACGGACGACGGACGCCGGACAAAAGGCGATCAGAAAAGCTCACCTTGAGCACGTTGTGCTCATGTGAGCTAAAAAGGGACAATTATAATAAGTTTTGGTTTTTTAGTTTCAAATTTGATGAAAAAAGAATCATTTCAAGTTTAACCCTTTAGCTCATGAATATTCAAATACAGACTTGATGATTGTTAATTGAGAGAACTTAATAGTATATGAAACAATGGATTTTTCTATGCCATGCACACTGTGTAAAATCTAAGCTATTTTGAATTAGCAAAGAACGGAGACACTGATCAGGAGCTGTCTGATTCCAGTACCCGTCTAATCAGCATCTGTTCTATTTGCCAAAGAGTCAAAATGCATCTATCTACGGTATATGAGGTAAAGTGTTTATTCAACAAATGACATTTAAAAACAAACCTGTATGCAAATGCTGGTCTTTTGGCTGTTGGACTGCCCACCAAGTCTCCACTTGCCCGTCGTTTGTTTACTTGTCCATGAGGGAGGTCTATACTAGGTCGGGTTAATCGTTTGTCTGTTGATGAGGGTTGCGGAGGATGGTCATGGGATATCCCCAGGGGGTCTGTGATCACATCCTGCTTTGAAACCACATAACAGATGTAAACACATGGTAACATTGAAGGTGGATTTTTTTTTTCTTTTTTTTTTTTTAAGCTAAAAGTCATTATGCATTGACAGAGATAAACAAAGCCGTTAATGCATATAAGAGTATATGCAGTGAAATAATCAACCCAAAAAACATAACAGCCAAAACAGAATTAATCATAATTTTAAGTTACCAATATTAAACCTTTACCTCATGAATATTCATGTACAAAGTTATGACTTCATGAATATTAATTGACTGATCTTTAAATGGTTTATGAAATGATTTACTTTTCTTTGCCACACACTGTTTAGAAACTGAGCTACAATATTGTATGAGCAAACAGAGGAGACCCTGATCAGACAGCTCCTTATGTCTTATCTGGGTCTGCTCTGTTTGTCTATGCGTCAAAATGAGTCTATGAAGTAAAGGGTTAACCCTTTCCCTCATATAGACCCATTTTGACGCTCTCAATAGGTACCACATAAAGCCTGATCTGCAGAAAACCACAGTTAAACCTTACCAAATTTAATTACAAAATCCTCATTTCCAGACCACTGAGGAGCAGCGAACAGCATAAAACCTGATCAGCCTGTGAGTTACTCGCAGGCTGATCTGGTTTTATGTTGTTCGCATAGGTCTTTTCATGGTTTCCTCTATGAGGGAAAGGGTTAAACAAAATAGCATATATACTAAGCTATCAAATAACGAAAATGCAATGCCAAGGAGAGAAGAGATCAATTTTTTTAAGATTATTTACAGTAACTTAATTTTTGCAACAAATGGTCCTCTTTGGAGTTGATCTAAGTGGAAATTCTTGATTAAAACAGAGTTAGCATCACAAGGTCCTCAATATGGTTTGACAAAGTTTGTGATCTCTTTTACATTCATTCAGTTTTTGCTGAAGAATTTCAAATCCAGTATACAAAATTTGGAGCATTTTGGCATTAACACTAAGATTCAGAAGAGTGGGTAAAAACCTTTGCTATTCTTGCTTTTGTAAAACTCTTTCTTTAAAAACTTCTTAAAACTTGGGTTACTGAGGACCAATACCCCATATGGATTTATTTGGAAAAACTGGCTATAGTGAAGTGAACCCTGAATTAGAAAAGAAACCTCTACAACATACTGGCAGCAACTGAGGCATCTCCCATAGAGATTCATTTGTTATCTTGTTGAAATAGTATGGCATGTTTTCTCTCTTGCTCCAATACTTTCTCCATCCGATCTCCAATAATTCCTCCGGCAAGTCGTCTGATGGAAGGGGTTCCGGAGAACCCATGGATCCTACTGAGGTCTGATGTTGAAGCTTCTGCTCTGTACCTTGTCCTGGCATGGCCTGGTCGGGTTTGGAGTTCCCATTGGTTCCTGTGGTAACAGTTCCTTCTGTATTCTGGTTGGTCATGACTGGCTGCTGCACTTCAGCCATTCTGTGCAGGAATATATTGCATCAAACTGGAACATAGATATGCAGGGAAAAAATTAGAAACATCCATTTGTTTAACTTATTTCAGAATACATTTATTTGATTCTGCTTTAATGTAATGCTCATTTGGTTGACTTTAAAAACAGACTACAATAAATTTCTTTGGATAATCTGAAATCATGAAGATTCAGTAGACAGCTGTGGAAATTCAGTTTTTTAAATAGATTGTTCCAACTTGTTTAACCCTTTCCCTCATAATAGACTCATTTTGGCGCACTCAATAGGTACCACATAAAGCCTGATCTGCAGAAAGCCAAACTCAAACCTTACCAACTTTAATTGTAAAATCCTCATTACCAGACCACTGAGGAGCAGTGAACAGCATAAAACCTGATCAGCCTGCGAGTTACTCGCATGCTGATCTGGTTTTATGCTGTTCGCATAGGTCTTTTCATGTTATCCTCTATGAGGGAAAGGGTTAAAATTATCAAAAAATATTCTATCAACAAGTTATTTAAAGACAACAATTATTATTGTTTACCACAGAGTAACCATAAACTTTTTTTTAACCCGATACCTTTTATTACTTATAATACCACAAAAACAAACAAAAAAGCAAAGCACTGGGTGAACAAATGGAATTATCCGAAACAGGATAAGCTCAGGCTAATAGAGTACATTATGAGTGAATTTTTCAGAGAAATGTTAATTTATCAGAAATAATGTTGTAGGGAAGGATATGAAATATTGGCGGTGAGTGAGAAATAATGATAGTGCAATGCAGTCATGCACTTATCAGTTTTGTTTTCAATTATATGTGTTTCCAGTTTTTGTGTCTGTACTTTCTTGTAGCTCATGGTATTATTTGTACCATGAAAATGGTATTATTTGTACTTAAGACTGTTTATTGCAACCATCTTTTAAAACAATTTATATAAGCTTTCAGATCTCAGACTGAAATTTCGTTTAAGATTAAAAGGGGGCAAATGGTTAAGTATGGATGCATTGTAAAAAAGCTCAACCGTGGGATACAACATAATCATAAAAATATGTGTGAAACTAAGATTAGATTTTAGGCTTCAATTCTGCAGAATTATTTTGAAGACCTGAAGGGGTCGAGTGTATTTCGGTGTCACAGGAAGACATGCAATGCACACCAAGTATTCTTTTATCTTATTTGATATTTTGTGAGCTGCAAGGAGAAATTTCACATGGGGTTCATGAACATGTATGATCTCTGGGTCATAAAACAAATTTTTAAGGCGTTTCCGTGTGTATTACTGCAGGAATTGGTAGGAATGGAATGATGATCGTAAAAATAATTTACTCTTTTCAACTGCAATGAAAAATTGCATCAAACATTATCGATCTGTCTCTAGAACTAAAAATTTGTTTTTGAAGTGACGATTCATAAATTTTAATTATCTCGGAAGTATTTTATCACGGCATCTTCCATTTCAGCAAAAATAAAAAAAAAGCAAATTATTTAACTTTGAATCTATTCTTTTCAAATAAATGCACATCGCATTGTGCATTGATCTAGATTGCTAATCTGATCTAATGATCAGACTGCCGCCCAACATATTTCATTTGCAACGCAGCAAATCATGCGTGAATTCGACGCATCCAGTGCAAAGTTTGCATGCCTGTTTCAAACGATCTAGGCAGAATTGCAAGAAAATTTTATGCACATATTGTGACACGTACGTTGTTTAAACTTTCAGTTCATAAATGAGCATTCCTTCCCAGTTACTTTCCGCGATTAAGTGAAAAAACTGAGAGCTAGGTTGCACCATTCGCTGGTTATGGCAGGTAAAGCCAAAATGAGCTCAATATCGCTTGTTACTATTTTTAGACATTTCTGAATAATAACTTTGAATTTAACGAAAATAATTTTCTAAAAAGATATTTTGATTGAGTAAAACAAAATGGAATTTGTTTGAAGAGGAATTAAATTAGTATATATATTTTATTTTATATTCATTTCTCTAATTTTATTGCTTTATTTACTTAATAAACATACATTCGCAAACTATATTATTTTCAATTCGTTTTGTTGATTCCAAATGTATATCTTACAAAAGAACCCGTATGCGAGACCTACTTTCAAAGATAACGGAAAATCACGAAAAATAACGGAAAATAACGGGAATCAATTAAACACAAAGTATCCAGAATTATTCTTATCAAAATAAACAAATAAATAAATAAACAAATGAATAAATAAATACAGATGTTTTAGGTTTCTCTCACGTATAATTAAAAACTAATTAGCCCTTTTCTTTTTTTTTTCTTACATTAAATTCGAATTTCTTTCTTTTACATTCAATTCGAATTTCCCTTGGATAAACAAAATAGATGAATAAAACAAATAAAATGGTAATGGTATTAATTGAACAATTAAATAAAATAAGTTGAAAAGATTTTCTAAATCAAATATCTTTTTAATATATGCATGAATGCCCTTTAAGTTTGTGTGTGTAAGTCTATTTGAGAGAGAGAGAGAGAGAGAGAGAGAGAGAGAGAGAGAGAGAACGGGCGATACAATTTACATGTTATTATTATTATTATTATGTTTATTGTTATGTTGTTTTTTAGGGGGCTGGAGGCCTTTATGTATAATAAATTTAATTAACATGTAAAATTAAACAAACAAAACTCACTCGAGTATTAATTATAAATGACCTGACAAACTGTTATACATCCCCATGCTGTATTTAGATGTAAACCTGGGTGTTAAAAATATCGAGTAAAGGCAATTCCCCTGTGTATGTTATTTCATAAATCAAAGTATGTTTTTGCTAATGACACAAACTTATAATTTCTTGTCATTTTTTTAATCACTTCTATTAGTGAGCTTTTCATCATTTGGATGTAAATTATATCCACATACGTTTTGTTCTTTCCGATTTAAATAACATAATAATCATGGTAATCGATTAATTGACGGGAATTTCATATTGTTATTTATATGCGCTATCATAGTCGACCTCAATCTGTGAATGTCTCAAATGATTGATAACCAAGATACAATAGATAGTTCCCGATTTTTTGGCAGGTGCGCGCTCTAAGCTCTGCGCCGTCATCTTTAAGGTCAAGAGTTATTCTTTTGCATATATGTAAATAGGGTTTGCAGAGTATTCAAACAGTTTTGCGAAATTTGTTATAAAATTTTAATTGCTAGAAAAACATCTTTATGGGGAATCATATGTCAAACAAGTATTAGAGAAATAATACAGCGGCTTAGCAACTGCATGTTAGCGTACTTAAAATGTGTGTTTTTTTTTAAAAAACTCAGAAATATGAAAAGAACTATTATGTTATATTGAGTTCCAGAATATGTAATTGATATTTTTAATATGATTTTTTTCTTCGTGTGAATGTGATAAATGATCAATACTCGCTAATTGGTGTATAAACTACATAAGTATCATTAGATTCTACATCAATATAGTTCATACACTTATCAACCATCAAACCTCAATATTAATTCATTTTAAAGTATATATAATTATATATATATTCAGTAATATACCAGTAATCTTTATGGGACCGTCACACCATGACAAGTAATCTTTATGGGACCGTCACACCATGACGTTCTGGTCAGCGTTCTATGAGGTTTGAGAAAACGTTGGTAGTCGCCCATGGTCGCTGGGATAGCGCCAGAAGAGCTTTGTGTGAACGCTAGTGAATGTCGGTGATCGCCGGGAACCGGCGGAGAACGCTGGTCCGGAAAAAAGTTTTGAACATGCACACTAAAGTTCTCTTTGAGACTAGCGTTCTTCAACGTTTAATTTTAAACGCTTAAGAACGTTTAAGAACGTTCGTGGAACGTTTTATTAACGTTCGCCGAGCGTTGCGTCAATCGTTACTCTAGCGTTACTTGGTTGTTACTAATCGTTTGCTTTGTAGTGAACGACTCACTGGCGACCTGTCAACGACCGCTGAACGGTCCCCTAGCGCACGCAGCGTGTGACATAAGTGAAACGAACGTCCTTTTGACGCCCATTGAGCGTCATTCGAGCGTTTCCCGAACGTCCATGCATATGGGTATATAAACCTCTCTTTGCTATGGCCGGACCGTCCTCATAGGGGTTTTCAGGGTGTTTAGGATCTTCAGGGGGTGTCACATGGTGCGTTACTTCTCGGATGTGCTCTTCCTCCAGGTGTTCTTCTTCGTCCGAAGACATTGCTAGTGAAAAAGGCTTTGCATTCTTCTTACTTGCAGCAGAAGCCCCCATCCCACCCTTTTTTTTCCGTCTTGGCGGCATGATGCCGACTGTGCAAACTCACAAAAACAACTGAATTCACTGTGGAATTTTCAGCGTTTTGTACCCGTTAGACCGTAAAAAAAACAACACGCCAGCAAGACGCTATTCTGTCGTTATTCACACGCTCAACACGCTCGTCTAACGTTGACAAATCGTTCGTCGCACGCCAGTGGCACGTTAGCACACGCTAATGGTTTTCAGGGGTATCTTACTTCAAGTTACTTGGTTGCTATTACAACTTCAACTTCAAAAAAATTCCTTTATTTCACTCATTCCATTTTACAGTAATGGATAAGAGAGGTTATAATAAGTACAACATATAAAGAGGCTCTAGAAAAAATAGAAGTAGTAACACAATAATTGAGATGATTTCACTAATACATTTTGTAAATATATATTCTAATATATAAATAATTCAGTTGTACAGGTGGAGAGTCATTGTTTCACAATTGCCATTTAAAGAAAACAACAACAACAAAACATCAATTTAAACATGTTGTCAGAATATCTTCCAATTAATCATTAGAGTATAATATTACCTTATCTTAGTCAAAATTGATTGTACAAACTTAAATAAATTTATGTTTTGTCTTTTGTTTTTTTGAGTTCATTAGTTTCTCTAATTTAAAAATATTTGGGTTTCTATAAAAATAGGGCTTTAGATATTTCTTTCTGTCATCTGTTAAATTATTGCATTCAAAGAGATAATGGAATTCGTCCCCTAATTTATTGACGCAATGTGGACAAAATCTTTCATTTAGTGCGATTCGATTCCATTTACCTATTTCTACCTGCATTCTATGATTACGAGTTCTAAATCTGATTAAACATTTTAAATATCTTGAAGGAGTTTTTATTAAATAATCTTCAACCAAATTTTGTCTTGAATATTTTATAAAATGTATTATTGCTTGAGCTGTTTACAAGACTATACCATTCGTTAACAAATAAATCTTTTAATTTTTGCCTTACAGTTAGTTTCAGCCATTTCGGGTTAATAGTCGATTGATTACTCCAAATATTATTCAACCCACATTTAATTAAAATTGATTTAACTGAGTAAATCCATGGATATTTTTTCTTAAGAGATTGGTCTTGTAGGTGTTTTGATTCATGTACGATACTGTTATAAATTTTGGCTGATAGTTTTAAAGGGGTGTTTTCAGGTGATAAATGTAACTTTGACCAATAAGCTATTACCCTAGTTTCAAATCGACTGAAAGGGGAAGTGTTCCTGTTTCTCCATAAATAATGTAATTTGGAGTAGATTTTTTACATTTAAAATATGTTTTAAAAACTGTAATTGTACTCTTTCTAAAACTGTATTATTACCGTAACCCCAGACTTCGGCCCCATAAAGTAAAATCGGTTTAATAGTTTTATTGAAAAGTTCTATTTGTAAATCAATAGGTAAAGATAATCGGTTTATATTTCTTAATAAGGAGTACGTACATTGCCCTAGTTGCTTGATTTGCTAAATGTTTTTTACATTTCTGGAAAGAACCTGAACGACAGAAATATATTCCTAGATATTTGTATTCTTCTTCAATTTCAAGTGTATTCCCTTTATAAACAAAATTGTTTTCAGCTAGTCTACCCTTTCCAAAAACAACTTTAGACTTTGAAATATTTACAGTTAACTTCCATAAATCACAATAATTTGCATAAGTATCTAGAACATTTTGTAATCCGGATACAGATTCAGACATGATAACAGTATCGTCTGCGTATAAGAGGATAAATATTTTTAAGTAATTTTGAATGTTCATTTCGTGGTCAGGCTCTATGTGTGGAAGATTCACACCATTTGCAACATTATTTCGTAAAAAATAATCGTGTAAATCATTTAAAAATACGGAAAATAATAAAGGTGACTTATGTCACACGCTTCTCGATCGTGCGTTAGACACACGCTAGCATGCGTTAGGCACACGTTAATCACACGACAGATGTGTCATCCTCACTCTAGAACGCTAAAAAATTGAACGATTAAAATGTTCAGAGAACGTTGACCAGAACGTCATGGTGTGACGGCCCCATTACCATCGATCTGTATACAGACTTTTGAGAGCTTTTGACTTGTATCACTATAAATCATGGAGGTAAGGAAAGAAAATCTGAAAAGGAGAATATCATCTTATAAAAGAAATGCATTGCTATTGTTCTAATAAGCAGAATATAAGAAAGTAATATGCTGTGGGAAAATGTTGTTGGTATAAGTTGAAAGAAAAACAGCATAAATACAACAACAACAACAAGAAGAAGATTTGAATCGTAGATCGAACATTCAGAGAACACTGAATATTTTTTTTTAATTTTTTTTTAAATTTTTTTATTTTTTTTTTTATTTTTTTTTATTTTGAGATGGGAATTTCCATTAATATCACCAAAGTAACGTAGAAATTAAAAAAGATATGCCGCTAAGTCACTTGAAAAAATCACTTAGATCAAAATTAAATCTTGCCCGAATCCCACTATCCATGCATAGCGATAAGAAGTTCTTAAATTCTTAGGGGCGATTGATTCCTTCGTTTTTGTTTCTGTAATAAAATCACTCATTTTTTGTTTTTTAAATAGTGGTTGTAAATAAGATAATGACTTATTAATGTATTTGAATAGTACATAAAGAAGCAATGATGGATTGCATTTCTACCTAGTTTAAGAATTTAAGCATTACATGGTGCGAAATGTTGTTAGTGGAACTCGGGCCTGATTTTTGACTACATCCGGTAGTTATTGTAGCTCTTTTATCCATGTTTGAAATTAAGTGCAGTGTTTTAAAGGGGCTCTAGATCTACAGTGTCATTTTACAAAAAAAAAAAAAAAAAAAAAAATCATGATAAAGTATAAATGGTTTACCAATTAATAAGTCATGTTTTATCATACTAAGATCTAATTGCTTGTAATTATTTCATATTTCTCAACTTGAATGATGATGTATAGTAAAGCGATTTTTGTAATCCCAAATGCATTTAAATAAGTTTTTTGTAAATAAATAAATAAATAAAAAATAAATGTACAATCGGGGTTATTACATTCATGTCTATATTTTATACATTGTTGGACCTAATGCAATGGATTATTTTTACTAATTTACTTTCGTAATGATTATTTAGGCTAGTCAATCATTGGAATAGATATACTAGTAACAGGTGAAAATATTTTTCATGTAATAATTTCCTTATTATTCGAACGTAATACACAGGCATATTAATAGAGAAATTGTCTCAACCATTTATTTCACAAAGACGCAATTTGGTAAACAGAACAGACCCAGATTAGACAGCACCTGAAAGGAACTGTACAACATTACAGCTAAGATTTTACACAGTATGCATGGCAAGAAAAATCCATTGTTTTGTATACCATTTAAAGTTAAGGCGATTGATATTTACTGATAAGTCATACATTTGTACATGAATATTAAAAAAAGTAATTCAATATGCATCAAGATTCATAAGATAAAGGATTTTGTCATCAAGTGATTATTTTGCGAGACATACACATTTTCTAGAATAATGATACTACGTAAGACATGTAAGTACGTATGATCTCATGCCCAAACTGAAATATATGCTTTAATACACTACTTAAATATAATATATATTTTCGGAACCAGGATCTTGGCCCCATTTCTTGTAAAGTGTAAAGAAAAAAATAAGTTCATGTAAACAACAACAACAAAAAAACCAAAAAAAAACCAAAAAAAAAAACCGGATAACTTTCTAAGGTTTTATTTGCGTTTCAATGAACCATGTTTACTCGTGTGAAACTTAAATGAGAAAAAAAAATATTTCCATTAGAAATATCAGATGGCTGTGAACTACTATTTGAACTTAGGGACTACGCAACCTTTCAGTTAAAAGTGCTGATGAGTTAAAATTTGACAGACAAAACGGATTGTACGGGAAGTTACAAACAGAGCGATTTACATAATGATGTGTTTATGTACGTCGTCTTGTGACGAAGTAGTACTCTCCCAGCGAGATTCTCACGGCAAACCACTCTCTGACATTTCGGTAAAGAATAATCTAATTTGCTTTAGATTGCCCTTTTACCCTCAAAATAATATCATATTTACAAATTAGGTCACTAGTGCCACAGGTTCAGGGCCCTGTGTCATTGAGAATTTTTATATAAAGGCACCCAACTCTTCAGCTTGTCAAATCATAGATTCGTGGGGATAAGATTACGATGGACATGGATCTTCTCCTGCTTCTGGTATGCGGACTGGCTTTGGTCAGGGCAGACAATGAAGGTAAAGTCTTCAATGTCTTTTTCAAACTGTACTGTTGCTTCTTTTGTAGTTTCTATTGACAAAGTTTCTTTTTTTTTTTTTTTTTTTTAGTTAACTCGGTTATTTTCATTAAAATGAATTGGATTGTCTTCTTTTCCTTGATTACTTTTTTATGCCATTTTTTTCATCAAATGTTTATCTATTTAAAACATTTATTTTTTTACTGAACAAGTCTTTTTGCATGTGAAAGGAACTGACACGTTTCATTTGATATATTTCGTGTTTTCTTTGGTATCTTATAGTTAATCTTGAAGTTTGACATTGAGCAACCTTAATTGGAGAATGTCCTATAAACTGTTTTATGAGCTAAGTTCTTTTTATTTTCTGTTTATGTTTTAACTCTGAATGGCATCAATTTTGCCATGAATTCTAATTAAAACTAACATTTACCATGATTGTGAATATACACTCATATATATATATATATATATATATATATATATAGCATTTTGCAATTATTCAAAAATATCACCCCATCTTAAAAAATTGAATAATATTTTCTTAAGTGTTCAACCAAATGTAGCCTTCGTACGTTCATTCATCATTCGAAAGTTTTGAAGTCAATGGACGTCATGGCCAATAGGTTGTACGTTCAGATGAAAATACGTATCGAAGATGAAAGGCATTTCAAATGAAGTCATGATGAATTTAAGAACTTTTTGTTCTGCCTGGCAAATTCGATTGAGTCCATTCTTTTCAATAAAAAATGGCGAAGGCTTCACCAGCACAGTAACGGGGGAAAGCTTTTCTTTACACGAAAACACAAACTGTTCAACTAAAGACGTAATTTACCTAATTACGTGTAAAAAGTGCCATAAGCAGTATGTTGGTCAAACTAAACAACCTGTGTCGAAACGCATGAACAGCCACAGGTTTGACATTACAAACTTTACCGAACTGCATTTTCCACGTTATTTGCTTCACATTTTAATGACGATTTCCATAGTAGAAATGACTTTTCGTTTATGCCAATTGATGTTGTAACAGATGGCATGAATCGTTTGTGTAAAGAAACCTACTGGATACATAAACTTAAGACATTATATCCTAATGGGATGAATTCAAAAGTCATTTTTTAATGTAAAAGAAAAACTCTGTATTGTATAAGCTAGCTTTCGTTTTTTCCTATTTCATGTTTTTATATATTCATACTATAGGAAATTATGTATTCTATAATCAGAAAGCTAGATACATTCATATAACGTACAGTTTACCGCGTCATGACGTTACGTTTATGACGTAACTTCCGCTTGTTGTTATTATTGTTATTCAAACTATCCTGATGAAGGCGTAAGCCGAAACGTTGATGAATGATTAACTTTATATGTGTTTTTGTTGGATTTACTAAAAAAATATTTTCAATGAAATACATCATCTTTTAATTATTTATAAACAACGCGTGTGTGTGTGTGTTGAAAACCAACCGAGGAATATTTGATAATTGATTAATAATTTATTTCATACTTTTGGGGAAAAGGACGAGACATATCCAGGAATGATAATCATATCTTATACCGTAAAAGATAAAATGTAATTATAGATTCATGACGAACTAAGTCCTCGTAAGCCAGTTCCGTGTGTGTGTGTGTTTCATTTAAACACAATGTACACATCTTTAACGTATAGGATAGAGTATTTTAAGACATTCCTACAGACAACAGAAGACCGAAGCGAGCGTAGGCTTCTGTATATATATATATTTTGTCTGGAGAAATGTCTTAATATATTCTATTCGACTTAGAAGTTCCCGGCTTAGCTTAAATCTATTGCACTGAAGCCGGGACACAGTATTCATATTACCTTTATGTGCTGCCGCAGGCGGGAAAATAAGCTGCCAGACATCAAAATGGACGATTATATGCTGTGATGACAATAAGGTTTTTTTCCTATATATACATCAACATAATTTATGTGTGTTTAAGTTTAATCGATAGTAGAGAAACGTCTGCCTTATTCGATATAATAGACCAAACTTGACAATGTTTCACAATGCTATAATTATCGTTTACTGCTTGTACATCAACAAGTGAGGATGGATGGCAGAAAAATTGAATGAATGTTTAATGGCGATTTGATCAAGATATTTCAACTAAACAATTTAACGAGGAATTCAAATATGTTGCTGAGAAACCGCAGATAGTGCGACGCCACTGGTGTCGATTCCGACTGTTTGCTGTCTTTTTCTTAAAAATTCAAATGAATATTAATGAAACAAGTGGGAGAAAGCACCACGCAGTGGTAAAACGCCGGGTCACTGATCCAGGGGTTATGGGTTCGAATCCCGTTTGAGGCCAGATTCGTGTCCGTATCTTTCATAGTGTGACAGCTAAAATTATGATGAGAGAAAGTAACAGAAAAAAACAACTATGCATATTGGGGCAAAAGCATGAAGGAAAATATGAAAGTAACTTTAAAGGAGACCAGGTAAGTTTTTACGTCATCAAAAAGAAACGCCCTGGAGGCGGTTTGTTGCACAAGCGCACTTGAAACATCGTTCTATTTTTTACATTTAAAATAGAAAATAGTAAGGTGTTCTATTGAAATAAATCGTGGATAAATTTGAATTTTCAGAGCTTCTGATTGGCCACATATATCTGGATACTTCTAAATGTTAAAACAGGTGGTTATTTTTTCAGGTGACTTCTTGGAATACCTGG
Source organism: Solen grandis (assembly GCA_021229015.1). Lineage (NCBI taxonomy): Eukaryota > Metazoa > Mollusca > Bivalvia > Adapedonta > Solenidae > Solen > Solen grandis. Next base: position 44,018,402 of record CM037783.1, on the reverse strand, counting down.
AAGAGACAGGTTACAACAAGTACACACCTCCAGCCAACTCAAATGATAACGGTGGTGTACTTGTCAAACTGGGACTCAGTATTAACAAAGTGATTGACCTCGTGAGTACATTCATTTAAAAAACAACAACAAACTAATATGTGGTTTCCCTGGAGGTTCGATCCCCGATCGAATTATATCAAAGATGCAAAAATGGTTTTGGTATTGCTCGTTTGCTTGTCTACGCTGAAGCATATAAGGGTAGTTCCAGGACTGGTTAGCTCGGCATCAGGATAATGTGACTGGGTGTGGTATCATGCCACACGTCTACGGCGTGATTCTGTAGTGTGGCAGTACCACAACTGTCTCAAGTAGAATTGGTCCCCAAATGACTGAAATACTGTCGGTGGGACGTTAAACCCAACAAACAAACAAACAAATAAACAAAATCGTAGTCATGCGTTACGTGTCCTCTCATTGTGCATGTATTACCATCCAGTAATTTTAAGAGCTTCTGAATGGCCAACAAATTTAGGGTAACTTCTTAAACGTTTTACTATATTTATCAACCGTGTGAGGTCTGCTTTACAACTGGCTCATAATACTGACAGTAATGTGATGTGTCACTCGAGGGCTTCTGTTGATGATTTGCTTGCATGCTCGAAAACCAACCAGGACTGATTTGATATCCTATAGCGGGCCCCTATAACGTTAAACAGTCTGTGTGTCCAGATTTTGAAAGTATTTTCATTTGCGAGTTATTCTTTCGTCTTTGTTTGTGGGCTATCATACTTTGTATAACAGTTTATATATATGATACTGTACTGAAGTGCCGGATTGTTACATATTCCAGGACTTGGAAGAACAGGTACTGACGTTAGATACATGGCTCCAGTATAAGTGGCACGACAGTCGCCTGGCGTCATTCACAAATGGAGAATCCCGCCCAGTTTCGGTTCCCGCAGACAAGCTCTGGACACCCGACGTCGTCGTTTACAACAGGTCTTTCTCTCTTTCTGTCCCTCTCTGGTATTATTTTAACATAAATGCTTATAACCCCAACAATTCAAATATATTATTATTTTGTGTTTAATATCGTTGGGAGGAAACATTTTAAAGGCCTATTATGTTTCATCATGAATAAGAAAAAAAAAACCCAAAAACCAAAAAACATTGTCATATTGAAGACTAACGTAAATGGTACATATTATGTAAATAGCTGCTGTAAACTAACAGTTTAACGCGTAGATAATTTTAATCAAATTATATACTATTTAGTGTTTTATATGGATGTCAAAATACTCTCATTGTGGCGAATATTCCCGAAGACAGCCAATAATCAGAAAAAATAAATTTGAAAACCGTCGCTGAACCACAATTTGTTTATCTGCTACGTCATCAATTTATGTACTCGCGATTCGTTAACGGAGATATACGGAAGATCTATAGAAAACGTCAGATAATTGACGAAGATTTGCGGAATATGCAAATCAGACATTTTTGTAAACAACAGATTGATCAGCAGTAAAAGATTCTTACTTATTTATGCATTGTAGTAATTTCCATCTCTGAACATATCTGTAACACACACTTTTACTTTTCTGTCCGAAGAATATACACTGCTTTTGGAAGAGTTATGTGCCTTTAAAGATAATGATAGCTTGTCTATTCATCCAGATTCAGTGACATCGTAAATATTTCTCAATATCTCTTATATATGACACTTTTATTTTTACTATTACAGTGCGGAAGCATGTAAGCCAAAGGAGGAAGTTAACCTTGTGGTATTTGAATCTGGTGAAATTTTGTACGTGCCACGAAACAAAGTAAAGACTTACTGTTCAGTAGAGGACGCTATTGTTGCAAACAGTCACGTGACGTGCATTTTGAAATATGGTTCCTGGACATACAGTAAGGCTGTTCTTGATCTTGAGCCAATGTCGGATTCGCTGGAGCCGAATTCCGACTTCGCTTATTTCAACCAGAAGTGGCGGCTGGTGAACGCCAACGCCACACAGGTGGACAACAAATACGAATGTTGTCCAGATACTTACGTATCTGTTATGTATACGATTGAACTGGAACGCACACAGGTTTTGTAATCGAGCGACGTGTTTAGTTAAAAGGACACCCTAGACTATTGAAATAAAGTCATTGCATATATTGTCTGGAATTTGACGGCCGAATCCATGCGCTTCTAACTTTGTTGTTCTATTCTTTAAAACATACATTTCGTCAGACAAATCTAACTAAAACTGTCTCGTAATGAAATACTGAGAACTTTTTCATTTTTCTTTTATTCAATTCTTTTTGTATTTCTTTTGTAATTGAAATGAACTCGTAAATAAAGAGTATTTAGCAAATTGCTTTTAACTATCCGTTTAGTATGATGGTTATAAAGTTCTTTATAATCTGATTCAGAAATGTACGTGTCATATCATTCTGGGACGAAGTCTCCTACCCTTTTTACGCTCTGCCAGCAGACTTTGGCGCTATTTTCGGTGTATAATGTGCGCGTGTCTAAGTATGCGTGTGCGTTTGAGTGTCTGAGTATGCGTGTTTAAGCATAAAACAATACTTAACATCTAAGCGGAATCTAGATTGAGTAACAAAAATTTTAATATGGCGGAGATAAATTTAAGATTAATTCCTTGATTTATTAACAGTTAGTAAAAATGTTTAACAAGCCGGAGGTAAGTGTAAGATAAATTACTTGATTTATTAACAGTTAGCAACAAATAAGTAAATCATAAATTGACACACATTTGTGCACAGTTGATAAATCTTGTAATTAATTAAATTAAAAATGCGTTTTAAGTTATGAATTCAATCAACCTTAAATCTTTTAGTCATAAAAAAACAACAACAACAACAACAACAACAAATAACTATAATATAAACCAATTTGCCCAATTTGACTGTATTTTCTTGATAAAAGAAAGTTTCTCTTAATAACGCTTTAATTCATTTCCACGTAGTAGAATAACACACATTATTAGATGCAAATGATAATAATAATAGATAAATCATAAAATAAAAATATCTAAATATTTGAAAGGTTCTAATAACCCCCCCCCCAAAAAAAAAAATCTAGATTCAACGAAAACGAGTGAGGGAAAGCTTATATAATTGTTTAATTGTTGACCTTAAGGCACCATTCCGGCGATAAAATTGTAAGCAAAAAGTGACAGAAATACTGTCTACTAAGTTAAAAAAATTCAACAAAAACTTTTTTTTTTTTTTTAATTAAAAAATCCTTTTGGAAACCTTATATAGGCCGGAATTATTTAATCTTTTTTAAATTTTTTTATTATTATATCAAATCCTTTATATTTCACGAAAATAACATTCATGATTATGTGAAAAGTAAAAAAAAATAAAATCAAATAACATTTAATTTATAAGATTATGAGTGTTGGTCACATGGCGTACGTTCAGTATGACAAACTGTATGCAACCGTACGCTTACGTCAGTATAAACTATCTCGTGTCATAACCACGAATTGAATTAAAATTCCATAGGTAACTGTAAACGACCAGTTCCATACGGTTTGGCATACTGAACGCACGCCTGGTTTCAACTATCATCACGTGACTTGTGAGGGGCAGTGATTTAAGTAGCGTAGCGTGACGTAGCGCCGGTGTGCGGAGTTTAAAGTAACGTAGCGTGACGTAACCAGTGCGCGGAGTTTGACCTTTTGGATGCCGACGAAGTGTCTTGGTTGATAAGGAAATGACCTTTAACCTTAACGTAAGTGGAACATTAAAAGTGGCTGCCAAAATCATGAATCATTTGATAATTTACATCTGACATCATGTAAAAATAACATGAATATATTTGCTATTATATGAAATAAACTACTCGTATTTATAATCAGGTTAAATGTTGAGCAAAAATTTAGCAAACATCATTTTTAATTCTCGCACACTATATCTCGTGTGTATTTGCCATCCATCTATGTAGCTCTAAATCTACTATGGCATGAGGAGATTTTGGATTAGATCGGTGACAAAAGTGTGCGAAAATTGAAATTGCTACGTTTACTAAATATTAAAATATTTTACATTAAAACGTACACAGTTTCATTTTTATTTTATTTAGACCCGCACAATATGTACATCATCTTAACACAAACTGAAAAAAATATTGTGCATTGCAAGCAATAATGCATAGAAACAACAGGCAAAGAGAAGGTACAGCATATGAAATAGATAAACAGAGAAGGCTGTGTGGAGAGCATCCCAAAGTGCGTTGATATGTCCAATACTAACGCACTTTAGGTTCTACCATCGATTGAATCATTTACATGGATGTTCAAACGTTATGAATATTTTCCTAATGCAGGACATGATGATGATGATGATGATGATGGTGGTGGTGTTGATCATCATCCCATTCATCCTTTTATCGTGATTGTCATGGTCATCGACTTCAGCAATGTGTATTACACTTATATCATGTATTTACAATCATTATAAGACAAGTACAGCGCATCTTTTTCATTTCCCTTTTTAGACTGCGAAGCGCATGCGCCAAGCAGGTTAAATTAACATAACTCAAATTCTACCGACAATACTTAGCGCTAAGTATTACCTAAATATTTAGAATTTCGTAAATTAGTTTTTTTCCTTATTAAAGTTCAAATATATTTAATACGAAATATTCAAGTATATGATTCATTTTTCATAATTATTTTCCTTATGAATAACCACAATTGCTAGGAAATGAAATATTTGGGTATTTTTATTAGAGAATCAAAAATCACGAATTCGCCCCTAAGTATTTAAGTATTTCTTAGCGCTAAGTATTGTTTGAGGAATTTGAGCCAGAACTGAAAACAGTAACTGAAATTATAACAAATATGTTTTACTACGCAGGAGAAGTCAATTTATATTAAGACCTGTCTTTTCAGAGAAAAAACCGACAACATTTTCATAAATTCATATGCAACATAGTAATATCTATACATGTGCATGTATTTGATACACTATGTACAGTATCATAGCTTGAACATGTAAAGCAAGCGACATATCTGAATCTTCATCAGTTGTATACCGGTAATTACCTATAAATCTGATGGTGATGATAATGTAAGTTATTATTTTGATATGGCATAAACGTTTTAGAGTGTGGTAGAAAACTAATTTTGCGTGACGTCTCTATAATTCCATATATATATATAAAGTTTGAGAAAATAACACCAAACTGCTGAACGAGAGAAATTGCTATATATTGTCTGTTTTATTCATGTTATTTTATCATTTTATTTATTTATTTTGTCCTAAAAATTCCTAAAACACTTCATATCAGCAAATTAACTGGAGAGACTGGTAAAATCACGTGGAAACTTCTTCAAATGTATATTATTTCATAAACAAGTTCTGACCCCAAAGTGCTATTTCATTCTATTGGTTGAAGTAATGAAACAAATGCAACGCACTTTGGGGTCCAATTCTGACCCAAAAGTGCGTAACGCACTATATAAACACTATGGGGTCGGACCCATTAGTGAACCCCAATGTGCGTTCCCACAAAGTGCGTGATCGAGTCATTGCCTCATCCACTCTTGCTCATTCGCTCGTTTACTTGGATCCAACAGACGATACGTTTCTTTTTTTCGAATGTAAGATATTTCTATTTCATAAGAGTCATAATGCTATGTCAAAGAAGTACACTTGTACCTTTCAATTATCACGAAAAAGGAAGACAACGTGAACATTCCACGTACATGTTTACAGTTTTAATATACTATTGTATTTATACCCTTACGGCTGGTTTATTTGTCCTTTCCTTGAATAATCATCTCCGATTTATCTTTCACCCAAAAGGACAAAATACCGTTTCATTAATTGCAGTTTGTTTCCTCACTTGAATTGTTTTTCTTTCAGTATTTCCAGACTGAACACTGATCTATCTTGCTGTTGATTTGCCGATATGATCTTCAGTAGGGATTTTCTTTAGGATGTTTTAAACATGCTTCTGTAACTTCAATTGATTAACAGATACACATATTTTTTAATATCTTGCCAGTAACATAAATAATTATCACGTTCACGTTTGTTTGTATCATTTATAGTCATATACTAGTTATTAAGCTTATAAATGAATTATAATTACTAAAATTTTGTTTTTGTTATTATACATTGCATATATTGAGTGATTTCCCTTTACACACATCGTGTTTAGAATTGCACGAAACGATGTAAGTATAAAATTGTTATACAATCCGGATGAATTTTTAATGCGCGTGCATCCCAAAGCATGATATGTCATTGGAGTGTTGCACGTTGAAAGGTCGACGTGGTAACGTGCATGGCTGCAGATCGAAATTTCGAATCTCGTTTCGAGCAAGGATTTTTCATGATAAAATAAAAAATAAATAAAACTTTGGTTATTAACTTATTGTACGTCGCCCGCTTCTTAATATAACATTCTACTCAATCAAAAAAGGAAACTGTTTTTGTTGTTGACATAAAGAAAAACAATGCCCATCTAGTTTAAATTGCTTTATTTCTAAAATATTTTATTTCATTCGGATTTAACCCTTTCCCTCATAGAGGAAACCATGAAAAGACCTATACGAACAATATAAAACCAGATCAGCCTGCGAGTAACTCGCAGGCTGATCAGGTTTTATGCTGTTCGCTATTCCTCAGTGGTCTGGAAATGAGGACTTTATAATTATATTTGGTAAAGTTTAACTGTGGTTTTCTGCAGATCAGGCTTTATGTGGTACCTATTGAGTGCGTCAAAATGAGTCTATATGAGGGAAAGGGTCAAAATGAGTCTATATGAGGGAAAGGTTTAAAACACTATATAAAGGTTAAACGAGGAATAATGCCCAGCTAGTGACAAGTGCGCGTGCATGCACATGTATTTGGAAGTGTGTATGTGCGCGCTCGCGTGCATGTTGCGCCAGTGGACAGAATACCCATCTAACAAAATCGCAACAGTTTGATCTAAATGTGAAAGAGAACTTTCACTGATATGATGTAAAATATAGTCAATAAATTGGCATGTAATTTAAGCGATTTTTAAATCGCCTACACAGTGATATGTACTTTGTGGAGTTTGACAATTGTGTAAACGAAAAGATATCCCATACTAATGGTACCAGACTTACTAATAATTGGCTCGTTCTACCATGTAGAGGAGCGTCATTCTGCGATATATGACAAATTTCTTTACTCTTAGTATAATAAGGGGGGAAGGAAGTCACGACCCCCTTACCACCCCCTCTGGATCTGCGTATGTAACTGATAACATGTGAAAATCATGAGACAAGGGACACGTCCAATAACAGTTTGCAACTTTATTCATATACTAATCATACAGATTATCATTGGCCTTGGTTCTCTTTATTGTAAACCGCCAGGGCGAATTCAAGGAAGCCATTAAGGGTTTCCTCTCCGACAGGCACGATGTATGATGGAGGCATATTGAATGCGTATCTTCCGGTGTCCCTCAGTTCCAGAGTGTAAGAATACTTGACACCGACGGATTTGGCGTAGTCGTCAGATCCACCGGCGGCGGAGTCTAGAGCAGTAACGGAAAAGATGTGATTATGACGTGTTATGATGCACCGAATGTTTGAATCAAGCGTGTAGGAATTGAATTTATGCACCTTTCCAGTTTTTATCTGTGAACATATTAGCGCCGGCTTTCCCATTCATTGATTAGCTTAACTGCTCATAAACAGCATCCCAAGCAAAGTTTTTTTGTTCTTTTGTGTAAACCGGGTTAACATTTGATTAGCTTTTATCGCAGCGTAGCCATTGAATATTCTGTTAATTTGAATTTGTCTATAAACCCTGGAAAGGGCATTACTGTAAAGCTACACTTTTCATTTGGAAATAGTGTCAACGCAACAAAGATATGAATTTCAAATGATAATGGCCGTTATGGAGATGTTTTAACTAGATTTTTTTCCATCAAATTTTATACAATCATGCATGCATAAAACTTTTTTTTATTGCTTAATAAACTATTTATACAAACAATCAATGGTATTTATAAACCCCGTCCCATGAAATAAAATTAAATTATTAAAAACAACAACAATAAAAAAATACAACGAAACTAACACATAGATAACGAAATTAACACACACAAATAAACAATTAAAAATGTTTCTGTAAAATAAATACATAATATATTTTATATTTAAACGGACACGCTATTTATTACTTTGCATTTATTAATTCGAAACATAGTTCATCTAGAAAACATAGTTCATCTAGGGTCAGATGAACAGAAACATAAGTAGACAATAATTGCATTCTAAGCAGAGCGATTTCAACACTAGTCTGTTTTACATGTCGACAAGGGGTGGTGTGGGGGTGGGGACATATTTGAAATTTCAAGTTTGAACACCATAAGGTATAAAAAGATAAAGAGTAACTGTTTAGTAAATACGAAAAATAAATCTTACTTAGTGTCGAAGAAATGTCTATTTTTTCGAATCTTCTCAATTAGATGAATAACTGGAATAATTAAACTTTGAACATGTTCAAGATATTGTTATTTATGAAGAAATTCAATTACTTTCCACGTGATAAAGGGGCAAAACTCTAAAAATACTGATCACTAAGTTAATTCAAGGGCAAAAACTATATCTATTGACCAAATATACTTCCCCGGGCTATTACATAAGTTCGATTAAAACTGCTTTATCAAAGCGGGTGCAAGCTAGTAAACCAAGAGAATTGTGGCATTTTTATAACTCCAATCACCCCCCAAAAATGTAACCACGTAATTCGGACAGAGCAGCAGTCAACGCACTGGCAATTCACTAATGTAACAAGGGATCGATACTTTGTATAGGGAAGGGCGTCTGGTCACCAGTTCGGACTCATGTATTTCCTCCATGTACTCTGGTTTCCGCTCATACCATGCATTGCTACAATCAGCGTCAACGAGAAGATATGCATATCGTTTTCTGTACAGTCGTTGTGAAATAGATAAAGTTTATACTTAAACCAAGATTGACTGAGCTGTTATTATCTATAACTACCGTAATCAAGTTAGTACAAAAATGTCACAAAAACAAAACCAGAAACGTGCGCTACTAAAACAACAAGAACAACAATATGAGATGTTGAATTAATGTCGATGATCTAATTTCTCACTCCTGAGTCTCATACATTTTAGGGCTATTTACATTTTATTATTATTATTAGAACCTACATTAGCGTCCAAGTTTGACTCACAGACCTAAGTTAATATATATGAGTCATTAACATCTTTTCTGGACTGTATAATTTATGTAGCTGAAAACAAAAACAACAACAACACGTTGCTAAAAATCTTACATTTTTATACGAATATTAATGTCCATTCTTGTTAAATATCATCGCAGGAACACACATTTGCTCAGTTCGCTTTGCTTCTTAGTCGACCATGGTTTATTTGATAAGCAAAACCTTTGTACTCATGAATTGTTATGAAGCCATTTCATTTCTTCAGTGGCGGAGACAGCACGGGTCATTTGACCAGTGAAACGACGCGTTATATATGATAGTCGGATTTTGAAAATCAGTTCTTTCTTTGGCAACTTCAATTAATAGTATTCAAAATGCTACGAGTGGTTTCATTAGTCAGCAAATGGCTGAATAATATTCATGTACAAATTTTGCCAGTTGAAAACCCCACGATATGTACATGAAATATATACCATGGTCCAATATTAAGCTATCATCTAACTTGGCTGAGCACATTTTACCTAAGTTTGACCAAGATTGCGCAGTTAAATGTCAATGAACCGGTTACGATTACGGACAACAACTTGACAAAGTTGACGTACATATAATTTTACTAACAATAACGAATTGGGACACTTAGTACTAAGTGAAAACAAAAACAACAACAACAACAACAACAACAAAATTTCAAACAAACAATTGTAACACTAACTTATATCAGACAGAGTGACATTCCAGTGGCATGCACGCGACTTACACAAGGTTCGTGTGGCAGAGCCAACTTCGTACTGGGTCCCATATACTTTACGTAAATTCATGGTAGCAACCAGCCCCATTAAGTGCTGAAAATCAAATGAACTTACTCCATTACCATTTCTATATAAACACTAAACATACACAAACACCGCGTAGGTATACATTGCTGCAAAGAAAACGTATACGTTCTATATCATTTTCATATTTTTTTTGTGTGTGTGTGTTCATAGCCCACTGACACACGTTACAAAAAATTGTGCACTCTTTTCATGAGTTCTATTGTTATGGAAGGGGATACCTCTCCGATACGGAATTGATGCTCCAACTGTGATGCAAAGATGAGTGAGCCATAAGAGCGTGAACCTTTTTAGTAAAATATTTTTATGTAGTATACCGGTATATTGTTGTTGTTGCTGTCGTCCATGACGAGCTCATAGTCAATGTGTAGAAGCATAATATTCACTGTTGTGATATTCAAGTGCGTGTATAGTTAGTGTTAATCGGCCTACACGTTAATTGTATAACCCTTTCCCTCATAATAGACTCATTTTGACGCACTCAGTAGGTACCACATAAAGCCTTATCTGCAGAAAATCATAGTTAAACCTTACCAAATTTATTTACAAAATCCTCATTTCCAGACCACTGAGGAGCAGCGAACAGCATAAAACCTGATCAGCCTGCGAGTTACTCGCAGGCTGATCTGGTTTTATGCTGTTCGCATAGGTCTTTTCATGGTGTCCTCTATGAGGGAAAGGGTTAATTTAGCAGAGGCGAAATGGGTATTTACACAGGAGGGGTATTTCGCAACTATCTCTGATTAAATATGCAACTGGTTCCTAACATTCGTACTGGTTCCCTAAAATTCATATTATGGCAATCTCATTTGAATAGCTCTGATAGTCACGAAGATCTGACAACATCCCGAGAAAGGTCGTCTCAAGTCGACCTTTACGTTATGAATATCATTTAGAAAATGATTTCCAATCTGAAAGCGCGTTTCAAAACAATTTGAATTTCAAAATTGGAATACTCTGGTGATATCCGCAAAATTAAAATTTCCGTTCGCTGTCGTTAACTAATATTCATGAAGTTATACCCAAGCATTTTGAAGCCGACGATTTGATTAGTTAATCAAAGGTTAATTTTAGACGACCCTTAACGCGGTGTCATCCTACCTAGCGAGCATTTGTTAGGATAATTATGGTTTTAATGTGATTGTTATTATGATATCGTTAGGATGCGGACGATATCATTGAGTTTCCATTATTATAATGAAGACACCTTTATCTTAAAGTGAAGTTGACATTGCATTATGTCATTTTTTATTTTTTATTTATTTGTTATGCTGAATAGTATTATATTCAATGTCAAATGATAAGAAATGAAAACATATAATTTTTAATAATGTATTTGTCGACAAACATGTAAGAAGAAATCAAATTGTAAGATTGAAACAAACGATGACATATTAAATAGCATAACGAGTGAACTGGCGGATATCCCCTTCCATACATTGTCGATGAATAATTTTTAATCGACTGGTATTGCCTTTTTGTTTGTTTTTGTTTGTTTGTTTTTTGTTTGTTGGGTTTAACGTCCCGCCGACAGTATAAAATGGGACTGGTATAGCTCCTTTGCTTGATACTCTGCATATAAGAATAGTTCCAGTACTGGTTGGCCCGGTGTCAGCATAATGTGACTGGGTGTGGTATTATTCTACATATCTACGGCGTGAAACTGCAGTGTGGCAGCACTACATCTGTCTCAAGTAGACATTGTATCCAAATGACTGAAAAACCGTAAACCCGACAAATACATACAAACAAACATACATACAAACATACATGTGATCTTTAAATGCGCATCACATTTATTTTCATAAGCCCATTTGAATTCCATAATGTACTAATTATAAGTTGCAGACAGAGATCTTAATTAGAAAAAGAAGTTCCCGATTGTGTAGCTTTTTGAAAAGATACATTCCCATATTTAACATTACTGGGTATGTGTTTGAATTAACTGATTCTGTTGCGCATGCACAGAACCATACCGGGTATTTCCGGAAACGTCAGAACTTATCATGTCTGCACAAAGCGGGAAAGGAATGCGTTTACCATCACCGAGGGGACTGGAAAACACCGACAAAAGAATTTCAACACGCCATTTTACTTTATGATTTTTGAAAAAAAAAAAAGAAAAAAAAAAAAAAAAAAAAAAAAAGATCAGATCAGCATTCAGGGGACTCTTTAATATATTATATTACAAATGTATACAGTACAATTCTGCTTAAAGGACTATTTTATTAAGTAGTTAGATTGGTTAATGAGGCAGATCTAAATGTAGGATAAAAGAAATAAGAAACAAGAAATATCTTTAAAAAAAAGATACTTGGCCGTGGTAACCAGCTTTATGATTAGTGTCTGAATGGTTTAACATGCAATAGATTTTGTTGTTGGTTTAATAGTTGTGTTATTCCTGTGTCAGTGCAGCTCTTTGAAATACCACGGATCCAAAAAATTTGTACAATCTTGGTAGACACTTACAGCCTTAAAACATCTGCGCATTAGACTTCGGATCGCGGGCTACAAAACGAAACCGGATGTTACGTTTTTGTTGAATATAAGACCTGTCAGGGTCGAACAATCAATTCCGAAATCTATGTTTTCCTATTTTTTAGCGTTCTACTCTTTCAGTTTACCTTAAAAAGGTGCAGTGTCCTACTACTCGGGACAAATCGTTCGCAGGGGAAGAAAACTTCAGCTTTTAAAACAAACAGAGATCTAAAGAACTCGTTTCCGCAAATCCTTTCTTTTCTTTTGACTAATTTTACAATGACCAATGGGAATTTATCAAAATATATAATAACCAATGAAAAGCCCAACTTTATTTCGCTTCATTACTGTCTGTTTCAGAGGAAGTCAGGGTGAAAATAAACGGCCTAACAGCCGAATGACGTCCGAGAAAAAAATAAAAGAAAAAAACGAAGAGTAATCTTTGTTGGCTTGTGGCCATCCGCAAGTCATTGTATTTCCGTCTTTTTGTGATTCCCTTATCATCGATTTCGTAATATTTCGGACAAAGTCATTTGGCAGATAGTCGAGCGTATCCGTTTGTGTACACGTCTTATGCGGGTTTCTCAAACTAAGAATGAATTTTGGGACCAGTCAGAAACACAGGCAATCTATTAATATAGACTGACGTCACTAGCTTGCACACGTCAATACACTAGACCGTATGATTCACAAAAATAGAAAATAAACAAAAAAAACAACTTCGATTATAGCCCATGTAAGTAAAAGCAGTATATGAATATAACCAAAAGTTAAAAAACATGAGCATGCTTAGATATTACTAAATGCGTTTTTATTCTTTTCGTCACATTATTTTATAATTTCAACTCTGGTATTGTAGACTAAGCAATCCATGTAAACAAGAGTTACATATTTATCCTACTTTGCATTTCACAATGTCGTGAATATATAATTTGCTTATAAGTATTTTTGTCCCCAAATGTTATAAACAATGCAACAAATATATTTTACCTCCATAATAAATTTACAATAACTTAACTGCGTGTTAAATCAATATCTTTACGTTACTTCTCCATTTCAGTGCACAGCCATTTGAGCGGTGTTGCATTCGCCCTATGGAAATTCGAGCTCCAGTGATCAGAAAAAAAAATCTACAGAAAAACAATTGATTGAATCTGTTTTTTACAGACATACAGTATATACAAACGCGACCCCCCCCCCCCCCCAAAAAAAAAAAAAAAAAAAATAAGCCTAGGGTCACATTACTCTAAAAATATTAAGTGATTGTAAATCGTAAGTACGGTGGTTTTTATATCATTATAAATAATATATTATTAACCAGGTTCATTGTATGATAAACAAACACTCATCCTCAAGATAACAACTCTTATGAAAACATTTCTTTTTTTCTAATTCCTATGAAATAGATATATATGAATAATTCAAATAAACGATAATATTGTATTATACGTTAATGTTAATACCTATTACTTTTATCTTCTCTTTTTTCTTCGGAAAACTTTTATTGTGTGTCACTTACATTATATAATGCTATATATATGTTTTTGTGTTGACGATGTACATTGTACAAGTCTGAAAATAAAAGATGTTCTGTTCTGTACATGTATGTGCCAAGAATTTCAAACTTTACCGGTTGATCATTCGACGGTACTTGGTTAAATTACACTTAAGCCAAGACTTGAACAAAAAGAAGTGGTGGTTAAGCAACATGTGCTTTGGATAGACCGGCTATTGATAAACTTAGCAAGCTTTTCATTTCAAAGGAAATTTTATTTAAACTACTATATGGTCTGTGGTTTAAAGATGATATTAGAAAACGTATTTGTTGATAAATTTAAGAGCCGTAGATAAGCTAGTCAGGTAATAAAAATGTAAGGGAAAGAAAAACAATCATAGAGAGTGGGATTCGGGCTCGACAGCTTTGGCCTACTTTTCCGACGCTCTTCCAACTGTATCACGGATACATAGCCTTGCGATGTAGTTTTGATATTAGTAGTCGAATTCACGCTTTCGAATACCCCCCCCCCCCCCGGTGCGAATGATCGACCTTTTCATAGTAAGATTAAAACTTCTGTTTATAATTTTTGGTGAACTTCATTCGTAAAAGTTTTTCTTGGCAAATTAAACTCATGTAGAAAGAATTGGTTGTGACGGACATAAAGGAAACCACAACAACGTGGACTGTAACAAAAAAAAAAAAAAATAAATAGACTGCGTCCTGAATTTTCGTGTGAAAATATTGTCGTTTTTTTCTCCATACACCGTCTTCACAACCCGTCCTAAATATAGCGGGCCCCCTTCTTCCTGATAAAAACTCGACCATCAGAAGAAAAAGGCAGAGGTTTGCCATTATACTCCCGGTAGTGGGTACGCCCTTAACAAGCAAGCAAGCAAGCAAGCAAGCGTTCAATGGACATAACAATGGAGGATACTTCCAGGGAATAATGGGACTTTAAGGATGAGTCTAAGATCTCATGACTTACAGAGGACATTTGTTGAAGAACCAACTGTATATCGTGTATTGTGTACAGCTCTGAGAGCGTTGGTAGCTGTATTTGCCATTTCATCCTGTAGGTATTTACAAACATATTATTTGAGAGAGAAGTGAAAAAAGTTACATACTAATTTGTTTGTCGATTATGTGAAAAAGTGAAACACTGATTTAATAATTCAACTAGGACAAACTGCAGAAAGGACACACAGACGGAACAGGACCATGGGAAACAGAAAAAAGTATGGAAAAAAGAAGAAGAAATAAAAAAAGAGAAAAGAAAAAAAAAAAAAAAAAAAAAAAAAAAAAGAGAGAGAGAGAGAGAGTCCTAATGTTGCGTTGAGCATAAACTGGAAGTCAAGTGACTTGTGATTTTGAACTTTCAAATTCAAATAGATCTTGTAGGTAATATTTTCTTATGAGGGCCAAACATAATTAAATGAACTGCAAACATTTATTTGCCAAATGCATATTTGATAAACCAAGGACATATTACATGCCAGAGGCACTTCATGTATAGCGCACCACTGACTTACGTCACACAGTTTTATTTTTTAGTATTTTCATTGAAAATTTTTCCCGCTCTACACATCGTTGCAAAGTTATCGTTCGTTGTGTGCCGTGACAACGTCTTTAATAAAATGATAAATAGATCATTCAAAGATGATTGTTGTCATTTTATTAATGTAAGATATGTAAAAAAAGACACACGCCTATATAGGAGCTCATTATGTAAAACATATTTATCTATTGTATAACGGAAGTACAATCTTACAAGTGCACGTATAGCTTGCCTGCTAGAGGGCATTGAATTTGGATATTCGGTAAAGTTTAGATAAAATACGTGGTGTTGTAAACCACGCAACATAAAAACAAGAAACACGTCAATTGACGCGAAACGAAGTTGCCAAGTGTCGCCAAAGGTAAGCAAAACTATTCTTAGTAACAGTGACCTTGACCTTAACCCCATTGATCTGAATATCAATCCCAATCTTCCTCTTCCCATAAAGTATCTGTATACTAAATCTGATCACTAGATACACTAGATATAACTCCTACAAGAAATTATTTGAAAGAAATGAAAATTTTATTTTAGTAACAGTGACCTTGACCTTGACGCAATCATCCCGAAAATTAACCCAATTTTCCTATTCCCATAAGGTATCTACCTACCAAGTATGAAAGCTGTATCTCTATTCTAACAAGAGATATTCGACGGAAACGAAATGTTTTAGGCGTGAGGTTGCACGAAAAACTAAATATTTTTCTAAGTCGAAAAAGGGTAATACTGACAAGATCTGCCCAGTCGACAGGTAGGGCGCTGGTCCATCCCCAGGGGTAGAGCCACATTTGTCCGTAGGAATGGACAGTGAGATAGGCGTCCAGTGTGCCTTGCAGTCTGGCCAGGTAGTTAATCAAGGCCTGGGTTTCCAGTTCGGACGCTGATGTTTGTCCACTGTACAGATCACTACACTTGTCCGTGCTTCCGCCGATGGCTGCAATGGATGAATGACCGAATGGTCAATAAATCAACCAACTAGTCAACAAAAACAAATCAACAAATAAATCAACAAATCGCTCACCAGTATCTATCGGATTCAATCGAACTATGTCGCTCATATTGAAGTAATGAATGAATCCCTCCAGCCATCCCCAGTCTTACTGCGACTTGGAATGATTTATTTCATATTGTGTAAATATCTGTAAGACGTGTATTGCCTATAACGTCTTACTTATCAATTGGGATATATGTAACCTAAAACGCTACCTTTTCAAAATTTAATTGGATTATATTTAAAGGAACTGAACACAAAAACAACAAGAGCGCCGCTGAGGCGGGTCAATATACGCTCGAAGATGAGGAAGCAGTTATGATGTTGCAAATGACTTGGATGGTGACCTTTCGTAAATGTGGAGAAAAAAATATTTTGATATTACATGTATATACTTGTATACTAAATATGAATTCAATACTTTTAGTCTTTCAAAAGTTATTGTGCGGAAACAAAATGTCTACGGACGTACAGCGCCATACCATATGTTATCGACGGGCGTTAGAGCTCAAAGAAAATGTAATAGAGAGAGGATGAAAAAGGACAAACCTGGGTTCCACTGGTACGGGAAGTTCCTGTTGAGATCAACACCGTAGCAGTCACTGTTGGCATTATTAAACCGATTTTTCCTCCACATTCGAACCTAAAAAGGAATCCAATAACTGAACCTCCTCCCCCTCTTCACTGCTATCAAAACTTCACCCTTTCTTTGGTTAAACATATTCTATTACAAAACTGATATTGAACTGAGGTAAGGCCACAAGTTCTACAAACATAAGTTACGGCCTCCCTTCAACTCCCTTCTCTTACTGCCCACTTCATGTGCACTTCTTATTTTTTTATCTCTTTGTTAATCTTTACGTTTAATCATACCCCTTTTTTAAAGAAAGATTTTATCCAGAAAGTGTGAACAAAGTCTCAAATATTGCTAAAATTTATCGGTGATAAATATCAGTCCCCAGACAAAACAATGATTTTAGATTGGCTACCGCCACTCTTATGTACCGGTAAACAAAATCAGGCATCGCTGATTTACATAATTACTACAGCCAATTCAATGCGATTGTAAGATCACGACTTCCTTAAGTATGAAACGTTACAAAACCCTCAAGGCACTGTGAGACTGTCGGCGGGCTTATCTGAAAACACTGACAAACTGCTAGTAAATAGAGTGCAAGAAGATATGTAGATTTTTTGCGCTAATTGACCTTTGTCTCTATCGAGTTAACGCTGGTATTAAACTTTTAGCCATCCTGCCGACAGTTTCTCAGCGCATTGTGCGCTTTGATTTGTTCATAGTGCAAATTTCAAACTTACAATGTCTGTATAATCATACCCATCCGGATTTAAAACTGGAACGAAGTAGAGGTCGTACAGGTCAAGGACATGGTCGATGCGGTGATCCAAATAAGGGTTATACGCAAACTGTGTGAGGAGAAAATAAATAAATGGAGTTAGTTTAAACATATTTTATTGATATATTTTACATATAAAATTCATTTAAACATAGTACAAAATAGGATGAAATCGAAAGCTAAAAGCTTATTGAGATTTTCTCCTTGATGATTAAATTGTGAATATATGGCGAATTCATTAAGAATTACAAATAATTTTTACATAAACATATAGAAACAAAAGGAAATATGGGAAAAATAGAAAAAGAAAAAAGGAAAACATAAATAAGAACACTCATACTCATTTAGAGAGGGGTAGAGAGAGGGAGAGGGAGAGTGGGAGAGATGTTTTGTAGAACGGGGAAGTGAAGCCATATTCTTGAACATAGACATTTACTGATGACATACGAGTATGAAAACATGTCATATTTACTTATTAGAAATACGTAAAGTAAGGACTGGAAAGGTTAATCAGGAGAAACGTTTAGATTTTTCAATATATAGATGCACTGCGGAAAAAAGTTTAATATTTTCATCGGTTGACAAGTTTCTGTTTAAAAAAAGATTATTTAGGGTTATTTCACATAGTTTATTCACTTCGCTAAAAAGTTTAGGACGAATATGTTTATATTTCTGACAGTCGAAGAATAAATGTTTGGATGTTTCAGGGACACCACAAGTACAATTCGGAGTATTCACAATGTTTTTGGAATATAGATCATTTGCTAGGCTGCTGCAATTGGTTCTTAGTCTTGAGTGATAAATTTGATTTGAGGCGCTTGCCGTAGTAGTAATACTCAGGAACAGAAGGTGTATTTGGTTTAAGTTGACGTTTGAAAGATGATAAGGAAGTTGCATTTTTCACGGAGTCCGGAAGTTCATTGTACATTCTGGATGTAGAAGGAATAAAGGAATCATAATACAAGTTTGTTCTTGAACGGGGTATATTAAGGTTACCTGCTGTTCGAAAATTGTACCTACTTGAGTCAGTTTCAGGGGGACAAAGAGAGGACAAGTATTCAGGGGAGAGTCCACTTTTCATTTTATATAATAATATGAGTTTGTGTCTTCTTCTTCTATCCGCCAGAGATTCCCAACCAATTTCAATCATAAGTTTGGAAATAGAAACAAGTTTGGTAGCACCAGTTGTAATTCTAGCGGCATCATACTGCATTTTTTCGATTTCCCGTTTGAGATTTTCAGTGCAGTTGTCAAATATTACGTCTCCATATAAATGGAGTTGACTATCTTAAAGTAATATTGCAATACTAGTATAATATATTTTTAGAAAAAATACTCGTATATCTTAGTATAATAATGATGTAAACGACTTTGTGGTAGAATTAAGTTTAAATGTGAAACCGTTGATCCGAGTTTGTTTTTTCTTCGGTTCGTGCAACGTTTTTAGGGCTTTCTAAAGTGAAAAATTATGAGCACATACATTGTTTTTATTCGGAACACCAGCATCTTTTCATGTAAATATTTCAATTCAGAAAGTCCGTTTATTCTTGTTTTAATTTAAAAATTTTCAGAGAAGGGAAAGACAATTATACTCGGCACTATTCGTATATTTTCGGCTGTAAGCGCCATAATTCGGCAAAATCCGTACCATTTCGATGAAGTACACAACAGTGGCAGGAGATATCCATTCTCTCGCGTGGATTCCACCATCAATGAAAATGCCTCTCTTTGGTGAACCCGAGTTTCTGCTTAGCTGTAAAACGTAGAAAATAAAGATAACCGATCCATCATTGGTCTTTCAAATGCTTTAAATGACTTCAGTGCAGATACAAGCGTCCATTGACTTATGACCTCTGAGTTATAGGCTCTTTTGCTCAAAGTCTATACAAGCTTGCATTTGTTATAACATTTCCACGAACACACGATGGATCATGATCACAATTTAATGATGGACGGATTACCTTAAGATATTCAAATCATCATTAGCACGTTTTTTTTTTTTTTTTTTCCATTTTGATTTGGTTAACGTCGTCAGCATAAATCTATAAATCTGGCATCAATCTCCATGGAAAATATGTCTTATGGATATATATAAAATAAGTATATGAAAATTACACCCACTTATAAAAAAGGGAAAACAAAATAGGAGAGCTTGCATGAAGTTATTTTTTGGTTATTTTTGCCAAGTGTTGCAAAGCTCGTGAAAGTATGTACCGGTACCACTAATTCGACGAGCTTATACACTACAATGAAAAACGATTATGCAAAATAAAACTAATTATGGAAACTAAGGATAAGACTATAATACAACTGTTCCTTGGAATACAAGTGTCACCTGCTGAAAGATGATGGAAAATGGAAAAATGTGACAGACAGAAAAAGGTAATAACTAAATCAATACTGATGCCAGATTAATAGACATTGTTTAAGACAATTCTTCACGTTAAGCTCTGTCCATTAATGAAATTTCATTTCAATAGCATCAGTAGAGCTGGAGTTATTGAAGAATTAAGAAAATTAGAAAAAGGAAAATATCTTAAAAATCTTGATCCCAGTGTTATAGATCTTGTGCATGACAATTCCCATTGTCAAGCTCTGTCCATAACTGAAATTTCATTATCAAACCTTTATTGACTTGACTTGACTATTTGAGTTTACCGTGGCTTCGACAGTATTGCAGTCATATAGCGACGTCCAGCTAATAGCAGGTGGAGGAAGGCCCCGAATGCACGGAGGCATCCAGGTAGAACCACCGACCGACCGCAAGCCAGCTGGAAGGCTTCCTCACATGAAAATCCGAATGACCCTGCCGGGATTCGAACCCACGCGGCGGGGGGCTGAGTGCGTGTTAAAGTCAGCGACTTTACCCTCTCGGCCACGGAGGCCCCTCAAAGCATTATTAGAGCAGGGGTTAATGCAGAATAAAGAAGTGTGACGGTGCAAAAGAAAGAAGTGTAAATTAAAAGGGGAATAACTCAAACAAATTGATACAAGAGTTATGGACCTTGTGCATGATAATTTCTCGTGTCAAGCTCTGTCCATATATGAAATTTCATTTCAACAGCATGATTAGAGCAGAGGTATTGCAAAAGAAAGAAGTGTGAATGTAAAGGGGAACAACTAAAAAAAAATGATACCAGAGTAATGGACTTTGTTTATGACAATTCCCCGTGTCGAGCACAGTCTATAAATGAAATTTCATTTCATGGTATAATTAGAGCAGGAGTTACTGTAGAATAAAGGATTGTGACGGACAGGCGACGGAAAAGTGATCCCTAAGTGTCACCCCTGCTTACGGCAGGTGACGCAATAACCTTCATTGAACATCTATAAGGTGAGAGGTACTTTAAATCAATATTTCCATTCAATAAGCACGTGCCCTCGTGCTGAATGAAACAACGAAACTTGATACTGTACAAGTGTTGTAATAATTACCTTAAGAACGCTGATGTTCCTATTCTCGTGAGTGGTTCCAATTACCTCAACTGAACCCTGTACGGAGTTAGTGGCATATTTCGCTATATCTCTTATGTAGGTCTCGATCTGAAGGTGCCATGCAAATTATACATGATCAACGATACTAATGGAATTAAAAGTATAAAAATCACGACAGTAGCCCCTCGCCTAAAATAAATGTAAAAGGGAAAGAATTGAGTTTTCCCCTTTAATTTATTGAGATTTCGTCTCATTTACAATGTTGTTTTATACTTAAGTAGCTAAACCAATAAATTATAATAGATTCGATTCTCATCTTTGGAATACTAAAATGTGTTTACTTCATTTTTTTATACATTAATAAATATGTTGAATATGAAGATAGAAAAAGAAAGATAGGCCACAAGCATGTTATGCTTTCTTCATATATTAATTATAACCGTTTTTTAATAAATCTCCCGCTAAAAAGGAAGAAAGAAGGAAATCTGCAAATAAAAGAAACACATACTAACGGAAAATTCATGATAGTTCAATTTACTTCATTTATGGGTAATATATCCCCAGATACTGTAATTTTACAGATATAAAAAAAATGGAAAGGGAGACCAAGAATAGCTAATTTTAAACTTTTTATTTATTTATTTTTTTACAGAAAATCATTCAATATATTTTTCAATCTTTCTTGTTATTTTTTCTTTAAAGATTGTTTTGTTGACCAGTGAAAATACGTGTAGGCAACCGATTTTATTTAGCAACTCCTGGCTGTTTTAATGGTAATTATCTAATGCTAAGAAAAAAGGAAACAAATTTAGAAAATATGTTATACATATTCGAGTTTTCAAACTGATACAGTATTTAAAAAAATAATGTGACAAAGAGAATTCGGCGTCTTTTACTGGTGAAACAACCATTTAAGAGTAGTTATGCTGCAATTGTGACAGCTTAAATCCGAAAGTTTTGATTAACCGAAATTCACTACACCATACATGTCCGAAAAACCGTGTTGGCAAAAGGAAGCATATGCCATTAAGCCGGTAAATAACTCATTTGTTTGGTTCGTGTGTGTGTGTGTGTGTGTGTGTGATTTGGGGGATAAACTTGATGGCTCGGTGTCTAGATAATGTGCCTGACTGCTGTTGCTGCTGGCATGTTGGAGTAAACTGTCGTTCCGACAGAATTTAAGTCACATGGCGAAGTCATACTAATCACAGACAGAGTAAGACACCGAGTGTGCAGGAGCTCCCGGCTAGAGAATCACTGACCTACCGCAAACCAGCAGGAAGGCTTCCTCAAAGTCAATGACTATGTCCACTCAACCACGGAGGCTCCTTGACTGATTGTGGTATCACGTGGTACACGACGGGTTACCCCCATAATGTATCACCTGTTTATGTGTCATGAAGACGAAGTCAAGAATCTGAGTTAAACTATTGTATGAGCAAACAGAGGAGACCTTGACACATCTGCCCTGTTTACTATTATAGGTGAAGGGTTATACAGGTATGGAGAGAAAAATCTGTATGTGCTTTAATGTTATACATACCCCAGCGTGTGTGTAAGATAAAAATTTCTGTATGTGCTTTAATGTAATACATACCCCAGTGTGTGTGTAAGATAAAAATCTGTATGTGCTTTAATGTTATACATACCCCAGCGTGTGTGTAAGATAAAAAATTCTGTATGTGCTTTAATACATACCCCAGCGTGTGTGTAAGATAAAAAATTCTGTATGTACTTTAATGTTATACATACCCCAGCGTGTGTGTAAGATAAAAATCTGTATGTGCTTTAATGTTATACATACCCCAGCGTGTGTGTAAGATAAAAATCTGTATGTGCTTTAATGTTATACATACCCCAGCGTGTGTGTAAGATAAAAATCTGTATGTGCTTTAATGTTATACATACCCCAGCGTGTGTGTAGTATGAAGACAGGTCAATACCACTGGAACGCGTGTTGCTGTTCTTGCTACGAGTGGAATGACGGCGAACAGAGTTGTTTTCATCTAATATTCTACAGGAGAAAAATTTAGAAATAAACTTTTCTTTTGTTGATCATTTGATTTTATACGAAAATAAAATATCACACCGGGACTCCATTGTATCCAATCACTGTTTCTTCCGATGCAGCCACATAACACAGGGCCCACATGCGGGTTATCAATGGCCGTAAGGTCTAAAATATGGTCGTAATAATCAGAAAATGATTGCTAACCATTACAATAAAGAAGAAGAAATATGATGCAGTTCTGACCCACTATCAAGGTATGTCCCTTTGAGAAAATAGTTCCTTTCCACGAAGATGGCAAACGCAAACAACGTTATTTTCTTATTTGATCCCGTCTGGTACGTAAAGTCAAAAAAGGCAAATTCAAATATATCAGAACATACAAATATATTAGAAACCGCTATATTCGAGTTATCGACATTTTTTTTTTATCATCTGCGTTGATTGTTGAAAATGAGTGTCCAATGCTCGTTTGAAAAATTGTATGCAAGGTTACAAACTTCCTCCACCAAGGGGAAAGACAGAAAATCCCGAAAATCATGGTCATTAGAGAAAGTGTATGTGTTTGTGTGTGTGTGAGAGAGAGAGAGAGAGAGAGAGAGAGAAAGAGATGAAGAGAGAGGGAGAGAGAGAGAGAGAGAGAGAAAGAGTAATAAACAAAGATGACTTACTCTTGGACATTTTCGATGAAAGTGGACACCTCGAGGTTTAAGGTTTTCAATTCGTCCATGAATTGTTCGAGTTTGTGAGGCGCCACGTTTACCAGCATTGAGTCGTTCATGTGTTTAGGAAGCTTCCAGAAGTCGAGCTGTAAGCCGGATACCAGACGGATTTTTTTAATGTGGAAACTAGACATTGAGTATCTTACTTAGTTTAATAAATTGATAACTGAACGCTTACATTTACAAAAGTATATATTAAGAGAAACAATATTAAGAACCGCTCATATTTGCATGTATCATGATAAGTGCTTTTTCGGCGTAGATGTATTATATTAATTTTGACCTACTTCTTCAACCAATCAAAAGATGGTATGCAAATGAAGCCAGAGTAAATGCAATGTTATCATTGGCTTGTATAATTCATTTATAGCATATTCCAATTAAAATGGGAATTTCAGATTGTATATATCTTTCTACTTGATATAACAGGTTTCTTTTTCAGTTTAAACATGAAAGGTAACACAGTAATGAGAATCTTACACTCCAATATCAATTAAGGAATGCTGCTTTGGCAATTTGATTTAAAACAACTAAATAAGAGGCAGAGTATGTCTATTTTTTGACCACATTTTCCCCTAATTTGTAAAAGTTGACTCAGCCTTCACAGGAGAGTTAACTACTGCAGAGAAGTTGTGCAGTTTATTGTGCGGATCTGGAAACAATAATAGAATATCTTTCGGTTCCGCTTGGTTATATATGAATTGTCTATTTAAAATAAATCAGCAAGTGCATAAGATTAGCTTTTTTAGTTTGTAAATTAAATCCAATTTGTTATATAGTCTTCACAATACGTACCTCCCATAATCTTGGTATATATAAAAAATTGCTATCGTTTCAAACTTTAGAAATAGTTTAAATCTGTTTTACATGTTACAATTGTCAATAATTTAGCTACGCCGAATATATATTTAAAAGATATTTCATGTTTATTGTACATTGTTTTATCTTTTTTAAAATATTACAATTTTGCGTTAAAGAAACTCTATTTTAATTGTTGCATTTCTAGTCAACACTCTATTAAAACTGTGACATATCGAGTTGATAATCTATCATAATTGCGATATGTAGAGTCGATACACTAAATCGAGTCGATACGATATTATTATTGTGATATACCGAATTGAAACTCTTTTATAATTGTGACATATCAAGTTAATGCACTTGCACAAATTTGACATATTGAGCTGAAACTCTGCATAATTCGACTTTGTCAAAAGATTAGAAAAATATATATTGATATCTTACCTCGAACTGTAATTCTAATTTAAGAAGTTTTTTGAAGTCTTCTTCACTCTTGTGAAGAATTTGAAGAACTTTGTGGCTGTGAAAGACAAATAAATAAAAAAGCAGACTGATACCAGTCGATGCATAAAATAAAGAAAATATTGCATAAGAAAAATACCAACAATTACAAAACTGAAAAAAAGCTTAGTTAACACACAAACACATATTAATATATCCGGGGTGTTGAGTTAGGAACATCTCAATTGGGATGTTTCGTAACAGGCCACGTATACCAGAACTTCTCCAGTGTGTTTAATTTGTTAGACTGCGAAGCGCATGCGCGAAGTAGGTTTTAAGAACCAGAACTGAAACTGTTTATAGGCACTGAAATCTTGGCGTATCATTTTAAAATTGATGTATTACTATGCAGGAGAATTGAGATCAACAATCGTTCAAAATCATACCTGTCGGTTAAGGGAGAAAACGTCAACATGTACATAATTTAATAAGCAAAAAGCAAACCTTTACATATATTTGATATACATGTACTTCTCCACAGTGTCTTAGAATATATAAAACACGCAAAATCTGTCACATTAGGTCTTTTTTACCTTCGCGCCATTCTGCCATTTTTCTTTTGTTCAAGTAAATCTACATCATGTATAAAGCGCAGGATGTTTCATTATTTTTCCCTCCTGTTTTTTAATCGCTTCGCAGTTTTTCAGTGCTATCAGCGCTCTGATTATAAAAGCAACGACTGTAACTAAAAACATGAACTAAATCTGACATGAAAGTTATTTGCAGTTAAAAAGGTGTAAAAGAATCAACGTTAACCGAACTCTTACTGTTGACCTAATAAAATGAACGAGGTCTTTATTTGGCGATTTTGGAGATCGGTTGTTTTAATGGAGATTATATTTAGCGCTTTCTCACTGGTCTGCCAAAGTTAACATCGCATAGAAAAGCCAGTCATGTTCTATAGTATTATGACGGTTAATTTATTTTAGCGCGTCAGACTTAAACCGCTAACATAGTCAACAATGATCTACATGTAGACGGTATTCCCTCCGCTACCGCCGCCATCAATAACCTTATTTACCCGTCATAGTTGTACTTCTGTTTCGGGAACCCGGCTGCGATCTGAAGGCACGTGATAACGGCAAACAGACGAACGTACATCACTGGACGTGTAGGGTGTCAGTCTGGAATAGATCATATATTTACAAGAAATGTCTCTGAGACACTAATGCCCCCCGGTGGGATATGGGCAGATCCAAATATTTGCTTGTATTTGTAAAAGTTTATACAATGATGTGCATTTGTACAATGTTTCATGATGATGTGAAGTTACCTTTATAGAAAAAGAAGCTTAAACACAATGGAAAACCTGAGGATAAACAAACCAATTTTACCATGTTCACCAAACCTTGAAATATAGGTCACAGCCATAAATTTTCATAAATATCAAATAGATCATATCATAAAGTACATGATTACCTAGTTTCATTAAGATGTGAAGTCATTGCTTAAACGCAAAGGTAAACCTGAGGTTAAACCGAGGAGAAAAAAAACAACAACAACAACACATATTTC